>JAGFNQ010004217.1:79291-99403 GCA_024364735.1 Boesenbergia rotunda
GAGGAGCCGCTGCCATCTTCTTCGGAATAGGACTCAGATTCGGAAGAGGATGAAGACGAAGAGACCTCCTTCTCCTTCTTCTTCTTGTTTGACCGGTCACCTGCAACTAAAGCAATCCCCTTCTCATTGGGGCCTTTGTTAGCCATTTCATGCAATTCCATCTCACAAAATAAATCATCTAACTTTACAATGGAAAGATCCTTGGAAACTTTGTAGGCATCCACCATGGATGACCACAAAGCATTCCTTGGAAAGGCTTTCAAGACATACCTCACAAGGTTACGATTCTCGATCTTTTCATCAATCGAATGATGTCCATTGAGGACTTCCTTGAACCGGTTATGAAGCTCACTTACCGATTCATTCTCCTTCATGGAGAGATTTTGGAGTTGATTGAGGAACAAATCCCTCTTTGCGATTCTAGAGTCTCGGGTGCCTTCGTGGAGCTCAATGAGTTTGTTCCACAAGTCCTTTGCACTTGTGAAGGGACCAACCTTGATGAGTTGGTCTTTGTTCATGCCACATTGTAGAGTGACAACCGCCTTCGCGTCGGCTTCACTCTTTCGTGTTTGTTCGGCAGTCCACCGTGAAGACTCGAGTTCTTTGCCTTCGTCATCCTTAGGAGGGGTAAAGCCCTCCTTCACCGCGAACCAAGTGTGGATATCCATCTTCAAATAATATTCCATCTTTGATCTCCAATACTAGAAATCGGAGCCATCAAAGAATGGAGGTCGGGTGGTGGAGAAGCCTTCTCTCAAAGCCATCTGGTTGATAAGTCTCGGATGTTAAGCCGTAAACAGAGCCCCAAGCTCTGATACCACTTGTTGGAAACGGATGTCTAGAGAGGGGGGGGGTGAATATAGTCAATCTCTTTGACTTTAAACACTTGTGAGGTTTCTGCACTCAACTTATCAGTAGCACAACGGAAGAAGCAAAAGAAAGGAAGCAGTGCAGTAAACAAAACAGAAATGAAAGCAAGCAAGAACAACTACCAAAGTCGCTAACAAGAGGGTTTACAAGGTTCGGGGATAACTTGCCCCTACTCCTTAGCGTGCCCTTAAGGTGGGCGATCCCTTGATCGTCAGCGGATCAAGCTCCGGTGTTCACCAGATATAACGCAACCTCCTTCTCGGTGGAGAAACCTCTCCACAGCGTTTCAAACAAGGATATAGATTTAAGCTTAATGAAACACAGAGAAAAACTCTTACTCAACACCTAGCAATGACAAGAACACAGCGAGCTTATCCTGAGCTCCACCCAGCGACGATCTCACGCAAGGACTCCCTCCTTCGTGTCTTCTCACTGTTGGACTCCAAGCCCCTTGTTCTTTCCTCCCAGCACTCACGTAAGAGTTGGTTGCTTCTCGATTGTGGTTGCTTGCTCAAAGTGATGAAGACTTCAGGAACACAGCAAGCAAGTTGTGGAGAAACACAAAGCGCAGCAAGAACTTCAGCAAGCACAACACAGAAAACTTTCGAATGCTTCTCTACTTCAGCCGAAGTCCTCTTCTCCTTTTTGTTTCTCCACCAAGCATCAGATGACACCATCCCTGCAGCTCCCAGCTGCTCATCTGCCAACGCCAGCTACCACTGAGCTATCCCTGGACTCCCTGAGCTTCCCTCAGCCAAGCTCCAGTCTCAGCTCTAGTCTACAGCTCGGCCGTTGCAACCTGAGATGGAGAAACGGACAAACCTGCTCCAAGGAAAGCCTCTATTGACTTCTCCTTGAGTGTTTGAATCCTCCCCTGTCATCTGCAGCTTAATCAGACTGTTAGAGCAGTATATCACACAGTAAATCAAATATCAGAAGCAAACAGCAGCGAATCGGATATGGTCAGACGCGATCAGAGCGTCTGACAGCGCAATTTGAATTAAAGTGATCGGTCACCGGACCGATCCAGGGCTTGTGGGTCGGTCACCAGACCGATCCACTGGTTCGCTGGGATTCCCAGCTCTCGCAGCTATACACGCCTGATCGGTCACCCGACCGATCAGAGTGAAGCCTGATCGATCACCAGACCGATCAGAGTGAAGCCTGATCGGTCACTCAGACCGATCAGGACAGATGAACAGTGATGTTTTAATCAGATCCTAAGTCCCTGATCGGTCACCGGACCGATCCAGGGTCTGATCCGTAAGGGAACTCACTCACTATCCGCTCCCTGATCGGTCACCAGACCGATCAGGAGCAAGGCAGCAAGGAAGCAGCCTGCTCCCTGATCGGTCACCGGACCGATCAGGAGCCACACAGTAGGTTCCCAACCTCACTGTACGCTCCCTGATCGGTCACCAGTCCGATCAGACATCGCTGGATTGGTCACCAGACCGATCCACGAAGGAGCAGCGTGCCAATGTCCCTGATCGGTCACCAGACCGATCCAGGGAGTCAAACCCAGCCCTCCAAGCTAGGGTTTCATCCACCTTAGCCCTCCAAGCTAAGGATTTTTCCATCTAACTCTCCAAGTTGGGAATTTGCACCTAACCCTCCAAGTTAGGACTTTTCACCTAGCCCTCCAAGCTAGGACTTTTCACCCAACCCTTCCGAGTTAGAACATCATCCAACCTAGCCCTCCAAGCTAGGCACCTGACCCTCCAAGCCAGGACTTTTTCACCTAATCCTCCAAGATGGGAATTTGCACCTAACCCTCCAAGTTAGGACTTTTCACCTAGCCCTCCAAGCTAGGACTTTTCACCCACCTCTTCCGAATTAGGACTTTTTATACACCTAGCCCTCCAAGCTAGGATTTCAACACCTAACCCTCCAGGTTAGGATTTTCCAACACCTATCCCTCCAGACTAGGATTTTCAACACCTAACCCTCCAGGTTAGGATTTTCCAACACCTAGCCCTCCAGACTAGGATTTTCCATACTATGCCTGATCCCCGATCAGGACTTAATCATAATTAATAATCATCCACCTAAACTAAAATCAGTGTCAATACCAAAACAACAATCAGGGCCAGACTGCATCAACAGACCTATCATATTCTGTCGGAATGACGAGCAGATACATGGAGAGGCCTACAATCATGCATCAAAAGGTAGTCAAACAGATTCTCAGGTATTTAAAAGGTACAATCTATTATGGACTTGTTTACATAAAGGGACCCCAGGAAGTTGATGTATTCAGCTACTCAGATAGTGATTTAGCTGGCGATCTTGATGGAAGGAAAAACACAAGTGGGATGACTTTCTATTTTAATGAAAGTTTGGTGTCTTGGAATTCACAGAAGCAGAAGACAGTGTCACTTTCATCTTGTGAGGCAGAATTCATGGCAGCCACAACTGTGGCCTGCCATGCCTTGTCGTTAAGGAGCCTTGCCAACGAATTAACCGGTGTAAAGCCAAAGTCGGTAACCTTGCTTGTTGACAACAAATCAGCTATAGCTCTCATGAAGAATCCAGTATTCCATGGTCGAAGCAAGCACATAGATACAAGGTTTCATTTTATCAGAGAATGTGTTGAGAAAGGACAGATTGTGATTGAATTCATTAATACCAGAGAACAACGAGCCGATATATTAACTAAAGCATTGCCAAGAGTGAAGTTAGCTGCCATGCGACAACTACTCGGCGTCCGTGATTTACAGCCATGTCTGGATTAGGGGGAGCAATGTGAGAAAATAAATAATCCAGACATTATCATCACATTTTATTTTATTTTATTTTGATAATTATTATGACTTAGTCTTGGATTAGTCTTTTCCATCTTAATGGGATAACTAGCGAATTAGTCATCCTATTTTATTGGGATAAGTCATGACTAAGTCTTGTTCGTGGTGTATTTAAAGGGTCCTAGAGTCATGTGAAACAGAGTCTCAGTTTTTTTGTAAGTTTGTTTCTTCCAGAAAAATAAATTCGTTCGTTCTTCTTTCGTTCTTTCGGTTTCTTCGTTTTTTTGTTCCTCTTGCATATTGGTGCGATTCTTGGGTGCGTTATTCTATGGGTCTGGGCCAACAACGTCGACGACGACTGGTACAAGTGAGTCTCGCGATGTAATTGTTAAGGGAGAAGAACTCCGGCGGTTTCATGGACGTGCCTTTGTTCCTGCAGGTACATGCAATTGGGGGCAGAGGCGGTGCACGCCGCCAACGGCGACGTGCTCGTCATCCTCTCCGGGCTCAACTTCGACACCGACCTCAGCTTCCTGGAGGACCGGGCCGGGAGGTCGACATCATCTTCCCCTTCGACAACAATCTCGTCTTTGAGGTGCACTGGTACGGGTTCACCGACGGCTCGGAATGGATCGACGGCAACGCCAACGACGTCTGTGGAAGCATCGCCGGCAAAGTCAGCCGGCAGGTGGGGTTCCTGCTCGAACGGAACTTCCCCTTGATCCTGAGCGAGTTCGGGTTCGACCTGCGCGGCACGAACACGAACACGAACGACAACCGCTACTTCAGCTGCGCCCTAGCGTACTCAGCCGCCCACGACATGGACTGGGCACTCTGGGTGCTGCAGAGGAGCTACTATCTCCGATCAGGTATCGTTGACCACGTCGAGATGTACGGCCTGATGTCGTTCGACTGGAGCGGCAAAGTCAACCTCAGCTGACGAGGCTTCAGTCGATTTAGCAGCCTTTCCGATGTGAGAAAATAATTAATCCAGACATTATCATCACATTTTATTTTTATTTTATTTTGATAATTTTTATGACTTAGTCTTGGGTTAGCCTTTCCTATCTTAAAGGGATAACTAGCAAATTAGTCTTCCTATTTTAATTCCTATTTTAATGGGATTAGCCTTGAATAAGTCTTGTTCGTGGTGTATTTAAAGGGTCCTAGAGGCATGTGAAAGGTTGTCTCAGTTTTTTGTAAGTTTATTTCTTCCAGAAAAATAAATTCGTTCGTTCTTCTTTCGTTCTTTCGGTTTCTTCGTTTTCCTTTTGTTCTTCTTGCATATTGGTGTGGTTCTTGGGTGCGCTATTCTTTGGGTCTGGGCCAACAATTGGTATCAGAGCGTTGGTAGTATAAAGCAGCCAAGAATCCTCGCTTTCACAAAAATGTCGAGCATCCAAGCGAAAGAGAACGGCGGAGTGTCATTTCCCTATCCGATGCTAAGCCCTCATAATTATACTGTGTGGGCAATAAAGACAGAGGCAATTCTCGATGCCCAGGGAGTCTGGGAGGCGGTGGAGCCAGAGAAAGAAGCCTAGGTGGATGCAAAGAAGGACAAAAAGGTACGTGCATACATCTTGCAGTGTGTCCCCGAAGACATTCTTCTCCAAATCACAACAAAGAAGACGGCGAAAGAAGTCTGGGATAGCCTCAAGCTGAGGTACCTAGGCAGTGAATGAGTGAAGAAGGCTCGCGTACAAACGTTGAAGAGCGAGTTTGACGCCCTCCGGATGAAGGAGACCGATACTATTGATGAGTTTGCTGGCAAACTCAGCGCTATGAGCAGCAAGTTCTCTACTCTTGGTGCCACGCTTGAAGATTCCTCGTTGGTAAAGAAGTTACTCGATTCTGTCCCTGATAAATTCTTCCCTATTGTTGCTGGTATTGAGCAGTTCCACGACCTTGAGACTATGCCATTTGAGGAGACTATCGAGCGACTGAAGGCGTATGAGGAACGAACACTATGATTACGCGGCAATACCAACAGCACTGAAGGCGAACTCCTACTTACTCATGCCGAATGGCAAAAGCGACAAAAAGGGAGCAGCGTGGACACTCCGTCAGAAGGCAAGGGGCGCGAGTCCAGCGGCCCTAATCGTGGCAATTGGCGTGGGCGAGGGCGCGGTCGTGGCCGTGGTACGCATCGTCAAGACAGTGCAGAAGGCACTAGCAGCAATGACAGTAACACTCGTGACAAGAGACACATAAAGTGTTTCAATTGTGAGAAAATGGGGCATTATGCGTCCGAATGCTTAGCAAGCGTCGAGATGATGAGGCTCACCTCACTTGCGACACCCATGAAGAGCCAGCACTGATGATGAGCGTGTCCCACGAGGAGTCT
The DNA here is from genome assembly GCA_024364735.1 of Boesenbergia rotunda. Classification (NCBI taxonomy): domain Eukaryota; kingdom Viridiplantae; phylum Streptophyta; class Magnoliopsida; order Zingiberales; family Zingiberaceae; genus Boesenbergia; species Boesenbergia rotunda. The sequence goes on from JAGFNQ010004217.1 coordinate 85,250, forward strand.
CACGCTAGCCGAGAGCGGCAAGATATGATTCTGCTCAGTGAAGAAAGGTTTCTACCAGAGATGTATCACAGCGTTAAGAAAGGAGAAGATAAAGACGTCTGGTACCTTGACAACGGTGCCACCAACCACATGACGTGTCATCGCGAGAAGTTTCAAGAACTAGATGAAACCATCACCGGGAAGGTGAGGTTTGGCGATGGATCAACCATAGAGATCATGGGCAAAGGGACAGTTGTGTTCGAATGCAAGAACGGCGATCAGAAAGCTCTCCATGAGGTATACTACATTCCAAAACTTTGTAGTAATATCATCAGTCTTGGTCAATTGACAGAAACTGGGAACGAGGTGCACATGGAAGGAGATACCATGAAGGTGATTGATGGGAGCAGGAAGCTCTTGATGCTGGTAAAGCGAACACAAAATCGCTTGTACAAGATAACCTTGAAGACACTCAAGCAAGTCTGTCTCCTGGCAAGCCTAGAAGACCCAACCTGGTTATGGCATGCAAGGCTTGGACATGTCAATTTCCATGACTTGAAGCTATTGGGTGAAAAGAAATTGGCAGTTGATGTGCCAATATTGCCCCAGCCGAACAAGCTTTGCGAGGTGTGTGTGATCGCCAAGCATGCAAGATTGTCGTTCCCGTACCAAGCAAACTTTAGAGCAAAGAAGCCGTTAGAACTTCTCCATGCTGATATTTGCGGGCCAATCTCACCATGTACACTTGCCGGTAACAAGTATTTTCTTCTAATTGTGGATGATTTCACTAGGTGGATGTGGGTGTTTGTATTGGCAGCAAAGAGTGATGCATTCCAGGCATTCAAGAAGTTCAAATTCCTGACAGAGAACAAGACTAAGTACAAGATCAGAACACTCCGGACAGATCGAGGTGGCGAGTTTCTATCCACGGAGTTTACTCGATTCTGTGAAAATGAAGGAATCGAGCGGCACCTCACGGCTCCCTATACCCCTCAACAGAATGGTGTCGTAGAGCGCCGCTACCGCACCGTGATGGCCATGGCAAGATCTCTCCTCAAGAGTACAAATATGCCCGCAAGGTTTTGGGGAGAAGCGGTTAGGCATGCTGTCTATCTGCTAAACCGTCTCCCAACTAAGGCGCTAGGAGAACGCACTCCATTTGAAGCCTGGATGGGGAGAAAGCCACATCTTTCCCACTTGAGAGTGTTCAGTTGTGTTGCATATGTGAAAAACACAACCCCTCATCTGAAGAAACTTGACGACAGAAGCTCACCCATGGTATACTTGGGTGTCGAGGAAGGTTGCAAAGCTCATCGGTTGTTTGATCCAAGCCATGACAAGCTACAAGTAAGTAGAGATGTCATATTTCAAGAAAATTCTGAATGGATATGGAATGTAGGTGCTAACAATTAAGAAAACTTGCCGAGTTTTATGATGTTGGATCCGCTCTACTCCGATGAGGCGATTGTTGCAGCAGACGTTGAGGCAGGGGCGGAAAATGTCATACCATCAGTAGCAGCCGTGGTACCCATGACAAGAGCGTCAAGTCCATCTACACCATCATCGAACTCGAGTCCATCTATATCATCATCGAACACCCATGCAACTACCTCGCCTCCGGTAACAAACACGCCCGATTCTTATGAAGGGCCAGTCCGCTATAGGTCCCTTGCCGATATCTACGCCAACACTGAGGAAGTGGTTGGTATTGATGAAGAAGAGGAAGAGCTGATGATGGTGGTGTCTGATGGGCCAACAAGTTATCTAGAAGCTGCAACTGAGGCTTGCTGGTACGAAGCAATGGAGGAAGAACTGAGATCTATTGAGAAGAACAAGACCTGGACCCTAATTGAGCTCCCATTAGGCCGCAAACCTATCGGTCTAAACTAGATGTTCAAATTGAAGAAAGATTCAGACGGGAAAGTTGTTAAGCACAAAGCAAGATTAGTTGCTAAAGGCTATGTACAACGGCAAGACATCGACTTAGAAGAGGTTATGCATTGTCATCATCTTCACATGGTGCTGTGTTGTCTTATCTTCATACATGTCCCCAGCCAGGTTTGGGTCGTGTTGCTGGATTGGTTACATTGGAAGTGGAAGATGGCAACGCTTCACATGATGCTCTTTAGCATCCCAAACTGTTTGGAGAAACTACAATACAAAATCCAGTTACAGAGGTTGCTGCCATGGTGGGGGAGAATGCCAGGAGTGAAGTTAGCTGCCATGCGACAACTATTCGGTGTTCGTGATTTACAGCCATGTCTGGATTAGGGGGAGTAATGTGAGAAAATAATTAATCCAGACATTATCATCACATTTTATTTTTATTTTATTTTGATAATTTTTATGACTTAGTATTGGGTTAGCTTTTCCTATCTTAAAGGGATAACTAGCGAATTAGTCTTCCTATTTTAATTCCTATTTTAATGGGATTAGCCTTGAATAAGTCTTGTTCGTGGTGTATTTAAAGGGTCCTAGAGGCATGTGAAAGGTCGTCTCAGTTTTTTGTAAGTTTGTTTCTTCCAGAAAAATAAATTCGTTCGTTCTTCTTTCGTTCTTTCGGTTTCTTCGTTTTCCTTTTGTTCTTCTTGCATATTGGTGTGGTTATTGGGTGCACTATTCTTTGGGTCTGGGCCAACACCCGAGGCCCCAACTCGATGCTTCCCGGCCACGTCCCGATCTTGCATCCCCTGTCTGGTCTCTGCGTGTCCACAGACGATTCCTCCCAGCGCCTGGTGCTCTCCAACGTCGGCCGGTGCGCGGACCGGTGGAGCTACGCCCACAACCAGACGCTCTCGCTGAGCAACGCCTCGAGTTCCTCCTGGGCGACCGCCGGCGGCACGGGGATGGAGGTGCGGCTGGCGGAATGCGAGACGAGTTCGACGTGGACGCTGCTGTCGGACTTGCAGCTGCACGTGTACGTCGACGCAAATGGAGGACGGGACTTCTCTGTGCCTGGAAGTCGCCAGCGACGGGAGAACGATGGTGACGAATCCTTGCCGGTGCTTGAGCTCCGACTCGAGCTGCGACCCTCAGGGCCAATGGTTTGTTCTGGTCAACGCCGATCGGTCGGCGTAAGACTTTTGTTATCGGCGTTGCTTTGATATCTGTGACCATGAAGTGTCTTTTACCATGAGATGTATGTCAAAGAGTAAAAGGAAACAAGTTATACGAATCCCAATTATAGCGCAATGTATATGTTTAACATCATTAGGTTGATAATTTTAAAATGGTAATTTATACACTCAATTTACGAATTTATCAAAAATACATTATATTTTAACATTTTCTGAAAGGCGTACCTAATTTACTAAATTTCTGATTTTACCCTTCAATGCCATTTTTCTTTTCTCTTCTTTCTTTTCTTCTATTCTCTTTCCTTTATCTTTTTACATCATACATACATAATATACGTCTGATATAGAAAAATATCAAATCCGCATTGACTCTGATATTAAATCATATCAGACTGAACGTGAATTTGATACGAATGAATTACTTTAGTTAGGGACGAGTTTTTATTAAAACTGAGTTGAATTATAATTAACTGAACCGAATCAATTTTTTTTATGAAACTGAACTGACCAAATTTAAAAAAAAACCAAACAAATTAAATGGATAAAATATCGGTTAATTTGGTTTTCGACCGAATTAATCGAATGACTCAAATTAACAAAAAAAATCAATTTTATTAATAAAATTCAAGTTTTTAAATAAAATTTTGTAAAAATAAGTATAAAATTCGGTTAATTTATTCGTTTAATCAAATAAGAATTTGAAAATCGAAACCAAATTGTTTAATCGATTTTTTTTTCGAAAACAACCAAATTTTCGAATAACCCGAACTAAATTTTAAAATTCGGTCGGTATATTCGGTTTAATCGAATTTTTACTCACTCCTAACTTTAGTTGTTTTTTAATAAAATTTTAACAATCGTAGAGAAGTCGAAATATACAATGGACAGTATGTTGGACTCCTTCCAACCTTAAAACTTCACAAGATTTGAAATAGTTGCAATTCTAAGGTCCTTATTTGATGTTTTTGACCCATGATGTATGACGTTTAGGGTGCATTTGGTTGGGGGTTATTCTTGATAACCTTGGTTATCCATCCTAGGTTATCAACAAAAATCTTGTTTGGTTTAGATAACCCGCAATTCCCAAGTAATGATCGATACCCGATACGTCAGCAAAAGAGGCATGCAACCCGGAATCAGAAAACCGTCGGAAAGTAAGGTTTTTTTTGATTCTGGGATTATGAAACTTATCTTTACAAAATTATCCTCCAATATTTACTTTAGCAAAAGAAGCATTATTCGCGGGCGACAACCGGAAACGACGGCGGCCGGCGACCGACGACTGGTGAACGTCGCTGCCGACCGGCGAATGCCGCCGGACCGGCGAATGCCGCCGCCGACTGGCGAATGCCGCCGCCGACCGGCGAATGCCGGTGCCGACCGCGACCGGCGTGTCGACCGGCGACCTACGATCGTCGACCGCCGCCGACGACCGACGACCGCCGCCGCCGCCGCCGACCGACGACCGCGCCGACGACCGACGACCGACGACCGCCGCCTACGACCGACGACCGGCACCGGCGCCCAACGATCGGTGCCGGCGACCGGCAACGACTACCAGCGACCATTATTCGCGGCCAACGACTAGCAACGACGGCCGACGACCCGCAACAACGGTCGGCGACCACCGCCGGCGACCAACGACCACCGCCGGCGGCCGACGACCGAGGGTACGAATATGCATATAATATCATCTTACTTTTTTATTTTAAATTTATAAGCATATAATATTATTATACTTAAATTTAACTAAAGGATAATACGATAAAATATTATATTATGTCATAGACTATTCCCTCCAAACAAATAAGATTTTATTTGATTACCTAAATTAAACCAAACAACTTCATGTTATGTTTCATTCCCCATTACCTTAGTTATGTTATTACTTGGTAATCACATAACTAAGGTTATATCTGATAAATTGAACCAAATACACCCTTAAGGTTTAGTTGATTTCTTTTATAACATTTTAATATCTCTGGAGAAATCAAAATAAACAATAGATATCATATTTAAACTCCTTGTAATCTCAAAAATCTTTAGGAACTGACATGGGTACAATCGAAGCTCTCTAGGTCCATCAATCGCCCGGCTAAGGAAGAATCGACAAAACCCCATGTTGGACCTATATAAAATCATATCAGGCCCAACGTGGGTCTGATATGATTCCATATCAGGCCCAAAGTGGGTTTTATCGATTTTTGTTGATTCTTCCTTATTACATTTTAACACCTTTAGAGAAGCCAAAATAAACAATGTGATGGGGTTGAGCATCTCATGGTTGACACGTGAACTGAATAAGCTATGTGTCAAGATTCACCGAGTCTAAGTGACTCTCTCAGACTCCCGAGACCTCATCAGGAAGGTAGACTTCCGAGACCACCTCGGGCAGGCCTACTCTTGAAACTCCGCAGGAAGATGGATCCTCGAGGTCATCCCGGGAAGACAGACGCCCGAGATCATCTCAGGAGGACAGATCCCCGAGATCACCTCAGGAAGATAGACGCCCGGGACCCTCCCGGGCCAAAGGACCCCGAGATCACCTCGGGGGAGCGGAGCCCGAGGATCGCCCTATTCGATTTCCCAACCTCAAATAACCGCCCTTTTTTTTGTGGATCTGCGGATAATTATCACCGATAATTATTGGATAATCATGACCAATAATATGCGGCCATTAAGGTCTTAATTATTGCAACGGTCGGAATTTAATTACTGCAGGGGTCGTTACAAGGGTTATTCAGTAACCTACAATTGAGGGGACATGGAGAAGAAAGTAGGGACATGTGTGACCGCCGCCTCAGGTATATAATGTACTCCAACTCCCCCAGGTAAAGGAGTTACACTCATTTTACTCATACTACTCCTTAATTCTTTTCCTTCCATATACTCTAGTACTGACTTGAGCGTCGAAGTGGGCTCCGCCAGAAAATCTCCGGCGTGTTTCCATTAACACTCGTGTTAATCTCGCAGGGTGAGAGCTCCTTCTCATTCGCCATCATCCTCGTGGGCTGGACTCTGGTGACTGGCCGTCTACGTCGATTCCTTCTTGAACAAGTTTGGCGCCGTATGTGAGAAACCATCAATCAAAGTATCAGAAGGAGCACCGATGGCGGAGCCAGAGAGACAACCCATTATTCTGACGAAAGAGGAGTTGGAGCACCTTATGACCAACGCTGTCAAAGGTGCGCTCGAACAGCACCAAATCGAGCAGGTTGCCTCACGGTGAGTGGCTTCTGTGATGGTGATGGCAGCACCTAAGTTGAACCTGGGTTTTGATAATGGCAAAGGGTTCAAGAGTTAAGATGTTATTGTGTTCTAATGTGCTTACTAAGTGTGCAGGAAGAAGCCCTAGGTACACTAGGCAAGAAGTCCTGGCAAAGGGCCAGGCAAAGAAGTCTTGGTCAGACTGGGCAAGAAGACCTGACCGGAAGTCGGGCAAAGAAGTCCTGGTCGAGGACTGGGCACGAAGTCTTGGCAATGGGTTGGGCACCGAAGACCTGACCGGAAGTTGGGCACGAAGACCTGGTCAGGTGGATCGGGCAAAAGTCCTGGCAAGGGGCTGGGCACCGAATACTTTGCCCATTTTTCTTATTGTTTAACTTAACTTTTTGAACCGGGTTGCCATAAATCAAAAAGGGAGAGATTGTTGGTGCAGGCAGCACCTATGTCGAACTTGGGTTTTGATAATGGCAAAGGGTTCAAGAGTTAAGATGTTATTGTGTTCTAATGTGCTTACTAAGTGTGCAGGAAGAAGCCCTAGGTACACTAGGCAAGAAGTCCTGACAAAGGGCTGGGCAAAGAAGTCCTGGTCAAGGACTGGGCAAGAAGACCTGGCCAGAAATCGGGCAAAGAAGTCCTGGTCGAGGACTGGGCACGAAGTCCTGGCAAGGGGATGGGCACCGAAGACCTGATCGGAAGTTGGGCACGAAGACCTGGTCAGGTGGATCGGGCAAAAGTCCAACCGGAGGAGCTGGTTGGCAAAAGGTAAACTCTCCTGAGAGGAGTAGGTAAGGACGCATTCCCCGTCGAGGGAACAGTAGGCGTCGGTTCTACCTAGGGTTCCATTTGGGAGATCCGAAGTCAGAACTAAGACAGCTACGGCTGTAACTACTACTTATCATGTTTTTGGGACTAACCTTAGTTGCAGGGTCGAAGGATTGATCGTCTGCAATGTTGGGACCGGGTGCATATTGACAAGGATACGAGTTCGTAAAATTTAAAATTTTTACGTGCAGCGGAAGAGTTTGCATAAAATAATTTTCTAAATTATTTTAACTTCGTATCTAGCATGCAACCCTATGGTGTGTTGACATAATCATACAATAAAATTTTGCGGAAAAGTAAACTAATTTACTTTTATACCTCGCGTAACTCGAAGAAAAGGGACGAGATCCAACCGTAGCGTCCCTTGGAAGCTCCACCTCTATTCGCGTCCACGCCGAGTTCTCTTCGGGATGACTTCACAAAGTCACGAGTTTTGTGCCAACGAGAGCTACTAGATCCTTGGAAGGCACAACTAGATGAACAAGAGAAAATATAGGAAACTAACCAACAAAGTAACGGAATCGAATTCCGAGAAGAGAGGAGTCGCTATCCGCTTCTTCTTCTTCATGTTCAGGTTCTCCTTCTTCTTGAAACTCACGGCCTCCACCACCTTGGATGTAGGTTGGGCGCCGGCCCTAGGGGAGCTAGGGTGGGCGCCGGCCCTAAGGGAAGAGAGGGAGAAGGAGGAGAGGAGAGATTAAGAGAGAGAGGGAGAGAATAATAAATCTCTTGATTAGGAATAAGGGTTAGCCATTGGTTCCTTTATATAGTAGCAACTCCTTTGCTAAGTCTCCCTCTAAACCGAATTAACGGAATTAGTTATAAGAAATTTATCTTATAAATTTTCTTATTAATTATTCCGTTTAAACCGAGTCTTTATTATAAACTAATTTATAATAAAACTAATTCTTCTTCTCTTTAAATTATGGAATAAATTTTTATAAGAAATTTATAAACTTTCTTATTATGAAAAAATCAATTCATAATTGATTTTATAAAATTAAAATAAACCAATTCATGGATTATTTTAATCTTCCATAAAAGAATAAATTTCTATAAATTTTATTTATATAAATTTCTTTATACAAATTTATTTATCCATAATTTATAAAATAAATCGCACTAGATTTATTTTATTAATTAAACCAAAATTAATTGGTTTTCTTCTCTTATTGTGGCCAGCCACCAAAGGGGGTTTTGGCACCCTCTTTGGCCGGCCAAACCAACCCGAACCGCCGCGAATTAAACTCATTTAATTCGCCCAAAAAGCCTTCAAAAGACTTAGCCATTTTTAGCTTCCATTGCGCCTCTGACTAACTCAGATTCGACTTATTTCTCTTGATCGGAAAATCCAATTTTCAACTCGTTTTAAATCCCTCGGATTACTTGTAGTGCGTGTGACTAAATAGGCTTTCAATTTATATTGGCCGTCTATAATTAACTAATTATAGAACGATCATGAGTGACACCTAGTAGTACATCATGATCCCCAATTAATCGAAAGATCAACGGTTTGACCTCAGAAGAAATTATTCTGAAACCTTCAGCAGCTCTAATGAATCGTGCCCCATTCCCTTCACCACCTTATACCCACTTGGTTCAGGACACGGTCAATGGTGTCAGTCCCCACTAGGCTGACTACGTCACACCTAGCCCAAGTAGTGTCTTCCTCGTCCTTTGGATTTCTAATTACTCTCATGTATTTAAGAGACTCGCACTCTTAACATGATATGCTCTGGCCAGAGGCTTTGAGTAACAATCCGACGATAGGCCTGGGTATACATCTCCTCGCAAGGAGTGGTGAATCCTTTGTAGGCTGTTCAAACATCTTCGGGCACTTCGGCTTATACCCGATCATCCTGGGTCCACACCTCCTAAGAGATGCTTGCTTAAGATGTTAAAGTATAAGTCTCCATGACCAAGATGACTTGAACACCGCAAGTCAAAGGAACATCGCACTTAAGCTGCAGTAAGAACTTCATTGACAAATCTATATAGATTACCATATGAAGTTTTACAGCTAGTCACTCCAATGAACTAGTTCCCTTAACTAGCATCCATGTTTATCTCCGGACATCCCAATGTCACCAGCCAGTGAGAATCAGCTGAATAGAGAATAACCCATGCTAGTCTCAACAGAATTGATAATGTCCGTATTTATCAATTCATCGACTAGGGATATTTCCAACATTTCACATTTGCACATTTAGAGATAATCACTAGTTGTGATCCCATCACAAATTCTCTTATGCTGTGAATTGTATGGCGGACATTCAGTAGATGAGTTTAAGATCCTATCAAATACACAAACATGTATACTCAAATAGTGAATTATCATTTATTAATATAAATGTTTACATCATAAGGCGATTGCCTTAGGACACTTCTCTCATATCACTAACAAACTCCCACTTGGCCTAATGCCAATCGCTACGGTATCCAATACCACAGGCTCTAACACGACCCTCAAACTTGTTTTGAGGCAAGGCCTTAGTTAAAGGATCCGCTAAATTCCTTTCAGTGGGAATTTTCTCAATTTGTATATCATTCCTACTTATAATCTCTCTGATCAGATGATTGCGGCGAAGCACGTGTTTGGATCGCTGATGAGACCTTGGTTACTTTGCTTGTGCAATAGCTCCATTGTTGTCGCAATAAACCGGTATTGCTTCATCAATGGTTGGAACCTCACCAAGTTTTGAGACAAACTTCTTGATCCAGACTGCTTCCGTGGTAGAATCCGCTACGGTGTCTTGTTTGGAACTCTTCCAACTTATTGCGCCTCTATTCAAGATAAATACGTATCCAAACTGAGATTTGGAGTCATCCTTATCTGTCTGGAAACTGGCATCTGTATACCCACGTATTACCATATCTCCTTCTCCATATATTAGGAACACATCCTTAGTTCTTCTTAAGTACTTAAGGATTGTCTTGACAACCGCCCAGTGATCCATACCTGGATCAGACTGGTATCTGCTCGTGACGCTCAGAGCATACGATACATCGGGCCTTGTACATAACATAGCATACATGATAGATCCTATCGCGGATGCATAAGGAATCTTATTCATGCAAATCCTCTCGTCTTCTGTGCGCGGATACATAGACTTTGAAAGGTTGATCTCATGCCTGATGGGAAGGTAACCTTTCTTAGATTCCGACATGCTAAACCCTTTTAGCATTCGGTCTATATATGTAGACTGTGAAAGACCAAGCAACCGTTTTGATCTATCTCTATAGATTCTAATCCCAAGGATATAGGTTGCTTCTCCCAGGTCTTTCATGGAGAAAGTTTTGGACAACCAAATTTTAACTGTTTGTAAAACTGATATATCGTTTCCTATAAGTAAGATGTCATCGACATATAATACTAGGAATACGACTGCACTCCCACTAACCTTCTTGTACACACAAGGTTCGTCAGGATTTTGTGAGAAATCAAACTCTTTGATTGTCTCATCAAAACGGATGTTCCAGCTCCTGATGCTTGCTTCAATCCATATATGGATCGTCGAAGCTTGCATACTTTGGTTTTATCAACCGATGTGAAACCTTCAGGTTGTATCATGTATACATCCTCAAGCAAGTTTCCATTAAGGAAAGCTGTTTTCACATCCATTTGCCATATCTCATAATCATAATGAGCTGCTATGGCTAGGAGCATCCGAATGGATTTAAGCATAGCTACTGGCGAGTAGGTTTTGTCATAGTCAATTCCTTGCTTCTGACGATATCCTTTTGTCACTAATCTAGCCTTAAAGGTAACAAGATTACCTTCCATGTCGGTTTTCTTCTTGAAAACCCACTTGCACCCTATGGGCTTAATCCCTTCAGATGGGTTAACCAAGTCCCATATATACTTGGTTTTCATACATGGAATCCATTTCCGACTTCATGGCTTCAAGCCATTTGTCCCTTTCTGAACTTTTCAGAACATCTTCATAACTGATAGGTTCGTCATCGCTTATGAGTAACACGTCGTTCGATTCACTTATGAGAAATCCGTATCTCTCTGGAATATTGCGTGTCCTATCAGACCTACGAAGAGGTGGTGTTGTTTTAGGTTCAACTGATAGCTTATCACTATGAGTTATCGGTTGTGGGTCTAGACTAGGTGTCTCTGTAATGTCTATTGGAGTTTCTTGAACTTCATCAAGTTCAATGCCACTCCCACTGTTTTCTTGTAAAAAGAAATTCTTTTTCTAGAAATACAGCATGCCTTGAAACAAACACCTTTTGCTCCAAGGGATGATAGAATTGGTAACCCTTCGTTTCCTTAGGGTATCCAATAAATAGACATTTATTAGACTTAGCATCCAATTTGTCTGATATAGTCCGCTTCACATAAGCAGGACAACCCCATATCTTAAGGTGAGTTAAGTGAGGTTTCTTACTATTCCATGTCTCATATGGAGTAGTAGAGACTACCTTGGTCGGGACTCTGTTTAGCAAGTAAACAGCTGTCTTAAGTGCATAACCCCAAAAGGATTTTGGAAGAGTTGCATGATTCATCATAGACCTAACCATGTCCATCAAGGTTCGGTTTCGCCTCTCAGATACACCATTATGCTGTGGTGTATACGGCGGAGTCCATTGGGATATTATCCCATTGTCCCTAAGATAATCTTGAAACTCTTGACTCAAGTATTCACCACCTCGATCGGATCGAAGTATTTTAATACTTTTGCCAAGTTGTTTCTCTACTTCATTTCTGAACTCTTTGAATTTCTCAAAAGCTTCAGATTTGTGTTTCATCAAGAACATATACCCGAATCGTGAGTGATCATCGATAAAGGTGATGAAGTAGCTATAGCCTCCTTGTGCTAGAGTTGACATTGGTCCACATACATCGGTATGTATCAGACCAAGCAACTCTCCCACTGGATTACCTTTTCCGGAAAAGGGTAATTTGGTCATTTTTCCTTTTAAGCATGATTCCCATGTATCAAATGAACCGGGTTCAAATGATTCCAGAATTCCACATCGGTGTAATTCGGTCATGCGTTTCTTACTTATATGGCCAAGACGACAGTGCCACGTGTAGGAGTCTATTCGATTATCTATTCGAGCACGTTTATTGCTAACTTCGATATTGAAAATGTCACTGGATAAATCTAACGTGTAGATGTCATTGCACAAAGTTCCATTCCCATAAAGAACGCCATTTAAAGTTATGTAACAACAATTGTTACTAAAAGTCAAATGATAACCTTTTTCATTCAAACATGAAATAGATACAATGTTCTTTATTAATGAAGGAACAAAATAACAATTTTCCAATTCTAAGATACGTCCAGTCGGGAGCTTTAGCAAATAGTTCCGATGGCAACAGCAGCAATCTTTGCTCCATTTCCAACTCTCAAATTCGCTTCTCCTTGACGAGTCTTCTTCTATTCCTTAGCCCCTGTATGTCATTACATATATGTGAGCTACACCCAGTATCAAGTACCCAGGTATTTGAGGAAATAGAGTGACATTCAATAACGAAGATACCTGAAGAGGATGGGGCATCGGATGCCTTCTTCTTCATGGACTCAAGATAAATCTTGCAGTTTCTTCGCCAGTGACCCTCCTTGCCACAGTGATGGCAAGTGCCTTTTGGTTCTTTTCAGTCTTTTTGGCCTTTTTTTCTTCCCTTTATTCTGTTCTTTGGCCTTCCTCTTAGAACCTTTCTTCGAGGAACCAACTAACAGTACCGCCTTTTGATCCGCTTTACAGAAGGCTCACAGTCTTCAGCAGGTTGACAACTCAGGAATGGTGGTCTCCAGTTTGTTCATCCGATAGTTCATCACAAATTGTGAATAACTTTTGGGCAAACAATCAGAATTAAGTCAATACTTAGTTCATGATCCATTGCAAAACCGAGTGTGCTCAGTCGCTCAATGTACCCCAACATCTTTAACACAAACTGCGAGGCAGAAGTGCCTTCCTGCATCTTAGTGGTGAAGAGGAGTCTGGAGACTTCGAACCTTTCGATCTCGCCTGCTCTTCAACAACTCATGAAGATGGAAGATGATGGTATAAGCATCCATATGCTCATGCTGCTTTTGCAGCTCAGGTACCATAGAGGCTAGCATGATGCAACTCGCAAGTTCAGAATCGGTCACATGTTTCTGATAGGCCAACTTGGTCTGGAGTTGCATTTCTGGAGGACTGTTGGGAAGTTGATCTTCAAGGACATAGGCAAGCTTCTCTGCCTTGAGGACTATCCTCAGGTTTCGAAGCCAGTCCATGAAGTTCGGCCCAGTCAGTTTATTGGTGTCCAAAATGGAACGCAAGTTTAGAGAAGACATGATCGAGTGATTATCCTAGAAATACAAATTGAGATTATGTGAGAAGAATGATTAAAGAATGTATCAACATACATAAATAAATCCTATTTATTTTTCAATTGAATAACCCTTTTATCAATTCGGGAGATCGTAGGAACATCTCCAAATAGGTTGATATCCAACCATAGATAAGAACCACCATGGCTGTGGCCATCAAGTTATTCTTAGCTATGAAGGTAGGTAATTATACCGATTACATATCACATATATGTAACTATCACTTTATGCTATCAACTAATTGAATGTTTGCATAAATCATTGGTTGTTAACTCATTAACAAGTATGTACATTATACATAGCACCCAACTGCACCTCTCTTTACATCGACCTTGGCTGTGGCACAACAAATCGATGCTCCAAGCTTAAGGCTGACCCATTAATCAAGAAATAGTTTTAATATGTTGGAGCTCATTCAACCGTTTAGTCAGGCTTGGATGTGTCCAACAACCAAAACTAAGGATTGACCTCTGACTCCAACTATATTATTCATAAACTAATTCCATGGTTTGAACATGTTGAGGTTCAAGCTCGGGCATGGATGTGTCCATCAACCCAAACGAGAAACAAAACTCCGGATTCTAACCATATTAATGGAAGGTGTTGCCTTAATATTTTGTAAGGGGTTTTGGGTCTCATTCTTTTCTAAGCACATTCATGACATATTATGTCATGACTAACGATTTCCTTAATAAAGTATGTATGTGACTTAATTTATC
>JAGFNQ010004218.1:0-331314 GCA_024364735.1 Boesenbergia rotunda
TGTCCTATAACTTGACAATGGTGATGTTTCCTTCTTTTAATAGGCATACTGAAAGATTTGGAGCTGCAGCTAGTAGTTTCTTGCTCTAGGGAGACACTTGAATCAATCAGTCCAAAATGAGTTAATTTTTCATTTTATATGTTTTGTATAACCATGATTAAGTATCTTGTTTTTACCCATTTCAACTGTTACCATGATTTACTGAAGATTCACATTATCTTGAAGCTTCAATTTATTTCTGTTTCATACTGTTCCTTGAAACATATGTAGAAGGAAAACCTCAAGAACAGGTGACAAATAATTTATTTCTGTTTAGCAAAGACAAAGAAGGTATGAAAATGATAAGTGAAGATCGGTTGCTGATTAGATGCTGGGTCATTCCTTTGAAGCTATAAATGATAATTATGTGTCTAGATTGGATGCTGAATCATTCATTTGTAGCATGTCTATCTTCTTATTGCCATTTTTTTTAACAGTAATTTGTTTCATTCTTTTGTTTTCCCAGGCATCTCTTTATCAATTTCATGTTATGTGATGACTATGGGTTCTGCTATACAGATGTCCGGCGATGATGCGATTCTGAAAGTTAATGCTAGCAGAGGGAATGAAAACTCTTCAACATCTTCAAGTGTTTCATCCTGGAAGGATACTCTACTAGGTTTTGCACATCAAGCATCAGTATACGGCGTAGCTGCTGGCTACTGTATATCTGCATCTCTGTTGTCCATAATCAATAAGTGGGCAGTCATGAAATTTCCATACCCAGGTGCTTTGACAGCTTTACAATACTTTACTAGTGCATTTGGTGTTATGCTCTGCGGTTGGCTAAAGCTCGTGGAACATGATCGTTTGGACCGAATTACCATGTGGAAGTTCTTACCTGCTGCAATCATCTTCTACCTGTCACTTTTTACCAATAGCGAGCTCCTCCTCCATGCCAATGTGGATACATTTATTGTGTTTCGCTCGGTGGTTCCCATGTTTGTAGCCGTCGGAGAGACTGTATTTCTTAAGCAGCCTTGGCCTTCTTCCAAGACATGGCTTTCTCTTGCAACCATCTTTGCAGGCAGTGTTGTCTACGTGCTCACCGACTATCAGTTCACAGTGACGCTTATACTTGGGCCATGGCTTATCTCTGTGAGCATGTCAATAGATTTTGTGTACATAAAGCACGTCGTTATGACCATAGGGCTCAACACATAGGGGGTCTGGTGCTGTACAACAACTTGGAGGCATTGATGCTTTTTTCCCTTGGAATTGCTTATAATGGGGGAGCTAAAGAAGATTACGCGCGATATATCAGATGAATACAAGTGGTACTCTTTCGGTGTGATTTTGCCGGTGGCATTGTCCTGTTTGTTTGGCTTGGCGATTTCCTTCTTTGGGTTTTCTTGCAGAAGAGCAATCTCAGCAACGGGTTTCACAGTGCTCGGTGTCGTGAACAAGCTTCTCACCGTCGTGATAAATTTGGTCATATGGGATAAACATTCAACCTTGATCGGTACAATCGGCCTACTAATCTGCATGTTTGGAGGTGTTCTATACCAACAGTCAACCACCAGGCCCCAGAAACCAGTAGCTGAGACTGAGACTCAGACTCAAAACAAAGATGAGGAGCAGCAGGTATTGTTGGAGATGAAGGCAACGGAAGAGACAAAATAGTCTATTTTTTTTTTACGCAGAGGAAAGGAATCGCGAACCATCTGTTGGGATCTGTTGCACGTGCCGGGAGGGGACAAAAGAGATTTTCCCCCAGAAAATTTACAGGAAACTCAGGTCGAATACTAGAATCTGAACAATATCCAAGATGAGCTATTGCTCTGTATCCTTCTCCCTTTATTAGTTGTCCATATACTTCCGTGACTGAATGACAGTCATGAAGAAAGGCCTGACTCCGATTACTCCTTCTCCCTTTATTAGTTGTCCATATACTTCCGTGACTGAATGACAGTCATGAAGAAAGACCTGACTCCGATTACTGGAGTTTGGACTACTGTTCAGGTAAATTCGAGATAATGACGTTAGATGATCTTACTGATCAATTCTGTTTTTTTTTTGTTTGCCATTTTTTGATAAATAATTTAAGATTATGTATAATAAATTCTTCTTCGAGGGCCAAAAGACGATTCGCTCATCTCAGCATCCTTGCCAACTTGTAAGATCAATACGGAGAAAATAAATCATGAGATTACTAGTTCGGACACTGTAAAAAAAAATGATGAACCAGACAGCAGATAAATTAAACATGGGATGACCGGTCCAGTCCCACGGAAGTTTTCCATCGGTCATCAGGATAAATCGGGAAGCGCTTGCGGTGGCCAATCTAAAAGCCCAGCGTCTCAGGGTTCGCGTCCCATTTGAAGAAAAAATTTCTGCAAAATACGTCGTAGCTGGGGATCGAATCGAGGATACTTAGGTTAACGACTAGTGATCTTATCACTGCACTATAACTTCGAGGGTAATTAGTTCGGATACTGTAATTGCGTGAGGAGGATAAGCACGTTAATTTTATCAGAGTTTGAGTCTCATACTTTAATGTGACAGTATTGATCATATTAATAGATGAACTTTTGAGGTAAGAAAATTGATTTATATTCTATGCTTGATCGTTTTCCCCCCAACGGGATTCATATTCTTTCAGTGAAATTTGATTGAAAAACACTGAATTGATAAATTATTTTTTACATTATTATCTAACATAAATTTTTAAATGCTAATTGATTAATTGACAAAAGTAAAATGTTGAAAAATTAATAGCAAGATGCATTTAAATTTTCAGTTAAAATGGAATTATTGTTATACCATTTAAAAATAACCCAATATCCTTGAAATGAAAAAAATACAAAAATTATCTACTAAATTAATATTATAACTAAATTCTAAGAATAACAAATAAACCTCAACAAATTAAAATTTATGAAAAAAATTGAATGATTCCTAAATTTATTTGACATTCAAAGAACATACAGTAAAAGACATTTTTAATGTATAACTGAGTTGGTCATCATGATAGATTTGTAGAAATAAATAACCCCATATGTGATGTGTTTAATTTCTTAATTTACCATATTATAAATAATTATGAAAAATGTTTAAGATCAACCTATCATATTTATAGAAACGACGAACAAGTCAATTGATGAGATTATTTTCAAAAGAAATAACCATGTGAAAAATGCCAATCACTTAACCTATTCAACCATATCCATCAACCCATTTTTTAAATTTATTTTATTACTATATATATTTTTATTTTGTTATTTTTATGAGCTTCAGAGTTGGCATATTCTCAAAAAATAATAATTATTCCTCTTTAATTTAAAATTATCATATAGTTTTAATTGCCATTATTTTAATTGTATAGTCAGTTGACTATACCTAAAATTATTATTATTATTATTTTAATTTTGAATTAATTAAATTTGAATTATCAAATGTATTTAATTTTTAATTTATAAATTATAAAAAATATGTTGAAAGTCAACTCACAAGGGATCCGGTCACGTGCTTGTTGCATCTCATCCGGACGCGTGGCAACAAACGATATATTGACGAAAATAACGGCGATATGGAGCGAAATAACGACAGAGGACGAAGAAGCAGCAGCAGCCGCGGGGCGAGCAGAGAATTCCACCGCCGACTTCGCTTTCCGTCCATTTCTATTATTTTAATCTCAATCTGACCGTCTCCAAGAGACCTCGTCTCCAATTTCCGTGTCCTCCCTGATCTTCTTTGCCGGGGAGTGACGCTCCAGGTGAAAGCCGAGGGATCGATCTGCGTCGCGGGGAAGCGGAGTTTGATCTTGAGGCCGTGGGTGGGAAACTGAAAAAAGGTGCGATTTTTGCTCGATTTGTTTGGTTAAAGGTGCTACCTTGTTTATGATCTTCACTGTTCTCCTTCTCTGGTGGATCTCTGCGCGCCCTTTTTGTTCTTTCCTGCCGCGCTTTGGCCTGTTGGTGTTTCTTGACTGGTCATTTTTTTGTTGCTTTTTTGTTATTTTTTAATGGACCGGCGGTTGGGAGTTTAGTTAGTTAATTTGGTCTGCCCTAACGGCGGCTAAGTCCCTGATTTTTTGGGAATCCGAGTATTTGCCCTCTTTCCGACTGCTTGAATGCCGCTGAAGTTAAGGAAGAGAGTTTGCATGAAATCTCGTTCATTTCCAATTGAAGACTTCATCTCAGGATTAAGATGCAAGATCTTTTTTTTTTGTTGTAAGGAAGTTCCTTTTGCTACAACCAACCAGGGGAGGATTTGGTGGTGTTTTGTTTCAGTTTTTTCTTGGTCGAGTAATATTGTGTCAGATTTGAAACTATTATTCAGTTTTTTCCATGGAGATCTATTTACTTATCTTCCATATTGGCCAATCATAAATCATGAATATATCTGGCCCTTCCTCTTGGTTTGATGTAGTTTGATCTATTCTCTTTAAACCTTTCCTTGTTTAGCAATCCAATTTCGACTGGTTTAATGTTTGAACATGGAAACAGAAGTCATTTGTTATTTCATTGTTGTTTAGAGGATTTTGCTTCTATGTGTAGATCTAGGATGGAGATTACTTCAATCTTTTCTAATTACATAAAAAGAATATGTTTTTACAGTATCCATGCATTTTGATTATATCTTTTGGTATGCTTTCATTTCATTTGGCTAGAAATCAGTCAGTCTTGGCACAGATGGCTCCATCTTTAGTGTTGAAGAATCATTAGCCGCTCTCTAGGTTCGTACATTATTAGCAAGTTGTTTCTATTAGCTATGAAGCATTTTGGATATTAGCTTCTTCTGGTGTCTTGATCAACATTCGTAAATGACCATTGTACACGGCGAGCTGATCTAGGCTTAAGTTGCTTGGTATTTGCCCATTTAACTTGAGGAAATATATAGGTAATGTTCGTAGTGTGTCATTAGGAGGAGTGGAGGACCATCTTTTCTAGGCAAATGATCTGTATATTTTTGTTTGTTCCTCTTTGACCATGTTAACTCTATGCTTCAGTCTTATAGCATTCTACAATCTACAACTTAAAAAATGACGACATTAGTTCACTCGCACACATAAGCTATTATTTGAACATTTTATACATGAGCATATGTTTCCTTGTTATGCACTTTGTGACACACATTTCTTCATTGACATTTACCGTGCATTTGTGTCGGTAGTTGGATATAAACTACGCGTCATTATGTTCGTTACACTTTAGACACTCGATGATATGTTCTAAAGGTCACTTCTTGTACTGCAGGAGGAAACAATACCTTTTCCGTATCAAGTGTACAAATGTTTGCTTTCTTGTGCATCTCGTAATTTTTGTGGAGACTATTAGTTGAAGGCATGGCACATTCCTACAACAATGAGAGGAGTATTAGTTTTGGCAGTTTCCTTCAGCCTTCAATCGGTGAATGCATAATGGGAGAAGGAGACCTGGTTGACACGAGATTTGAAAATTTTACCGAGGTTGGTGGTGAAGAGAGTGATGAGGATATTGACATAGAAGAACTTGAAAGGCGTATGTGGAGGGACCGTATGCTCTTGAAGCGCTTAAAGGAGCAGCAACAGAGCAAAAACAAGCATCTGGGGGATGCGGTTAAGCAAAGTCAATGCCGGAAGAAGATGTCACGGGCACAGGATGGAATTCTCAAGTACATGCTGAAGATGATGGAAGTTTGCAAAGCTCAGGGCTTTGTCTATGGTATAATTCCTGATAAAGGCAAGCCGGTCGGCGGTGCTTCTGATAATCTCAGGGGTTGGTGGAAAGAAAAGGTCAGGTTTGATCGGAACGGGCCAGCTGCAATAGATAAATATCGAGCCGAGAATGCCATCCCTCAGTCTGGCAGCGATTTCACCTCTGGAACTGCAAGCTCTCACTCATTGCAAGAGCTTCAAGACACAACACTGGGTTCTCTTCTGTCAGCCCTTATGCTGCACTGTGATCCGCCGCAGCGAAGGTTTCCTCTCGAAAAAGGAATCCCACCGCCATGGTGGCCTACTGGGAGAGAGGAATGGTCGACTCAACTAGGGATCCTGAATGAACAAGGACAGCCCCCCTACAAGAAGCCACATGACCTCAAGAAGGCTTGGAAGGTCAGTGTCTTGACGGCTGTGATCAAGCATATGTCCCCCGACATTGAGAAGATCCGCAGACTTGTTAGGCAGTCCAAATGCTTGCAAGACAAGATGACCGCCAAGGAGAGTGCAACATGGCTTGGGGTTCTTAAACTGGAAGAGGAAATGTATATGAAGTTGCATCCGGATGCATACCCGGCCCCATCCTCAGGGGACGTTGAAGAAGGCCGTAACGGGGATATGGATTACAAGGTGGCTGTTGAGACTAACAAATTCAAACTACGAGCTAGTTCGTGTGCTGCAAATTTCATTAAGTCGGAAGAAAGTCGCATAATGATGAATCCTGAACCAGAGATGGATCAGAGGATCTTTACATGTGAAAATGTGGTCTGCCCACATAATAATGTTTACCATGGATTTCTTGATAGGAATGCTAGAAACACTCACCAGTACTTCTGCAAGTATCAGAACGCTATACCTCCCGGTGTCGGAAAGGTGAACAACCAAGTTCAGTCGGCCGAGAATAAACCTTCAGTTTCTACTTTGCCATCGAATACCCAGCCCAATCATCCTTCGATTGATTCAAATCACAATCCAATTGATATGTCTGACTTGGGCATTCCTTCTGATGGGCAAAAATCAATCAATGAACTAATGGACTTCTATGAAATGAATGTCAACAGTAGCAAGATCTTCAACTCGGGAGGTTTGACGATGTTAGAAGAGTCAAATGATCGAAACCGGATGGAGTACAACTTATTTGAATACAGCCCGGGAGTTGGCGGCAACCACCTCTTTGACGAAATTGATAGCCTGGTGGAGCAAAGCATGGTGCATTTTCAGCCAAAACTCGGCGGCCAGCCAATTGAAGTTGCCGGAGGCATCAAACTCGCGCCTGGAATGGACTACGCCGATGCTGTGCATGGATTCAACTGGTTCTAGTTAGATGATAGATGGCGGGATCATCTCAGCGGAAACTGAGCATAAATAACAGACGAATTTTGCTTAAGGTGATCTTCCCCTATTTACCTGTATCCTTTTCTTCTCTGTAAGACTTCATTAGGACTATGATTGACAGTGCTTGTGTTATCTGTGGTTAGTGCTGAGTCATACAGTTTAGAGTTAGATGATGAACTAAGAACACGATGCCGACACATTCATAAGAGTCGAGAAGATCTGCGGTACCTAGCAATGCTCAAATGATTAACTTTCTTAGATACCTAGTTTTCTATCCTGGAACATCTGATCCTCCTTTTTCTATCTACCAGTGCTGTCTATCTTATCCCACTTCAGTTTGTAGGTACTTTCCTAAACACATTCACATGTTTTCGTCAGACATGGCATGATCTTCCATGTGATAGGGAACTCAACTGTCCTAACACTCAAGATACATTGAATGAAGGAAACAGCCAAGGGGATGGATTTTGATGTTTTTGGCCCCTTCCATAGTTCGTTGAACTGAGTCTGTGTCAGTGTCATGGAGGCTTGCTTGCATCTGCTGTAGTACCACAAGGAAGAAATACTTGACTAGCAAACATTTGTAAATATTTGACATACTTGACTAGCAAACAAAATCATAAATATATGTAAAATTAACATTATAAATTTTTTAAATACTTAAATTAGTAATGGAAGAAAATTAAATAAGAAAATTTTACCTCAATAAAAAATGTTTGTTGTGGAGCGCCGGCGAAGCGATGACGATAGCGTTAGTAGCAAACGACAATGGCGCTTGCAACGGCGTGCGGTGTGCGGTGTGCGGTGTGCCACGACAATAACGTGGATGACAACGAAAACAATATGTGATGGAAGATTTTGAGGATAAAATTAGGATTAAAAAAATAAAATAGAAATTAGGGGAGGAAGAAGAATATGAGATAGAAAAAAAGAAAGGGAATTAGAGGAGAAAAAAGAAAAAGGGAGAGGGAAAAAATGTTCAATGGGGAAGGGGGAAAAAATTTTAAGAAGGGGAAAAAATTGTCGATGGACGTGAGAGAACACAAAAAAAAGTGGACGACGTGAGAAAGGGGAAATATTGGACGGCGTGACTGTGTGAGAAAGGGGAAATATTGGATGGTGTGACTGTGTGAGAAAACACAAAAAGAAGGTAAAAGGGTTTGCATTGGTTTTCATTGGGGTTTTCCAAAAAAGGTCAGAAATTTTTAAATTTTCTAACTAAGTTCTTTTTAATTTTTTTTCATAGTATTAATTTTTTTTCTCTCCAAAATTCAGGGGGGTGGTCGCACCTCCCCCCCCCCCCCCCCCCCCCCCCCCCGGGCCCCAATGTTGCTACGCCATTGATCATTCACTCTCAAGTTAATTTTATCAATTTCGTTTGTTATTTGTTTTTAATATGAATTGTTGGAAAATAGTAATCATTAAATTAGGTGATTATGATTCTAAAATATTATGTTGATGATCAATTAGGTGAAATTACAATGTTGAGGGATTTTAAGAAAATACGTAATGAACCTACTTCAAACAAATCATCTCCTCCTCCACCACCACCTCCTCCTAATGTTGGCTCAAATGAGTATTCTATTGATCCTGGTATAAGAAAGCATATCCTTGAGTATAATGTTAATGAAAGGGAGATTGTTCGACGTTACTATTTGCAAAAAGGTTCGTTTCAGCCTAAGAATTATGAATTTCCTTGGCGTTTTTGTTCAAAGGAGAAACAAAGATTTTGAGCTATATGGTTTAGTCTTCATCCTAATTGGCTAGAATATAGCATCGCAAAAGACGTGACCTTTTGTCTTTATTATTATTTATTCAAAGCGGATCATGGTGGTCAAAGTGGTAGAGATTCTTTTGTTACTGAGGGATTTAAAAATTGGAGAAAGAAAGAAAAATTTCATGAACATGTTGGAAATCATAGCAGTATTCACAATAGGTGTATGATGACAGCTTATGACTTGATGAATCAAAAACAACATATTGAAACTTGTTTGGTCAATCAATCAGTCAGGTAGCTGCCGATTATCGTGTTCGTTTGACAATATCAATTGATTGCATAAGATTCCTTGTGCATCAAGGATTACATCAATTGATTGCATAAGATTTCTTGTGCATCAAAGATTAGCATTTCATGGTCATAATGAATCAACAAACTCACTCAATCAGGATAATTTTCTTGAACTGTTAAGATTTCTTGCTAACCATAATGAGGATATCCATAGACTTACACTGGACAATGCTTCCTCAAACCTCAAATTGACATCGCCTGATATTCAACAAGATATTATCAGATCTATTGCCTATTTAACTACTAATTCTATTATTAGAGATCTTGGTGATGAATTATTTACTATATTGGTTGATGAAGCTCGTGATATATCTGTTAAAGAACAAATGACAGTTGCTTTACGATTTGTAGATGAAAGAGGAAATATTGTTGAACGCTTTCTAGGCATTGTACATGTAAGTGTCACTACTGGCTTATCACTTAAGACTGCTATTGATTCTTTATTGTGCCGACATGGATTATCTATATCTAATTTACGAGGGCAAGGATATGATGGAGCTATATGAGAGGAGAATTCAATGGCTTAAAAAGCTTAATTATGATGGAGAATAAGTCTGTTTATTATGTTCATTGTTTTGCTCATCAACTGCAACTTACACTTGTAGCTATTGCTGAAAATCACATGAAAATTTCTACTTTTTTTGACATGGTTGCACAATTAAACAATATTGTTGGAGCGTCATGCAAGCGAAGAGACATACTTCGTGAGAAACAATTTGAAAAAGTTATTAAAGGAATTTATAATGGTGACATCTTCACTAGACAAGATATGAATCAAGAGAAGACATTAAAAAGAGCTGGGAGTACACGTTGGAGTTCACATTATAATACATTGTTGAGTTTGATATGCTTGTATCTTTCAATTATTGATGTCCTTTTATTTGTTGAAGAGGAGGGAAAAGATCACAAGCAAAGGGCACAAGCAAATAATATGTTGGAATTGATTGGAAAATATGAGTTTATATTTCAAATGCACTTAATGAAGAATATCCTGGGAATCACAAATGATTTATCTCAAGATTTACAAAGGAAAGATCAAGACATTGTAAATGACATGATTCTTGTAAGATCAAGCAAACATCAACTGCAAATCATGAGAGATAATGGTTGGGATTTGTTACCAAATGAAGTTTCTTTATTTTGTATTAAATATAAGATAGTCACCCTGCATATGGAAGACTTATTCGTTTCCCATGGTAGATCACGATGAAATATTGAAGGAAGGACAAATCTTCACCATTACCGCATTGAAACGTTTTATGAAGTGATAGATTTGCAACTTCAAGAGTTGAACAGTTAGTTTAACGAGGTGAACACAGAATTGTTGTTATGTATGACTTGTCTTGATCCATCAAATTCATTCTCTGTTTATGATAAAAGAAAATTGCTTCGGTTTGCTGAGTTTTATCCATCAGATTTTTCCCCGATAGAGTTAATGCATCTTGAGCATCAACTTGATAATTTTATTTTGACATGCGGAGTAGCAATCAATTTTCTGAGGTTGTGAGGATTAGTCAGCTTGCTAAAAGGATGGTTCAATTGAAGAAACATCGTCTGTATCCTTTGATATATTTACTTTTTGAAATTAGCATTGTTATTATCTGTTGCAACTGCAACTGTAGAAAGAATATTTTCAGCAATGAAAATAATCAAAACATCACTTCGAAATCGGTTATGAGATGATATGGTAAATGATTTTTTGATACCATATATTGAGCGAGATGTGTTTGATACCATTGATAATAAAGCTATTATTCAACATTTTCAAAGTATGAAATCTCGAAGAGTGATATTGTAAAAATATATGAAACTAATATATGACTTTTATTATATATTTTTTGTGTTGTATTATTTTTGTTAATTTATTGAATTCACCTCTCTTATTAAAATTTCTGGCTATGCCACTGTGAATGATCCTTTATTTTTCACATATATTGATAGAGATATTAAGTCAAATCAAAGATCAAATTTGATCGTCAATAAAAATTAATCACATTAATATAACAAATCACACATCAAATGAATGAAAGATTTTAATATATATGTAAATATTTGACATACTTGACTAGCAAACAAAATCATAAATATATGTAAAATTAACACTATAAATTTTTTAAATACTGAAATCAATAATGGAAAGTAATCAAGCAAGAAAATTTTACCACAATAAAAAACTTTTGTTGTGGAGCACCGGCGAAGCGATGACGATAGCGTTAGTAGCAAACGACAACGGTGCTATCAACGGCGTGTGGCGTGCCACGATAACAACGTGGATGACAACGAAAACAATGTGCGATGGAAGATTTTGAGGATAAAATTAGGATTAAAAAAATAAAATGAAAATTAGGGGAGGAAGAAGAATCTGAGATAAACAAAAAAAATAAAGGGAATTAGAGGAGGAAAAAGAAAAAGGGAGAGGGAAAAAATATTTGATGGGGAAGGGGGAAAAAATTCAAGAAGGGGAAAAAATCGTCGATGGACGGCGTGAGAGAACACAAAAAAAGTGGAGGGCATGAGAAAGGGGAAATATTGGACGGCGTGGCTGCGTGAGGAAACACAAAAAGTAGGTAAAAGGGTTTGCATTGGTTTTCATTGGTTTTTTCCAAAAAAAAGTCAAAAAAATTTTAATTTTCTAACTAAGTGTTTTTTATTTTTTTTCATAGTATTAATTTTTTTCTCCAAAATTCAGGACCGCCCCAATGTCGCTACGCCATTGGTTAAAGAAAGAGACGAGCCATAATAGATCGCCAAAGTCGAATTGGAGTGGGTTAAAGAAAGAGATGCACCTTTTATGGAAGGACATTAGTTCAAGAGTTCCAATGGATATCTTGTCAACCGTAATGAGTGTCGGTTACAACTAAAGTTGTGGCGGCTATAAGTTGTGGCGGTTATAGCCGTTTATAATAAAGACGCCTCCTAAAATCACGTGGGATAAAGAGGCCGAGTAAAAGAGGGATGCTGTCGTTATAAGAGAGATATCTTTTCTTTTTTTCCCTTCTCTATACAAGTTAGAGTCATTTCAATGAGCGAGTTAGACATGCACAATTGACGTAGAGGGAGATATGCACAATTGACTTAGAAACTACTCTATTAATTTCGTAGGTAGGTGACATCCATTGAGTAAATCTGAAAGTGTTCGTGGTAATTTACCTAACAACTAACCTCCATAGTTGAAAATCTAATATAAAGTCTGTCCTTGTCCCAGCTGGTCTTGAACCGTGATACTTTATGAATCCATTAAACGTCTTACTGCTACATCATAAGGGGCAAATAGTGTTTGATTGAAAAAGAGAGTTATGAGCCTTTAGGTTCTCATAATATGGATTGAGCAATCTATTCAAAATTGAACCATTTAAATAGAAATCAAATAAATCAATTTTTTTTAAATTGATCGAACTTTCTAACAAAAACCAAATAAATTTAACTGATAAAATATCGATTGATTTAATTTTCGATGAAATTAATTTGCACTCATTAATATAGTGCTGATTTTGAAATTGGCATCACAATCAATTGTGAATTTTTAAAAATGTTGGGGTGGTGATTTTGAAATCAGCACCGCAACAAATTAGTCATTTGTTTATTTTAAAAATTCAACATCACTGTGATATTAAATTTTAATTTATTCAAGTTAACCAAGTTTGAAATTGTAAAATCAAAATTGAATCGAATTATCATAAATAATTATTTTAAAAAAAAATCAAAATTTTAAACTAATCAAACTAAATTTTTAAATTTGATCAATTCATTAACTAACTTTTACTGACCCTAGCTTATTCAGAACTCATTTCCCAGTTTTTCCAAATATCAATTTCAGACACACACTTGGGATCTATTCAAAACTCAGATCCTACTCAGCCAGTTGGATATTGAAAACGTCACTTTTTCATCTCCTACACAGTTAAGATAACATTGAGAAGTAAGTAGAAAAAAATAATTAACGAAGTTTTTTTAACCTCGGGCAATCGGTTCGATTTCACGGAAGTTTCCCATCAACTATCAGGGTAAATCGGGAAGTACTCATAATGAACGGTCTAAAAGCTCAGCGTCTCAAGATTCACACATCATGTGGAGGAAAAAAGAATAATATCTTCGTGTCATTCAATTCCCGTATTTGCAAGCAATGATATTTTCGATAGTGAGTACCTTTCATGATAATATAAAATAGGACGTCCCTTTGATCATATATAATTCATATTATAAACTTTTTATGACTAGCTATCTGAACAAGGAATATATATTATGCTGGCCAAGTACTAATAAAATTCATGTGGTTCCGTAAACATGGTGGATGTCATTTGTCAGATTAGATTTCTAGCTGTAAAGTAGCAGCAGTTGGCCGGCCTGAGTTTGTTTCCTTCTATTTAGTGGTAAGTGATCGAGACATCCTATATATTCCCTGCGTGCGATTCCTGATCAATTTTATGGCTATGCTCATGGTTCATCCATTTCCAACGCTTACATGTAGTATGTGGGTGTTTATCATTTGTATTTTCGTTACGTGAGCATCTCTGTTTTTTTATTAAAGTTAAATGATCGTCTCTTTGTACTACATTTAAAATGACCGGTCTAAAATGTTTGATACTAAGTAAAGATTAGCATCTAACTTGTGTAAAGTATAAAAATTATTAGTAGAGTCGTGCCTATGTTCGATTGGGCCTAAAAATAAATAATAAAAAAATGATCCTTTGTTGTGGTAAATAACTATAAAATTTAATTTATAAATAACAAATATAATAAATGCCATATGCTTAGGTCAGGGGAAGCCGGCAACAAGGCGGTGCCGCGTGTGATAGTCACCGCATGAATCAGTGCAATTAGGTTGCACGAATAGTCATCGTCGCATGATTAGGATGTAATTAGCGTTGCGTGTTGCAAGACGAAAAGGAAATTCATAGAAGAATATTATGGTTATTTCTTGTTCGGTCAATCCTTACCTAGTGCCGCGTGTTGCAGGACGAAGAACAAAATCAGAGAAAAAGATTAGAATTATCTCTTGTTCGGTGGATTGGATATGTGCTTTAGTGGAAAGAACGTCAAAGAAGAAATCGCGTGAAAAAAAAAGAGTCATGTGTCAGTGCGTACCTTTGAGCCATGAGAATAGAATTTAATCTATCACACCCTGTTTGGAAAAGGGTGGAATTGAATTCTTTCAGGAATTGGAATTCAATTCCATCCTTTGGTATACATTTTCAGGGAGGAATTGGGAAGAAATTGAATCCTAATTCCTTTCAAACTCCTCAAAACAAATCAGACCTCTTTAGGTCTGATTTGTGAAGGGAATTCCCTTCAAATTTCAAATTACTAAATCACCCTCTCTGATAAAACAAATTAGCACCTTTTGTCTCCTCTTTTCTGTGCTCTTCTCCCACGAATCTGTCTGCTCGCTGCTTAAGTTCATACAAGTTTTGGGTTTTGAATTATTAAAGTATGCTAGTTTTGGTGAAGGATAAAATGGTAAAAGTATAACAATTGAATTCAATTCTGATTGATTCCAAATTGAATTGGAATTCAATTCTGTTATTGACTAATTCATTCCAAACATGAGAATTGAAATTCAATTCCGGATAGAATTCAATTCAATTCTTTACTTAAAAAATTTTCAAACAAGGTGTCAGTGTCTTGGGTTTTTTAGATTTAATTAAGAAAAATGGACCCTTAGGAAGGCTGAGTCTTGAGACGGTTGTCTATCTCGCTTTGCCTTATAGACGGTATGACCCTATGTACTAGGTTGTTAGCTTTTGCAAGGTTGATTTTATATCATTTTGACTTTGATTTTTGAGTGATAATATGATTAAATAATATTTCAATGAACTAATTAAACGATAGAGATTTCATGACATTTATTACATTTCAAATAAATATAATTTAATAATGATGAAATATATAAAAGTCAATATGTAACTTTTACAAAGTATAATAATAACTAGTTATCAACTTCTGTAACGTTATCATAATGTTGAATTTAAAAATATTTTCGGAATAAGGAGCGCTAATTGTTTCAGAGGAGGTGTTAATTTGATTTTTTTTTTTAAAAAATGACAATCTAATATTTATATTAATTTAAAATGTCATTTTTATGTTTTACCCAACATTATATTGGAAATGGAAATAGAAAGTCAATTGCATGCTAAAAGTAATCTGGATCTTAAAGTTTGTAATAAAATAGTCAAAACAAGAATTTCTAATAATTTAAAATTTTAAAATTCAATAAATCTGTTACGTGCTTATATCTTTTTAGTTGTTATAAATTTTTTTTATTCAAGTTACAGTGTTTAGAGGAAAGGTCATATGATGGAGATAGAACATTTTAGGAGTGACACATGGTATAGAAAAGTTACGTGCCTAAATCTAATGTATTTAAAGGCCAAAATTGAGCTCCCGAGATCAATTTAGGAGGGCCTCCGATCGAGATCAACTCTGGATGGCCTACATCTGAGACAATCTCAGGAGTGACACATGATATAAAAAAGTTACGTGCCTAAATCTAATGTATTTAAAGGCCAAAATTGAGCTCCCGAGATCAACTCAGGAGGGCCTCCAATCGAGATCAACTCTGGATGGCCTACATCTGAGACCAACTCGGGATGACCTACATCCGAGACCAACTTGGAAAGGTCTCCAATCGAGACCAACTCAGGAGGGTCTCCGACCGAGACCAACTCGGGATGACATACATCCAAGAGCAACTCGAGAAGTTAGCCCTGATCTCAAGACCGTCTCGGGAGAGTAGGTCCTTGAGTTCACCTAGGGACGTGGTATGCTTCTGAGACCCTCTCGAGAGGACAAATCCTTATGACTGTCCCAGGAGGGGATACCCCGAGAACCACTCGGGAGAGCGGATCTTGAAGGTCAATACGTCACATGGCCCGACCTTAAGTAACCGTTCCTCCTGATAGATCGGGAAAGTCGACAGATATTTATTGTCCATTATATGCGACAATTAAGGCCTAATAATCGTTGCGACCGTTACTTACAATTTATCCTGCAACCGACGAGTTCGGAGCTAGGAGGAGAACGTGAAGACACGTCTGATCATAACCCTGAGTATATAAAGTGCTTCGCTGCACAGATAAGGAGGGTAGACTCTCTAAACTCACATTTTCTTTTCGATTTTTCTCCTGCAAGCGACTTGAGTCTTGACTTGAGCGTCGGAGTGGGCTCCACTAGAAAATCTCCAGCATATTCCCATTAACGCTCGTGTTGATCTCGCAGGGTGCGGTCTACCTCCTTTCGTCATTATTCTTATGGGTTGGACTCTAGTGACTCGTCGTATGCGTCGATTCATTCCGGAACGCCATAGATAATTTTCTCTACTCTCTACCTTATATGTCCTACGTAATATTTATTTATATATGTTTTATATGAGCTGATAATTTAACATAATTCTCCTCCTTTATCCCGATCGGAGATCGATCCAAAATTGAGTGAATGTTTTACATCGACTCAAGATGAACACGTCTTTAAAACAAACTTATAGTTTGTATCACCATTTATGCAGTTGTTTAAACTTCGTACATTGTTTACTATATCTTTGTATATATCAACAGTGGCTGGGTCCTGGTACCTTGTTTTTACAGAACAAGAATGGCGACATGATTTCCTAGGAGCTTCTTCTGTCATGCATTCATATACTTCACTATTTTTACTTGATAAAAAATTAAAAAATATTTTAACAAATTAGTATAATTTTAATTAAATATAAGTAATTTTAATTAAATTTTGGTCGAAGTGAGAGACGACTTTGCCATCCTCACCCCCGAATTATATCCCTATCTTCATCTCCAAATTTACCTAATCGAGAAATTCCTTTTCAACTTTGCAGGAATTAAATCTCCATATCTATTCTCATCCTCATTTTAAATTGATCTCTTACAATTTAATCCCATAATATACAGAAAATTATGTATATTATTATTTATTATCTGAGTTACGGATTCAAAAATAAGAATATTCATCCTCGATTTATTACGAAGATTTTTAAAAAATTTTGAACTCTAACCATACTCGATAATATCACTAGAAGTCTAGAATCCTGACGACTGGTAGAAAATTTTTATGAGGTCAGGTCAGTTGTCTGAAGTTAAAAAAATCTTATTAATCATTTTTTTCACTAGAACCCATTTGATTTCGGATTTTTCCCTTGGACTCTTAATCTACGAAAAAAATTATCATGCCTATGAACAATAATTGTAATTAGATTGGGGTAATTTTATTAATCTACTATAAAAAGGAACTCGTAATTAAAAAAACGAATATATAAATTGCGTGTGTGTATATATATACATTATAGTCGCCAAGCTTTCGTTTCTCCTCCCCTCTCCTTCATTTGCAACCTCTCTATCGATCCCGCGACCTGATCGTCTTCCTTCACCGAGGTAAATTTCTAAGTTTGACCATTCCGCGATCTAATCAGATTCAAGTTCACTCGATTTGCCTGTATAATCATTTTCCGGTGGCTTGGTGCTTGATATTGTGCTTCGCCTATCTGGATTCGTCGGTTGTGGTGTGCTATATTTCTGTGAAGTTTGCCCTTGAATCCGAGCCGGGAAGAGGGAAACTGGTAAATATCTTTGGTTCTTGTCGTCCTTGTTCTTGATGATTGTGTTTATGCGATGAGATTGTCTTTTTTCCTGCTGCGACGGTCCATGGAAATTGAAAACCTTTATCTCTCTCTCTTTTAAATGAGATTTGTGATACATTTTATAGAATATCTTTTCTTTCTCTCTGATTTGTTCTTCGTCTTGTGGGAAAATTTTAAGCCCTTCTGTCTCTCTCTCTCTCTCTTTCCGTGATAAGATTGGGCATTGAGCATTCCCTTTTCTTCTCCATCCAAAATCGTTTTTTGACCCTAAAACCGCTTAATCATCTCATTTTCTTCATATTTATAGTAGGCATGTGAGAGAAGCAGCACATGGCATGTAATCCTTGTGAAGTAATGCTCATATAATTTGTTGATTGCGATTGTGTAGATTCAACAGGGTGAAAGAGGAAGGCAGGATCAATGGATGAACATTTAGCTGCAAGATATTGGTGCCACATGTGCTCAACAATGGTGAATCCGATCATCGGAGCTGAGATCGAGTGCCCAATCTGCAATGGTGGATTTGTGGAAGAGATGAATTGGGGAGGAGAAGCAGCCACAACTCCTGACCTAGAATCGAACAGGGACCTCTCTCTTTGGGCTCCCATCTGGCACAGAATGCTCAGTGTTGGCTCTTTGAGGCATCACCATTTCCACCGCCAAGAAGAAGAGGGCAACTCTGACCGGGACCATGACTCAGAAGCAGTCCTTATCCAGTGGCAGCGATGGAGCTCAGCCATTCTTCGAATCCTCAATGCCCTCAGGGAGGGCAATGTGTTGGATTCTGATGGAGATGATAATGATAGGGAGAGGGAAAGAGACCGGGCACACTTAGTTATGGATCTCATCGACAATGCCATAGACGGCTCTCTAGATGCAAACCATGCTCGAGGACAGAGCTCGAACAACGGCAACAATGGCGACTTGTTGAGAGATTATTTCCTCGGATCGAGCCTAGAGCTTCTCCTACAGCATTTGGCAGATAGTGATCCAAATTTCTATGGCACTCCACCTGCTCAAAAATCAGCAGTGGAGGCAATGCCCAATGTGAAGATTACGGAGAACATGAGTTGTTCAGTCTGCTTGGATGATTTTGAAATCGGCACCGAGGCCAGGGAGATGCCTTGCAAGCATAAGTTCCACGCAAATTGCATCCTGCCGTGGCTTGAACTCCATAGTTCATGCCCAGTTTGCCGATTTCAGATGCCTTCGGAGGAGTCAAAGGTCTCGGATGCTGCTAATGGGGAAGAGCTTCATGCTGGTGGTGGTGGTAGCACTGGTAGTAGCAACAATGGCAATGGAGGAAGTGAGAGGAGCTCTTGGCTACCAGTTCCTTGGCCTTTTAATGGCTTGTTCTCTTTGATGGGGTCGCACCGGAGTGAAAATTCATCCTCAACGCAGCCGTCTTCTTCAACATCACCCACCAGAGGTAACTCTCAGCCTGATGCAAACTAAAATTGTTGTTTCATTCTGTTTATCTTTCATGAGTGCCATGCCAGTTTGCTGTAAATACCATTTTGTTCAATATTCGAATGATGAAAGAATAAATTTGGTCCTTTGTTACTTTTCTTTTCAAGTGTTCAATGCAAACTAATATCACTGCAACAATTGCAAGGCTTCCTTGCACTTTAGCAGCTTATTGAAACCAAGAAGAAACAGTGTTGCAAAGCGAGAATTAGTTTAGCTTTGTTAGGATTTAGCCCATTGAACATTGTAGTTCTTGTTG
The DNA here is from genome assembly GCA_024364735.1 of Boesenbergia rotunda. Classification (NCBI taxonomy): domain Eukaryota; kingdom Viridiplantae; phylum Streptophyta; class Magnoliopsida; order Zingiberales; family Zingiberaceae; genus Boesenbergia; species Boesenbergia rotunda. The sequence goes on from JAGFNQ010004218.1 coordinate 19,394, forward strand.
GCAAGATCGAGAATTTAAAACTGTATATGAAGTAGGTATGCTTCATCAGGGTAATCCCAACATACACTTGCAAAAAATACCAACAAATGAACAAACTGTAACACAATCAAATAATAATTAATTATTAATTATATCAATTTTATTTATAGCTAGGTTTATTTGTATTGCTAATTTTTAATAGTTACTCTGAAATAAGTAAATGAATTATATCTTTTATTCTGTAAATTATTTTACTATGATTTTTTCTCAGATTTGAAAAGTATTTTCCATGTTTCATTTATTATTAATAGACTAAACTTATCTCCCTACTTAAAGCATTTTCCTTGTCATTGTCAGAATATGAACATGACCATGGGAAAGAACACATATTCCTGCAGTTAAAAAAGAGAGAGATCGTATCATATTTATTCATTCTTATCATTCTTTATATGCATTAATGGAGAGTGATAGATCATTGAACATTTTTAGGCGCCATTAGATATTCGAAAAATTGTAGAGAAAAGAATATGTTCTCCCATTATCACAAACTCACAAGTGGTGTTTCTCATGATAAACTGAACTTTATGCCCACTTTCATCCTAATTCCAAAGAAAAAAGAATCAATTGAAAAGTGGAAAATTTCTGGATGTGAACAATGTCTTAAGCCGAATCATTTGCATGAGCGAAGGATGTCACCGTGGTAAAACAGTGATGGAACTGGCTCTTGCAGTCAATCAAGTTTGTCTCCTTTTGTTCAGCACCAACCAAGCTAACTCCTTTGCTTCATCATTAGCTGATTGAGTTCAATGAATCAATGTCTCGATGACTATCTACATAGAACAACATCGATTGTTGCATGCCTCTCTGGTCTTCCACCCTGCATTCATGGCATGTGTCTCTCTAGTCTTACAAATTCAGACACCATCTTCTTTTGTTACAAGCTAGGGATAAGAGGCGAAAAAAGAACCAAAATTCCTTGCGAGTAAACCTGGCATCTTTCCAAAAAGAAGTGATGCGGGATATGCAAAGATGCAAAGTAAGAAAGTATGATGAAGCTAAAAGATTTATAATTCAGAGGTACAAAATTATGATTTTAATGGAAAATTATAAATCCATATCGAAAATACTTCAATCAAATACAACTCATGCACGTAGACCTGCTTGAATAACCTTGAGCTAATGTCTCAAGTTCAGCTGTTGGGATCCCAAAACAGGAGACTATTATGGTTAACTGCTAATGTACAGCTTCAATATTCCCGGTCTTTTCTTTCTTTTCGGATAACTGAATAAGTACCAAACTAAGTGGAGATAGAAGGGAATTGAATTCTTATGCCAGATTCTCCTACTCACTCATGAAAAGCACATAAGGGATACAGTAGAGTCTTCTGTTCTTTATAGAAAGTAAGAATCCAGTTCTGTTTCTGGATGCAACAGTCAAAATAAAGCTCTCGACCTTCTCTTGTCATAACCAATAAAATTCTTCAAACTGTATAAAACATGAATATATGCTGATCACAGTATTGAATGAGAATTAAGGCTTCCATGAGATCAAAGAAATAATAATAAAAATAAAGATAAAATCATATCCAACCACATAAGGTGTCCTTTTGGAACTCCTGATGAGCTATTAATTGCCTGAGAATAAAGGAAGTTCCCAAGTTCTCAAGATATCAGGAATCACAAGTCCAAGCAAAAGATATGATTAACAGTACAGGTTCCTACCTTTCTTTTATGAAGATTCTTTACTAATAAGATTAGTTCCTTTGTCATATGAATCGAGACCATGGTTTGAAATTTCATGATGTGCCTCCTGGCAGGGCTGAAATTTACCATTCTGATAAATTTCTGAAGATGGATAACCTCCCATCTGTGAGAAGTAGTAGTCTGAGATGAATTCCAAAACTAATGACAATTTAACTAATATATGTGATTCTTATAGCTTGTTTCTTCAAATTTTAATTATTATAGTCATATTTTTAAAGAAAATAAACCAAGTAGAATGACCGGTAAAACCTCAGCACAATGGTATTTTTAAACCTTGAGATAGAAGCTTTAGCTTATAAGTATCGGAAACAATCTACTTAAAGCAAGGATGCACACCCACTTTTCAAGCTATGCGATTAGATTGCAGTTGACTGTTCTGCCCAAACAACTCAAAATTCCTCTTCCATTTGGCTTATAAGGAGACCCTCGGGGTCATTCCTCATCCTCAAGTGAGCTGAAGAGAATTTGAGTCCCTTCCTAAACAAGAAGAGCACACATGATGTTCTAGCTGCTCGTCGCCTGACTTTTCCAGTACATTGACAGCACAAGAAGCTAACCAGTTTGCAATAAGGTACAGAAGACAAAAACAACGAAAAGAAGCTTGTATTTGTCTGTCTTTGAATGGCCTATTCTAATTCACCATGTCTGTGAATTTTCTGACGCAGATGTATCAGCATCAGCTTCATCAAGGACACAACAGCCTCCTATCTCCAAAGACAACATTTTCCCCAGAAAGGCAATTGTTTCTGCAAAGAGGAAGTGCTTCCAAAGATTCAGGGCTAGTTCTTTCAACTGATGCCAAGCCTCGACTTAAATGGAACGCAGAGCTCCACAAGAGATTTACAGAGGCAGTGAACCAACTTGGAGGACCTGACAGTGAGTATAAAACAGTTATCTCTAAGTGATCAATCTTGATGAGTAATATAAGAAGACTATACCTTGCAGAGGCTACCCCAAAAACAATTATGAGACTAATGGGCATTCCAGGATTAACTTTGTATCATCTAAAAAGTCATCTACAGGTTCGAACTCTCTGTGTTTCTTTTTGCCTCGCCATTTTTCTCTGTTTGTGATTATTGCATTTACTTACCTACTTTTGTTGGTCCTCTAGAAATACAGACTTGGCAAAAACGTGCAGGCTCAAATAAGTAATGGAAGCAACAAAAATGGTAAGGCCTTAGAGCACAATGGCTTATATTTTTAACATAATGTCGCTAATTGGTGATTTGTTTTAATATAGTGTTTGGTAGTTCACTGGCACAAGAGAGGGCACCAGAGGGTAACGAATCATTAATGAACATCGCAGCCCCGTCGAATAAGTATGCAAAAGGAATATTACTTGAGTTATTTCCACACATAAGGATAATTTGCTGACGGTTCATCAATTACAGATCCATGCAGATAAATGAGACACTGAAAATGCAAATTGAAGTGCAGAGACAGTTACATGAACAACTTGAGGTAATTTGCAAATCTAAACATATCAAACAACTTAGTGTTCTTTTTCTTTCGACATTTTTGGTTTAGACCTTCATGCTTTTTGAAGTAGTTAACTGAAACAAAGGAACAATCACATGAATCCCTAAGCAACTCTATTTGTTGACATTTTAATTTCTGAATATTTGTAGAAATCTTTGTCCTTTACTGAAAAGCAGTAAAGCAACACTAGCTATTCATTGATTGACATTTCTGTAAAGGTACAAAGACATTTGCAACAGCAGATCGAGACTCAGGGAAAGTATTTGCAGTCAGTGTTGGAGAAGGCTCAAGAGACAATTGCAAAGCAAAGCTTGAGTTCTGCAGGACTTGAAGGTGCTAAGATTCAATTCTCTGATCTGGCCTCTTCAGCCTCGAATGGATATTTCGGCAACGCATTTCAAGTTCAGGAAAATGATTATCGAGTATATACTTGCTTAGCCTCATCCAAGGGACTACAAAACGAGAAAGAGGCACTCGGAACTAGAACGGCAATAAGTTCACACCAACAGGATTTTCTTATATCGTCCTGGTATTGTGATATGCATGAGCAGAAGAAGCCTTTTGCCGCATCAATTTTAAGAGATTCAGACATCGAGCAATCAAATGCTAAACCTCAATGTGCCGAGAGGGATGGTGCATTTCTTCTTGAGATAAAGAAAGAGGAAAAAGACAATGAACACGCGAAAAGAATGAGCACAGCACTGGGGCATGCGAGTAGAAAGCGACTAGAAGAGTTTGGGTTGCCATGTCTTAAAACAGAGCTAGAACTAAACATCCATCATGACAGTGAAGAAGGTACTTCAAGCTGTAGAGAACTTGACCTGAATGGCTTCAGTTGGAGCTTATAAAAAGAGAGACTTAGGAAATTGAAAAAAAAAACATTGTGTAGATGTGTGTGGTAGGAATGAGGTGCTCGAGTTGAACCTTTAACTTTTATGAACTCTTGAAAACTTTAAGCACAGCTACACAAGATTAGAGAGAAATTTATGATGTTTTCGTGCAACTCATAACTAATTCAAAGCTCTCTAGGGCTTATATATATATATATATATATATATATATATATATATATATATATATATATATATATATATAAATGTTTCAATGATTCTATGTTGTTGATTAGGGGGGAATTCGATGCTCCTAGTCCACGTAAGATGAGTTAATGGTCAAATGGTTGTGGCCCTACATGAGCAATATACGAGCACGTGGAAAGACTAAATAGTTCGAGTGGACAACTTCGGTGGATTGGCTAGTGACCTGGATAACGCCCAACTGATTAACTTGTACCAAGGTGTCGGTTGAACGGCCCGCACAGATGACGGCCGATCGGCCAACTTGTTATAAGGCGAGCTACTAACCGTTGGTAATAAAATGACAGCCGATCGACTGAATCACTTATAGCACGTGGTCGACTAGTCGACAAGATGGTTTCGGCCAACCGACCAACATATTACAATTCTTTGACCATTCAGTTAGCTTGACTAGCTCAAAGGCAAATCTCACACAACCCATTGGGCTACAAGAAGGCCCCCTCATTGATCCTAAATAGGCTTGACTATAGTGGAACTGAACTTTCTTATTGGGTCTTCATGTACATATATAAACAAGTCCATCGGCCCTGTTACGCGCAAATCTAGGTCAATCCCTGATAAGACTCAAACAAAGCTTACCCAAAAGACTGCTATCCACTATCTCGAATTGATCAAATGGTAGATTCTATCATGGGAAGTGAGTTTATTTGTATGCTTGATGCTTATCAAGGATATCACTAAGTGCTGCTTGCCAAGGAGGATCAAGAGAAAGTTAGCTTCATCACAGCAGATGGTACATATTGTTATACTGTAATGTCCTTTGGTCTTAAAAATGCAGGTGCAATGTATCAGAGGTTGATGAACAAGATCATCCGAGATTAGATTGGAAGAAACATTGAAGTATATATCGATGACATCCTCATCAAGACTGACCGATCGACTGATCTCATTGCCAGTATAGAAGAAACCTACCAAACTTTGCGTCAATATGGATTGAAGTTCAATCTAGATAAGTGTCTGTTCAGAGCCAAGAAGGGTAAATTCCTGGGATATATTGTGATGGAAAGGGGGATAAAGGTCAATCCAACAAAGTACAAGCTCTCTTGGAGATATCTCTGCCACGCAACTTAAGAGAAGTACAAAGGCTAATCGGAAGAATAACAACCTTGTCCAGATTCATTTCTAGATCGCCTGATCGTTGCTTACCCTTCTTCAATACGTTACGCAAGGCGACCAAGTTTCAATGGGACGAGACTTGACGTACGGCTAGAGGGGGGTGAATAGTCGTTCACCCGCTTCGATCGCGATTTTCTACACGTTGTTAGTGCGCAAGCGGAATAACAAATAACAAAACTAACAACTAAGAAGACAAACCGATTTATGTGGTTCGAAGATAAGACTCCTACTCCACGACTGTTTGTAAGGTGGACGATCCCGATCCGTCGGTGGATGAGCCCCTGGAAGACCTCCGGATAGCTCGCGTCGCTCTTTGTGGGTGGAGAAACCTCGCCACAAACTCTAGGCAACTTCTGAGCACTAGGCGACTACTAATAAGTTCTAACCAAGCTTTTTCCGTCAACCTATGCCCAACCAAACCGAGCTCTCTTAAATAGAGCTCTCAGCTGAAAACAGCCGTTACCAGTCGACTGGTGCCAGCACCAATCGACTGGTTCACTTGGATTTGAACGTTACAACCCAACGTTCGAATTCCAGCCGACACCAGTCAACTGCACCTAAGATCAGTCGACTGATCTTTTTGTGCACTTCATCAGTCGACTGATCCAAGTGCCAGTCGACTGCTCTACCCCTAAACCTAGGGTTTCCCTTTCCGAGTACAATTCTCTCAGCACTCGGACCCTCACGACTTAGTAGACCCTTCTAGCAGCCTCGACCTGTTGCCTTCGAGCCTTCTTCGACTTTGGCTCTCGTCCCTCGGATGCATACGAACCCGCGGCTCGTTCTCATGTCATCGTTCGCGTATGCCTCGAAGTTCGCTTCCCTCGGCTCATCGTTCCTGCTTTGTCCACGGTCCCTCCATCCAGCAACCTCAACCTGTTGCCTTCAAGCCTTCTTCGACTTTGGTTCTCGTCCCTCGGATGCATACGAACCCGCAGCTCGTTCTCATGCCATCCTTCATGTATGCCTCGAAGTTCGCTTCCCTCGGCTCATCGTTTTTGCTTTGTCCATGGTCCCTCGGATGCATACAAGCCTACGACTTGTCTCCTCATGCCATCCTTCATCGGACCCGAAGCTGTCCAGCTAAGTCCATGTGTATCCTGCAAACCTGCACACTCAAATACACATATCAAATACAAAGGCGAACCTAACTTAAACCCTTTGCCCAATCATTAAAACGCATGGTCACTCTGGACCATAGATTGCTCCAACAATTTCTCCCTTTTTGATGTTTTGGTAATACGTTTAAATTAGGGAAAACAAATAGTAAATACAATGCTAGTAACCATTTGGACTTACATTGCCAAGACTTCACCTTGGACTTATACCGCCAATGCATATGCAATGCAAACATGCATGGATCCTATCACAAGGCATCCCCACACCTAAACATCCCCAATGAGTTTAGGACTTTTACCAAAACGGATTTTTTAATAACCTCTCCAAGGCTCCCCCTATATTGGACTTACAAAGGCTTTTTAAGAATCTCTTCAAGGTTCCCCCTTTGCCAACCAATGAGCAACAATGCTTCCCCTTTACCTAAGCTCACCCTTGACCTAGGATTTCGTGCAAATTCGTGTTTAGTTTCCCACTTAAACCTAACACTTCTCCCCCTTTGCCACACATCAAAAGGACTCTAACAATCATCCTCTTATTAGATCCTTTAACCTCTAATGATCATAAACAAAATGTATTAACCTCCTCATAAGATTATACACTTGTTTTTCATCATTATGACACTTTTCGATCGTTGAAAAATAGTTTCAACCTATATCAGTCGACTGAGACAGTTACCAGTCGACTGATCCCCATCAAAAAATCATACAGTAGCTAGTCTCTCTCCAAAAGCACTATTACCAGTCGACTGCCCCCTCTACCAGTCGACTGGTACCCTGAAAACTCTATTTTCAGCATTTCTGACCCAATTTCAGAAATGCACCAGAAATTTCATAAATTTAGAAATTTCATAAATTTTCAAAAATTCTCAAATTTAGTGGAGAGGTTTGTGGTACCTGTGTCTTCTTGGAAAAAATACATTCAAAAATGTATCTATCACCAATCTCAAGATTAACGCAAAACTCAAAACTATCTAAATGATCCAATTTAACCTTGACCTAAAGTCCTAGTTTTAATCTCCTCTTGATGTATCTGCTCATACCAAACCACAATGCATCCCCAACATTGCTTTACATGACATCTATACTCAAAAACCAACTTCCATGTGATATGACCCCAATGCCATATTTTATGCATGCTCCTCAAACCCAATGTGCTAAATCCCTAAGATTAAGACTCAAGTCCGTCTCCAACTCCTTTGGCACACTCCATGACCCATCTAGACTTCCGGGAGAAATCCTCCCGAGATCTATAGACCATGGCAGGGCCAGTCCTAGGTTTTGAAGGGCCCGGTTAAAAAAAATATTTATATTTGTATAAAAAATAAAATGATGTTATAAAAATTTTTCATTAACATAAGTTGGTGAAGGAGGAAGAAAATATCCTCTTGAGTATTTTTTGGATAATTTTTTAAAAAAAATACATACTGTTTTAAAATTTATATTTATATTTTTTTTTAATTTAATTTTTGATATAATCTTGTTTGTATATATATATATATATATATATATATATATATATATATAAGATCCCAATCCATATTGAACCATACCTCTATCCACATCCTCCAATAATCAAAACTCTCGCGGTCGTAGGGAGGTGGAGCATAAATATCATCCCCTAATCTTTCTTCGAGCGCCATTTCCTCTAGCCTTTTGCTCTCCCAGCGGTTAGTCCGTAGACGAGCGACCCCGGCTCTGATACCACTTGTTGGGACCTTGACGTACGGCTAGAGTGGGTGAATAACCGTTCACCCACTTCGATCGTGATTTTCTTCCTAAACGTTGTTAGTGCGCAAGCAGAATAACAAATAACAAAACTAAAAACTAAGAAGACAAACCAATTTACGTGATTCGGAGATAAGACTCCTACTCCACGGCTGTCCGTAAGGTAGACGATCCCGATCCAACGGTGGATGAGTCCCTGGAAGGCCTCCAGCTAGCTCGCGTCGCTCTTTGTTGGTGGAGAAACCTCGCCACAAACTCTAAACAACTTCTGAGCACTAGGAGACTACTAATAAGCTCTAACCAAGCTTATTTCGGCAACCTCTACCCAGCCAAACCGAGCTCTCTTAAATAGAGCTCTCAGCTAAAAACAACCGTTACCAGTCGATTGGTGTCAGCACAAGTCGACTGGTCCACTTGAATTCGAACGTTACAGCCCAACGTTCGAATTCCAGCCGACACCAGTCAACTGCACCTAAGATCAGTCGACTGATCTTTCTGTGTACTTCATCAGTCGACTGATCCAAGTACCAGTCGACTGCTCTACCCCTAAACCTAGGGTTTCCCTTCCCGAGTACAATTCTCTCAGTACTCGGACCCTCACGACTTAGTAGACCCTTCTAGCAGCCTCGACCTGCTGCCTTCGAGCCTTCTTCGACTTTGGCTCTCGTCCCTCGGATGCATACGAACCCGCAGCTCGTTCTCATGCCATCGTTCGCGTATGCCTCGAAGTTCGCTTCCCTTGGCTCATCGTTCCTACTTTGTCCACGGTCCCTCCATCCAGCAACCTCGACCTGTTGCCTTCAAGCCTTCTTCGACTTTGGCTCTCATCCCTCGGTTGCATACGAACCCGCGGCTCATTCTCACGCCATCCTTCGCGTATGCCTCGAAGTTCGCTTCCCTCGGCTCATCGTTCCTGCTTTGTCCATGGTCCCTCAGATGCATACAAGCCCACAACTTGTCTCCTCATGCCATCCTTCACCAGACCCGAAGTCGTCCAGCTAAGTCCATGTGTATCCTGCAAACTTGCTCACTTAAATACACATATCAAACACAAGGGTGAACCTAACTTAAACCATTTGCTCAATCATCAAAACACATGGTTACTCCGGACCATAGATTGCTCCAATAGAGAATTGTAACAAAGCTTTTGAAGAACTGAAAGAGTGCTTATCTAATTTACCTATCTTAGCTAAGCCAAAAATGGGTGAAACACTGTATGTCTATCTCTCAGCAATAGAAGGAGTTGTAGGCACAGTGTTGGTAAAAGAATGTAATACAGAATAATGTCTTGTGTACTTTTTTGGCCATCTTCTAAAGCAAGTCGAGTGTCATTATAATGCACTCAAGAAGTTAGCTTATGCTTTGGTGTCGTCTACTCGGCGGTTGAGACCATACTTCTTAGCTCATCCCATTGTAGTCTTTATTAATAGTATTCTAGGAAGGATTATCCTCAACCCTGAAGCCACTGGTCAGCTAATTAAGTGGACTACAGAACTGAGTAAATATGATATACAATATCAACCCAGAAAGGCCATCAGAGCCGAAATTCTGGTTGTCTTTCTTAGCGAATTGCAAAATCCAGACATGAAAGAAACTCGGAGAGTCTATGTTGAAGGCTCATCCACCTGATAAAGTAGCGGCATAGGAATTCTACCTAAAGAAGATATGTTGCAACTCTCAATTAGATTGGATTATAGAGCCACAAATAATAAAGTGAAATATGAAGTCCTGATATCTGGTTTGTAGGCAGCCAAGCATGTGGAGGCTACTTGTGTATTACTTTATTCAGATTCCCAGCTGGCCACTCAGAAGCTTGCTGGACATTTTGAGATTAATAACGAGTGTTTGCAGATGTATGCAGAGGCGTACAAAAAGTTTAAAAATGGCTTCCAAGAAATCACCTTACAGCTAATTCCTCGAGAGAAGAACCTGAAAGTAGATGAGTTTGTCAAGCTGGCTAATTCCCTTACTCCTTGGGTTCTTCAACCAATAGCTCAAAATATGCTAATTGCCCAGGTAGAGCAAGAATCAAGCCTTGATTTGGGAGAAGATTGACACACTTCTTTTATCTCCTTCCTTCAACAGGGAACTCTCCCAACCAATCTACAGTGGGCCAAATTATTCAAAAGAAGGGCTAGCCAGTTCACTCTCGTTGGAGATGAGCTATACAAACAAGTTTTCTCTTGACCTTTACTCAAGTGTTTGGGGTCAGAAGATGTCGATTATGTTCTTAGGAAGAGACCACGACTCCTGTGGTAACCATGCAGGAGGACGTTCATTAGTTAGGAAGGTTTTATTAGTTGGATATTTCTGGCCCACATTGCAAAGGGATACCGCTTGGCTGGTATCTACTTGTCTCTCTTGTCAAAAACATCAGAACCTCTCTCATCAACCGATTGAGTTACTTAGGGCTTCTACGACCGCCTGCCCATTTGATCAGTGGGGAATGAACATTATTCCTTCCCCATAGCCCCAACTCAAAAGAAGTTCCTCTTAGTGGTGGTTGATTACTTCTCCAAGTGGATAGAAGTAGAAGTTTTAGCCTGAATCATAGATAATGTTGTCATAAAATTTCTATGACAGAATATATTTTGTTGATATGGGATTCCACACAAGCTCGTCTTTGATAATGGAAAGCTATTCTAGGGTAAGAAGATCCAGGAGTAATGCTTAGCATATGACATCAAGAACGCTTTTACCTCAGTAGCTTACCCACAAAATAATGGACAGGCTGAGGTCACTAACAGAGAGATTATCCGAGGGCTTAAAGTCAAGCTGTACTATGTAGGCGAGAGTTAGGTTGAAGAACTCCCCAATATCTTATGGGCATATCGTACTACGCTTAGAGAAGGTACATGAATAACTCCTTTTTACTTGGTTTACGGTGGCAGTGGTTCCAGTCGAGGTCGAATGTGAATCGGATCGACGACGACTCTACGATCAAGATAATGGAGAAGATAATGCTAACTTAAGACGTATGGAGTTGGACTTAGTGCTGAGATTAGAGACAAAGCGGCCGCTTGGATGACATCTTATCAATAGAGAATGCGTTAGAAATACAACCAGAAAGTGAGGTCCTGCTCTTACCAAGTAGGCGATTCAGTCTACAAGCGTATCAAGTCGGTGGGAAACATTAGCAAATTAGAACTCCAGTGGGATGAACCTTATAAAGTGATCCAAAAGCTAGCTTTTTGGCACCTATTACTTGTAGGATTCGAAGGGTAGGTAGTTGAATTGACCTTGGAATATGGTCCATTTGCAATTGTACCAAGCATGAGACCTACATCTATATAAATTATGTACAAAGTGCTAGCTCCCCCTCTTTAAAAAAGATTGCAAAGCAAGCTCAACTTGCTAAACACACGACTCGGCATGCCTTCGTGGTAGATCAGACGTGGCTTCCTATGATCCAATATGGTCTCCTGATTGACATTTTGGGCTTTTGCTTCTCAGCAAGTTATAAGTGTGCTTGCTCATACGACTCAACCCCTGCTCGGCACGCCTTCGCGACAGATCAGATGTGGCTTCCCACGATTCAATATGGTCTCCCGATTAACATTCCAGACTCTTGCTTTTTAGCAAGTTATAAGTGTGTTTGTTAACATGACTCGACTACTTGCTTGGCACGCCTTCGCAGCAGATCTGGCGTGGCTTTCCACGATCCAATATGGTCTCTTGATTGACATTTCAGACTCTTGCTTCTCAGCAAATTATAGCTTGCTCACATGACTCAGCCGCTTGCTCGGCACGCTTTCGCGACATATTAGACGTGGCTTCCCATGATTCGCAAGGGTTACCAAGCGGATATTAGACTCTTATCTCCTTCGACAAGTTATAAACACACTTACCCCCGTGCATTGGTCGCACAATTGGGTATCACCTCACTTCGGTTTAATATTCACAGCATAGCCTCGTACTAGACATTGTTAAGGCTTTGATAATAATCCATCGAGAACACTAAACCTCGAGTAAATATCAAGAGATAAACCTCTCAAACGCCAAATATTTGATCAAAATCTAGGGCTTTGTGTCAATAAAATCAAAACCTTTCTTTATTTTCCTCGCATAAGGAGCTGCGATGCTAATGCTTCAAGACATTATCCCTAAAGTAATTTTCACGATGAATAACATTTTGTTACTTAACACTTTTAACAAGGGACTAATAAAGACCGTTCCCATTGTGGGTCCTAACTACGCTGGGAGGCAGTACATATGCAAAACATCAAAAGCAAATAAATCAAAGTACAAAAAATACAGAGGAAATGATTAAAGCATTCATATTACAAAATCATAGACATTCTTTTAGCCCATAGACGGGCTTTCAGCAGATAATCCTAAGCGAAGTTAGTAAAAACATCATTTAGAACAAGTTCCAACATGCGTTGCATCTTTATAACTCTCGCTGGCAGCTTAGGGGGCAAGTGTCGACCTCCTTCAACAGGCTAAGGGCCCCCTGCACGCCATGCTGAATCATGCTGAAAGTGCAGTTGTTGAATAGGTTGGCAAAATTCTCCGATTGGAGGTATTGTACACGGTGTGCTTCTAGCCGCTCGGACTCCCCATTTTGATAGGCTTTGTGGGCAACCTGCGGGGTTGTCAGGAATGATCAGGAGATAGCCAACTCCTCCAGTTGAGCTATCAGTTAGGCTTCTAAGTCGTGGATGACGAAATCTTTAGTGGTTATCTTTGAATCATTCTTGGACAAAGTTGAGGCATGCAACCACGTCTCCTCTTCCAGCTTCAGTGATAGAGCCTTAACCTCCACAATCTTTTTGTCAAGATCCTCCAGGGTAACCTTTTGTCGATCCACTACTAACTTCAGCTTGGTCTTAGAACTCCCGAGCTACATCTCCAGTCGTGCCTTCTTTGGCTCGGCGATGTTCGCTCGGACCACTTGCTCGTCCAAATCTTTGGTGACTCTCTCTAATTGAGGGTGAAGTCCATGTAGCTCTTCTAAATTAGTGGCCGACCCCTCGCAGCCGGTCTATTGCTGGGCTTTGCACATTTGTGTTTCTAGGGTGGGCACCCTTTGCTCTGCCTATGTGTGGAGGCAGACATTGTGCACTAAGGCATGACACATCTCTTGACTAACCAGCCAAAGTTGCAAAATTGCATACAAGATAAGTTAAAAACATATACAAAAAGGAACTAACAAAAGCTATCTTACCTTAAGCGCTTATTGGTCAAAGTCATCCGCCTTAGCCAGGGGGCCTAACTCCCTAGTAGACTGTACGCTGCTGTCCCACGCCTCCACCATTGGCCCCCACAATCTCATCATCTTCACAAGCCTGTGTTGGTCTACGTCAGAGATGCGGGACAAGGATGATACAACCCTGGTGGGCAAGGAGAAGTTGGAAACGACCTTATTGGACGTATGACCCTGAGGAGATGTTGGGGCTACGGTTGGCACTGTCAAGTGTTGGGCCATCGGATGTTCTTGCAGTTGGCTAGTCAGGGAGGCCTCACACACCACCTTGCCCTTTTTCCCTTTGGCTTGACTCTGGAGGAGCAGACTGTTCTATGATCGTAACCTCTTCGAAGGAGGTGGTCTGAGTGGCAGGTGTCTTGGTTTGATAGGAAGTGGATGACTCCAGCCGAGGCGGCTTCGATGGCTTCACTCGTGGAGCCTTTGATGACTCCGATTAGGAAGCCTTCAGTGTGCATGAGGGAGGATGACTGGAAGGCATGGTCGATCGGCTTGCGGCTGGTGCCTGAGGTCCTTCAGCAATAGAGGCATCAGCCTTATGTCATTTGCGCCTTATCTGCAACGGTGCATCATCTTCATTGTCCCAAGCCTCCTCCTACGGATCTGGACACTTCTTGCGTGGAGGAGGAGGGACTAGTATTTTTGCAGTAACAGTGGCCTAGATGTCACCCTCTGTAGCCACTGCAAAAGTACTTGCTGGGATTTCCCTTTTGGCCAACTTGACGGTCACTCGGGTTTCTAACTCCATGTCATCCAGCCTTAAGCTATCGATAAGTTTGGCCTTCAACATGCTTTTCATTGCATAAATAAGGAAAAAAGTTTTAGTTAGTTCAAGACAATAAAATATTAGAAATTCTTACCAAAAGTGTTGTAGGGCAGTTCACATGGTATCTGGCTAAAGCCAAAGGCGAACAAAAAAACCCTCGTGCAACAATTGGGTAATGCCAAACCGCAGGTTGACCAACTTCTGGTACACCGAAAGAAAAAGCAAATCCATCTTGAAATTGCGTGACATGACTGGCTGTGGCTGATCAAGTAGCTCTTAAATCTAGCGGGCCGACCATGATGGAGGGGGAGCCATTTGGATAAAGAAGTAATTATATTTCCAGTCCTTGTTGGAACTCAACGCCTTCTGAAGATAGTTGATTCAAAGCGGGCTTGAAAGAAGAAACATCCTACCTCGGTTCTCTTAGGATAATAGAAAAATAAAAAAAATCCTAGGGCCGAGTAGGACTTGGTATAAGGTAAAGACAATAACCATACCACAAAGGATCCAAATAGAGTTGAGCGCTAGTTGAGATAGAGGAATTTGAAAATATCTATAAACTACGATGAAAAACGGATGAAGAGGGAAGTGTAAATCTATAAGTAGCCGATCCTTAAAGATGGAGATAAACCCTAATGGGGGCATATAAGGGTGATTGTTGTTGTTAGGCATAATCATTCGTTGGTCGTCAGAGATCTCAAACTCTTGCCGGATAGCTTGAAACTCATCCCCGTTGATGTCTGACATCACTGTCATATACTATAGGTCGGGGATTCTCATGGGCATTTCTCTCGCCATACTGATTGGATAACTCAAACAACAAAGAGACTGATAATAGGGTCGAAAGACTAGAACGCACATCGAGACGAGAGAGAAAGAGATCACAAAGAGGAGAGGTTGAGGTTGAAAATTGCCAAAAGTGCTAGGGCAAACACAGCGAGGACATGCGCGAATGTTGCGCTAAACCACGGAGTAAAGATCTTATACCCTTATCTTTTTTTTTTCTGAGCTGTCGGATCATTTGCGGAAAAAGGCGAGATATGATCTCCATTGTTGAAGCATAATTGAGCAGACATCGTTTCGAATTCTGACTCTGACAATTGTGTAGCAAATCATGGCGCTAATCGTCTCAAAAAACCACTAAGCCAGTTTGATGGTGACATGGCACAGGGAGAGAACAACTCATTTATTGCAGAGGCTATAAAAAATCAGAGTAATTACGCTACAGCACGCGCGGGTCATTCCGCATTTATGATGCATGACTCACACATGCAACCTTATTAGAAATTGACATGTTAGCCTTTGATCCATGCTAATCTTGACCTGAATATTGGTCTAGTCAATTGGACTAGACGCCTCCCTTGACTAGACTCGAAGGGATAGCTTGTGATACGGGTAAATTCGAGGCTCCTAGTCCATATAGGATAAGTCAACGGTTAGACGACTGACGTGGTCCAGCACAGACAATATACAAGCATGCGGGAAGACTGTATTGTCTGAACGGACAGTCCGGTGGATCGATTAGTGACTTGGGTAACGTCCGACTGATTAACTTGTACCAAGGTGTTGGCTGATCAGCCCGCCCAAATGATGGCCGATCGACCAACTTGTATAAAGCGGGCTACTAATCGCTAGTCATAAGATGATAGCCGATCGGTCGACTCACTTGTAGCACGTGGTCGATTAGCCGACAAGATGACTACAATCGATTGGCTAGCATATTACAATCTTTTGACCATTCAGTTAGCTTGACTAGCTCAAAGACACATCTCACATGACCCATTGGGCTGCATGAAGGTTAATATGTTTGACTATAATAGGGTTGGGCTTTCTTATTGGGCTTCCACGTACATATAGAAACAAGCCCATCAACCCTATTACGCACAAATCTAGGTCAATCTCTGATAAGACCCAAATAAACCTTATCCTATTATCATAATTACTAACCTGCTCAGTAGACCATTGACCCATCCTCTTTTTATTAGATTTTAATTATTGACCTGCTCAATGGACCATTAGCCTATTTACTTTTATCATATCTTAATCACTGATATCCTCAGTAGATTATTGACTTATCTGCTCCTATCAATTTTTTTTATAGGAAATTTGCTAATTTGACGGTTATATTATGGTTGTGTGACACTCTGCTGGTGGAGGGTTGCCAAAGAGTGTCACCTATTAAAAGGGTCCCTCCTCCATGACGCAGATATGTTTTGGCTATGCAACACTAGTGCATTCAAATTATTCATCTTCAAAAATCACTTAGTACTCAAATGGAAATTCCTTCTGATCCCGACGTAGCATAGGTGTAGTTTGGTCGGCCTACATGACAACACCAGAAGACAGATTAGGGACAGAAAGGCTCCGACAGCCCAGCGCGGTGGGCCACTCGGGTCAGGATGCCCGATCGAGAGGACACCCTGATGTATTCTAAAATAACCCCGGTGGGAGATACCGAGTGTCGGACTTGAGGTCTTCTAGTCAACATGCCGCCAGTGGCCATTCGACACCCTCATGAGGTTCTAATCCTATGCTCTAGGGATGAATCGACCTATCCGAGTACGAGTGCCCCAAAGATTCGGATTGCCCCATT
This sequence comes from Boesenbergia rotunda, assembly GCA_024364735.1. Classification (NCBI taxonomy): domain Eukaryota; kingdom Viridiplantae; phylum Streptophyta; class Magnoliopsida; order Zingiberales; family Zingiberaceae; genus Boesenbergia; species Boesenbergia rotunda. The sequence goes on from JAGFNQ010004218.1 coordinate 36,234, forward strand.
GTATAATCCGTAAGACATTAGTTGCATAGCAAAATCTCACTGGCGGAAGTCGGGCGACGCTCTGGCTTGGGAATTGTTGTTTTTCGAGGGAAGACCTACTCCCTAACACCATACTAGTAAAGGTGGTACAAGAGTCGGTGCAGGTCGGCTCAAGCCTGACATCACTTGTGTCTGAATCATGGATATCCTGCTGACATAATACTTGCCTGATGAGCTTTGACAACCCATACCACGGCGCCCCTGCCCATGCTAGAATGGGCGGCGTCAGTTGACGAGCTGATAGTTATCCCTGATCCTGTCCCCGCATGAGACAAAATGTGACAGAGGCAGGGCAGAGGCTGTCGGCTCCCTCGGCTATATAAGGCACTCCTCACTTCATACGCAGATACACGTGCAAGAATTTTTGCTACAGTTTCTTCTCTAGTTTTCATCCTCTCCAACTACTGACTTAATCGTCGGAGTGTTTTATCAGGGAATCTTCTCGGCGGATTACTGACGGTCATCTTTCTTGCAATTTTCGGAGCCAGTAGGAGTCTTTCTCGAGTCTAACTTATTGCCTCACTCTTCGACAAGATCAGCTCAGGCCTTTAGTTTTGAAAGCACTTCTATTCGAGTGTATCCAATTGACTATCGCTTGAACATGACAATTCTAATGTGTTTAAAGGTTACTCATCCCTTCGACGTACATCTCATAAATATATATAGAGTCTTGTGAACGAGCTCATGCGTAAAACGACTTGGAACAAGCAATCTCTCAATCGAGGGCTTTGCTTCGATGATACTATACAGGCTAGTATTCTCCTATGTAGCTAAACACATCGTTTACGATTATATATACAAAAACACTGAATCTGAAAAAAAATATATATATAAAAATTAACACCGTGAGCTATTCATAGATGAATAGGGTAATAAAATTATATATATATATATATATATATATATATATATATATATATATATATATATATATATATATATATATTTTTATGATGCGCCCATCCCTTACATGTGAGGGGGTGACCTACTTAGCAAGAGGTCTCTGGTGTGGGCTCAGGCGCGTAATGGGTGTTGGATCTCGTAGCAAATGAATTTGATAAGATCGATTTAGGGGGCGTTTGGTTTAGGGTAATAGGGACTAGGGAATGGGAATGGATGGTAATTATTCCCATTAACACTGTTTAGTAAGTGTCAATGGGAATGAAAATAAGGGAATCATTCCCTCATTTTCATTCCCTACTCCCCCCTCATCAATCAAATTCCTCAATCATTCCTTCCTTTTCATATATCCAAAACACTCCTTTTTTATTTTTTATATTTCATTTTACTATTTCATTTTATATTATATCATTTTACTTTCTCTCTCTACATTTTAAAATTTCTCTCTACGTATTTATTCTTTTCTCTCTCTGCATTTTCTATTATTTTCTCTCTCTATCTTTCTGATCTCATTTTCTCTTTATTTATTTTCAATATTACTTTCTCTCTCTACCTCTCATATTATAATTTATCTATCTTAATTTTTCACTTTTTTTTATATTTTCTATATCACTTTTTCTCTATATTTTCTATATCACTTTCTCTCTCTATATTCTCTATATCACTTTCTCTCTCTATCTTTCTCATCTCATTCTCTCTCTATATATTTTGTTAATCACTTTCTCTCTCTACCTCTCTTATCATAATTTATTTATCATTATTTATCAATTTTTTGTATATTTCATATATCACTTTCTCTCTCTACATTTTCTATCTCACTTTCTCTCTCTACCTTCTCATCTCACTTTCTCTCTATATAATTTCAATATCACTTTCTCTCTCTACCCCTCTTATTATAATTTATCTATCTTTATTTTTTACTTTTTCTCTATATTTTCTATATTACTTTCTCTCTCTACATTTTCTATATCACTCTCTCTCTACCTCTCTCACACTACAACAAAATTGACTTTTCGCAGCGCACAATTATTCTATTCGCAACGCATATCGCATGCTGCACAACTCCAAGCTGTTAAAAGTCAAAACAAATCGACAGCAAGCGATCGCGTGCTGCGGATAATAGCATTAGTAGCGCGCGACTGCGCGCTGCGGATAATAGCATTAGCAGCGTGCGGCCGCGCGCTACGGATAATACCATTCGCAGCGCACAATCGCACACTGCAAATAGCATATAAAAATTAAAAAAAATAAATATCGCACATATAATTATCTACACCATACAATTATCAATACTATTTATTTAAAATATATAATCGAAATTTAAACATTATCACAGTTCATATAATATTTAAAATAGAAATAAAAGATTACAAAATATAATCTAAATGAGAATATTTATTTTTATTCATCTAATAATTATTTTATAAAGCTCACAAATCTTTATAAATCAACTCTAAATATTTTATAAAAAAATATGAATTACTAATCATCAAAGAAATATACCAAAGACAATACAATATAATCTAGAAGATCCTTTGAAGAATTAGAAGGGCATTATTGCAGACATCCTCACTCCTTCATGAAGCTTTTGCAACAATATCTTTCCATAGATTAGTATGAACTAAGGAATTGAAAGAAGATAGATATGATCGTAGAGCTTTATCTCCAGGAATTGTGCCAAGTCTTCAGGAACTATCTCCAAGAACTATCTTTCTTGAGGAACTATCTCCAATGCTTGATCCTAGAGCCATGTCTTCCGGAACTATCTCTAAGAAGTGACCTAGAGATAATCATGTTGACAAGTTATGCAATATATCAGTTTTCGGAAACAAGATATATTTGGTAACATTATCTGTGTTAGCATCAAGCGGTGTAAATCCTAACATGTAATATGTAATATTAACTATATGATATTTTATCAAAAATAAGCAAAAACAATCATACTTTTCATTTGCATATTACTTACAATGGGAAACACAAGTACCTACCAATTTACTGTCCTTGAGCAAGGCAAACAAAAATCTAATATACCTTCCTATGCATCAGACAGCAAATTCAATGTCTTCCTTTATCTTGCAAGATATTGCATAGCTTTCAATGGTTCGAAAATCTTCCGAACTTAGCTGCAAGAAAACCAAATCAATAGTATATATAACTAAATTGGTTTTAGCTTACATATGTTACATGACAAAGTCAAATATCTGTGAATAGATAAAACAAATACATTCCAACAAAAGATTGACTTGATTCTATTAAATTCCTTAGTCCTTCAAAACTAAATCACCATTACTTTTATATACTAAAAAAAGTTAACTCCAGTCTTTTCTACAATCTATTAGCAAGCATACATATTGAAGATAATAATTTCGTGTATGATATTTATACCAAACATTATCTGTGTTAGCATCAAACGGTGTAAGTCCTAACATGTGATATGTAATATTAACTATCTGATATTTTATCAAAAATAAGCAAAAACAATCATACTTTCCATTTACTTATTACTTACAATGGGGAACACAAGTACCTACCAATTTACTATCCTTGAGCAAGGCAAACAAAAATCTAATATACCTTCCTATGCATCAGACAGCAAATTCAATGTCTTCCTTTATCTTGCAAGATATTGCATAGCTTTCAATGGTTCGAAAATCTTCCGAACTTAGCTACAAGAAAACCAAATCAATAGTATATATAACTAAATTGGTTTTAGCTTACATATGTTGCATGGCAAAGCCAAATATCTGTGAATAGATAAAACAAATACATTCCAACAAAAGATTGACTTGATTCTATTAAATTCCTTAGTCCTTCAAAACTAAATCACCATTACTTTTATATACTAAAAAAAGTTAACTCCAGTCTTTTCTACAATCTATTAGCAAGCATACATATTGAAGATAATAATTTCGTGTATGATATTTATACCAAACATTATCTGTGTTAGCATCAAACGGTGTAAGTCCTAACATGTGATATGTAATATTAACTATCTGATATTTTATCAAAAATAAGCAAAAACAATCATACTTTCCATTTACTTATTACTTACAATGGGGAACACAAGTACCTACCAATTTACTGTCCTTGAGCAAGGCAAACAAAAATCTAATATACCTTCCTATGCATTAGACAGCAAATTCAAGGTCTTCCTTTATCTTGCAAGATATTGCATAGCTTTCAATGGTTCGAAAATCTTCCGAACTTAGCTGCAAGAAAACCAAATCAATAGTATATATAACTAAATTGGTTTTAGCTTACATATGTTGCATGGCAAAGTCAAATATCTGTGAATAGATAAAACAAATACATTCCAACAAAAGATTGACTTGATTCTATTAAATTCCTTAGTCCTTCAAAACTAAATCACCATTACTTTTATATACTAAAAAAAAGTTAACTCCAGTCGTTTCTACAATCTATTAGCAAGCATACATATTGAAGATAATAATTTCGTGTATGATATTTATACCAAACATTATCTGTGTCAGCATCAAACGGTGTAAGTCCTAACATGTGATATGTAATATTAACTATCTGATATTTTATCAAAAATAAGCAAAAACAATCATACTTTCCATTTGCTTATTACTTACAATAGGGAACACAAGTACCTATCAATTTACTGTCCTTGAGCAAGGCAAACAAAAATCTAATATACCTTCCTATGCATTAGACAGCAAATTCAAGGTCTTCCTTTATCTTGCAAGATATTGCATAGCTTTCAATGGTTCGAAAATCTTCTGAACTTAGCTGCAAGAAAACCAAATCAATAGTATATATAACTAAATTGGTTTTAGCTTACATATGTTGCATGGCAAAGCCAAATATTTGTGAATAGATAAAACAAATATATTCCAACAAAAGATTGACTTGATTCTATTAAATTCCTTAGTCCTTCAAAACTAAAGGAAGGTTTCCAATTACATCTATGGCAGAAGAAGACTACACCAAATCAGGATTGGGTTTGAAAAAAATACTCACATTCTAATCGAAATCAGACCCGCCCATTCCAGAACAAACAAGATCATTAGACTAGATTCATAGAAACCTCCAGAAAAACTATATAAATTAAATCAAACCATCCTTACCTGTGTTGACATGCACGCAAGACTCCTCCCCTCTCCTCTACTCTGAGCTGGGGCGACCGGAGAGGCTACGGTCAAACCGCAATCCTCCCTCGATCAGAGTAGAGAGGGGCGCTGTGATGGCCAGAGTGACGGTCGACGATCGGTGCTCGTGTGAAGAGGGATCGCGATGGAGAAGGTTGCACAGCAACTTTAGCTTGCGCGAGGGATGCGGGAGGTCGACACTGCTTGTTGTCGACGCTCGGGTGGAGAAGATAGATCGATGATCGGCTCGTCGACGTGGCCGCGAGAGGGAGGGGAAGAAGAAGGCGATCCTGTGCTTGGTTGGCGATGAGGAGGCGGCATGGGAGAAAAGAATCGCGTGCGGCGAGGGGGAAAGAGTAGGCGAGTCAGATTAGGGCAAGCTGTGAGGATTTAATAGAGAAAAAGTTCTCTCATAAATAAATAAATATATATATATATTTAAATTTCGAGAATAAATTTTTTTCTTGAATAACTCCAAATTAATCTACCTCACGTCGTGTAAATATTTTCAAAATTTTAGAAATTTTTTCCTATATCGTCTATGAAATTATTTCTAAATTTTAAACTCCTATTTGTAGCGGCGAGGGTTTTGGGAAAAAATAGAAAATAAGGAAAAAGAGAAAATAAGGAAAACAAAAAATAATGATTATTTATAAATTTATTTGTAGCGTATCACATATAATAAATAGATTCATTAACAGCGTATCAATTTTTGCATACTGTAATTGTTATTATTTATTCACAGCGTGCGTTAATATGCCGTTAATAATAATATTAACACCGTGCTTTTAATGTACGCTGTTGATGCTTCTTCTTTTAAAAAAATTTATGGTATTAACAGCGCACATCAATATGCATGCTGTTAATAATACTATTAACAGCGTGCTTTTAATGTGCGCTGTTAATAACGCACTGCGGAAAAGTAATTTTCTTGTAGTGTCATCTCATTTTCTCTCTATATATATTTTCTATATCACTTTTTCTCTATATTTTCTATATCACTTTCTCTCTCAATATTTGCTATATCACTTTCTCTCTCTATCTTTCTCATCTCATTTTCTCTCTGTATATTTTGTTAATCACTTTCTCTCTCTACCTCTCTTATCATATTTTATTTATCATTATTTATAATTTTTTTATATATTTCATATATCACTTTCTCTCTCTACATTTTCTATATCCCTTTCTCTCTCTACCCTCTCATCTCGTTTTCTCTCTATATAATTTCAATATCACTTTCTCTCTCTACCCCTCTTATTATAATTTATTTATCTTTATTTTTTACTTTTTCTCTATATTTTCTATATTACTTTCTCTCTCTACATTTTTATGGATTCCCATTACTAAAGTTAAACTGAACCAAACATCATCAATGACAATAATTTTCATTCCAGGATTTGAACCAAACACTACCAATGGAATCATGATTCCCATTCCCATTGACCCCTCAATGAATCCCATTACCATTCCGATTAATAAATTTGAACCAAACGCCCCCTTAGTTCCACAGAAATTTTTCATTGATTATCAAGATAAATCGAAAAAAATGCTTATGATGGACAGTCTAGAAATCTAATATTTCAAAGTTCACGCCCCATTTAAAAGAAAAATTTCTATAAAATACGTCGTAACTAAGGATCAAACCGTGGATATATAAAATAGCGACTAGTCGTCCAATCTCGGGGCCCCACGTATAATGGACCAAAAAGGTGGATCCGCCACCTCAGCGGCCCCACGTATAATGGAGATACAGTAGAGACGGGTTTAAAATTAATTTATTGCTAGGGTAATCATATTGGATTGATGGATTAAATTAATTAAATATTTGATTAAAATTTTATTTAAAACAATTTAATAATTACATTAATAATAATAATAATAATAATAATAGTAGGTACAATAAATAAATAAAATTATTTATAAAAACGGTTAATTGTAAAATAATTTTTATTAAGAAAACTTTTAGGTTAAGGGATAAATCTGCTTTCTCTCCCTTCCCCGCGCGCGACAGCCGCGCCCTCCCTCTCCCTCTGCCCTCTCCCTCTGCGCGCCCGACCTCCGGCTCCGCTCTGCGGTCCACGTGAGCAGCCGACGCCGCGTCCCTCTCCTTCCCCGACGCCGCCTCCGGCCGGCATCCTGTCCAATCAGCCAGCACGCTGCCGCCGTGAGCAGCCAGCGAACCAGCGACGCGCGCTGCCTTCCTTTTTCCCCCACCGCGAGCAGATCGCCGGCGCCGCCGTCTCCACGCGTCGCATCGCCAGTTCTCTGTTCCTTCGCCGCGAGCATCCGCCGCGAGACGGTTGCCACGAGCAGCTCCAACCCCGTCGGCTGCTGCTGGTCGTCCCTGTTTTCCCACCCGTACGCTGCCGTTCCGGAAGCCTGACCGCCGCCTCCCCTCTTTCTTCCGCCGGAACCATTGCCGCCCGAAGAGACCCTTCCGTCGCGCTGCTGGAGAAGAAGAGGAAGGTAAGGAAAGGATTCATTAGTAGTTAATTGATTTCAATTAGATGATTAACGGTTTAATTAGATGATTGATCAAGTATTAATCAGTTTAATTATTTAATTAGCTTAATTAGATGATTAATTAGTTCACTTAACAGTTGGTTAATGTTGATTAATTTACTATTAATTGATTTTACTAATTAATAAGGTTATGGTAATTGCGTAGTTAATTGAGTAATTAACAAATTGCGGGTTTCTTCCTCAGGCGGCTGCCAGACAGGTTCGATCTCGCAGCAATCCATTACGCTGCCCCTTTCGGCAGCAGCGAGCTCCATCGCCGAGGCTGTTCCCCTGTCTACCTCTTCGAGCCAAGTGAGAGCGGCTCGACATTTTCCCTTTCTGCCAGCGACCCGCGACGATCATCGGCATCTCAATCGTCTCCTTCGCGCAAGCAGCTACTTCTTCTCGCGTACCCAGAATTGAGCTGACTAGAGCAGAAAGCCGTGAGTGGATGACCTTCTCCACCGTGTGAATTCGGGCGGCTTGGCATTAGTCTCATTGTTATTATTCTTCCTTCCCTACATGTATAGATAACATTAATAGTCTTGCAATTTTTAGTGTCGGGTGGTGCTTTGCATGCTGGGCGTGGACGCCGGGACTGGACGGAACTTGTTTCCTAATTCATCTAATATTTCTTTCTTATCTTTTCTTACCGAACACTGTGTGAATGGAAGGCGAGATGGCTGTGAGGGTCTTGGAGGATGGCGTGCCGCTGGAGAATGGAGACTTGGAACTGGATGAGAGGTTCGAAGGAGACGGCGGTGACAGAGGGGAGGAGGAAAGGGAAGAAGATGATGGAGGAGAGGGGGAGGAGGAGGAGGAAAGGGAAGAAGATGATGGAGGAGAGGAGGAGGAGGAGGAGGAGGAGGAGGGCTACTCGTTGCATTTTGATGGCGATACGGACCCCATCAGTTTTGCCCAAGACGATAACCACGGGATCGAACTGTACCAGAAGTTTGAAAGGCTTGAGTATGAAGCTCTAGCCGAGAGGAAACGCAAGGCTCTACAAGAACTACCGTAAGAAACAAATCAATCACTTTTTCCCCCTTGATTCATAGTGCATCTCAGAAAGATCAAACTTTCTTTTTTATTTATAGTGAAAAGACTGTACTTTTCTTTATTGTTGGAGGAAATATTACTCGATCCTCATGTTTCCAAATTTTCTTATCGTAGCTTAAAATTTAATAAATTACATTTACCTCTTAGACTTTTGAAAACCATTTCACTTTGCTTAACTACATCTTGTAATGGCCAACCACAACTCAGTCACATGCACAAAACATGTAAGCAGTATCCTAGATTATTTTCAGAAATGATTCCACTTTATACCCAGACTTTGAAAATCACTTCATGTTACCCTCCAAACATTTGAAAACTAATTTATTTTGCTGTTGAGCACTTTCTTGACCTAAAGTAAGTGAAGAGGATAAAATGAAAGGGATTTCACAAATTATTTCATATCAGCTTAATGACATAGTCTCTTATTTAATCTTAACTATCAGTTAATTATTTTTTTTAGTGCTGAGACTATCAAGAAATCTAGGTGGGAGGAAGTTTTGGGCGTCGCTATGGACGACATCAATGAACTAATGAATTTTGGTCGCCGCCGAAGAAGACGCAGAGCTGTATGTTGTTTTCTAGATTCTATAAGTTTGTGCTTCATTTTTTTCCCATAAGATTGTTGGTTCATGCTTCTATTACCTTAAGGCCATATTTTTAGGGGTCTACAGCAAGTTAAATGATTTGGTTTATTTTCTATTTGATGCATATATGAAGTATATGACAAGAGTTGCTTCCTTGAACATATTATATAAAAGATTAGTGACACGCAAGGTCAGCAACTAATAAGATTAGTAGACCTGGATTCTAGTTGCTGATGTCTTAGGAGATGGTGTTCTCTCTTAAGTAAGGAATTCTATGTTGAATGATGAAATATATCTATATATCTCTTGTTAAAAATATTGATGAATTTGCATTTGGTTTTTATTAACTTGTTACATAGAAAGTAAACATGTTACTAGATCATCAAAATTTGTTTTTTGTTGCATTTTTCCTATATATGAAGCATTTGGTTGGTGATATAAACTGCCTTTCAATTTAATTCATAACATTTGAACAAGCCAATTATATCATTCGATCTAAGTTTTAATAAGGATGGCACGAGCAAACACTTGAATCTATTTCTGTTTATTGTCCAATAAGTGGTAGGTGGAGTACAAAGTTGCTGTTAAGGGACTGTTTATTTTAGTGAATTCTTAATTACTGGAAAATAGTATACAAATTTAATAATGTAAAAATATTTTTAATAATTATTGCATGTGAATCCCCCTCAGAAAATAGTATCCATGTACTTCCTATGTAAGGTAGGCTCCAATTTTAAACTATTAAGTACCATATCCAACTATTTGAAATTTGCTACATTTATCTTTTCCTGCTGCTCTATGTAAAGCTATATCAGCAGTAGTATCCAAGCTGTTCAGATCTCCTTTAATGATGTAGAGTTTTGTTGGTCTTTTAATTTTCTCATACTACTAACTCTTAAAATTAACTCATAGCTTTATAGTACACGCACTGTTTCTCAATTCTCAACATTGACCCATGGTGCAATTAAATCACTCAGTGCACAAATTGATATTGGATTACATGAGTTTGCAATTGACTGACTCGTGAGATGTGTTTATCTTCTATTGTTCAAGTTTGAGGTTGTAGTTTCTAAACCTAAATGATTTGTTGTTTAAGATAGGTGTTGAACATTCTTGTGACAGATTTAATACCACAGAAATCATTCAGAAGTGGGATTGTTAGTACTCAATTAAATATCTCTAGAATTGATTTACTTTGTCTTGATTTTGCTGGTGTCGAAAACCTAGTCAATCAATCTGGCAGTAGGATTACCATTGCCATACGAAACCTCCCTATGTTGGCAAATAAAATAAAAAAGAAGATAAAATGAATGGCGTGCCTTGTGGAAACCATATATTTCAATACTAATGTTTAGCCAATTAGTAATACCAGTTAGCACATTGGTTTAGGTAATTATCAATGTTCATGATATCATTCATGTCTTCAAAAGAGTGTTGTTCTTCTGGTGATTTGTTTATCAAGTCATTCTTTCTGAAATCTATGTCTAAGTGAACCTTTCAGACTGTATCACTTCATGAAGGTGAAACAATGAGATTGTTTTCAGTTGGATTTGTTTTTGTTTGGTTTTTGAAAATATATTGTTTTTAATTTTTTGTTTTCCTGAATAAAGAATTAGGAAATTATAAATAGAAATAAAAACAAATATTTGTCATCAACTTTTTGGCACCATCGAATAATTTTTTTTTTTACACAAAAGATCCTTCACTGTTCTTATAAAGTTTGCTGTAGACGGAAAATGAAAAATTAGAAAAATGGAAATAAAAATCAGAGGACTGTTCTGCAATTGTCGATTTTTACATTTTTACTTTTGGAAATACTCAGATTTTCATGACATAATTTGATTTGGCATTTGATCCCTCGTGACATTGCTAAGTAACTACCTCTCCATGGTTGCCTCTTTATATGTATTTTAATTTGCAGCCAAAGAAAAGGGGCAGAAAGAAGGGATCAAAAAATAAACGTTTCCCTGAAGTTGAGAGAAAAATGAGGGATGTCGCTTTTCATATTGCATCTAAGGACTATGATTTGGTAAGATTGTAAGATAGCCATTTTGTTTATTATTTCTATTTATATTGCAATAAAAAGGATAAAATGTCAGCATACCATGACTACCGCCACCAAACAAAAGTTAGGGTGGCTTTTAGATATCTTTTCCTCATTTAATTCAGTGTAATCCTTATTGTTACTGGCCAACATGCATTTATTTTTCTTATTGAGCAATGATACGCTCAAGGAAAAAATTCAAGGAAAACATCCAGGAATGATGTGGTAGTCAACATGTACACGTCCAATTGCCGCTCGGACACCGTCGGCGGCCTCTGGCCGGAATCAAACTATACGCTGGGGGACACGCTGAGCTCATTGGAGATCGCTGCAATTGCGATGCCACATCATTCCTTGAGGTTTTCCTTGAGTTTTTTCCTCAAGCATATCATTTTTCTTATTTAAATTTGTGGGTATTCTCCATGTCTAATTGTTTGTAGAATACAGCTAACAGTAGTTCCGTGGTTAACATTTTGCTGATTACTATGATTTGTCTCCATTGGTCCTTTTTTTAATTTGTACAACCTTATCTAATATTGTGCTTTAGTCTGAAGAAAAGGCAATCTGAAATTACCCATACTAACATTATAAATTCCTAAACCTAGATCCATGTTCTGCCCTACAAAGATGGTACAACAAACATATCTTCGCAGAACACTAAAAGGATAAAAAATTGACTCATATCTGGAACAGGTAGCCAGGGGGTCAGTGAGTGTTCTTCACGCTGAATCAGACCTTTCTTTCTCAAAGCGGTATGGCAAAAGATATGTTTTTTGGATAAAGCATATAGGACATCGTACAGTAATCTAATAAATAGTTATAGGAGTATATATTTAGTTCCACAGAGTACTTCGTTGGATATAATTGCAAAGTCCTATATATATGGTGTCTTGTTCTCTTTTACAAATACAAGATTATACTATCTCTTGTAATTAGTTCATGGATAAACATAACTCATTAATGGATCTTTTTGATTCTTTTTCCCCTTTGTTAGGGGCTTGTAGCACCCATTCAACAGAAAATGAGTAGCAACATGTAAATCACACTGATATTGATGTGAGCGATGCATCCAACCTGTACATTTTACCTACTTGTCTCACTATACTTCACTATACTGACAATATAAGTTTAAAAAATTAATGAACTACAGCTCAAAGTTCCTGTTGGCTGTACCTGATGGTACAAGGTGGTGTCCTACCTATACTGTTCATACTGCCAGTATGTACTGGACTGACCGCCCAGTATTGATGGTTCATGAAAGGGTTGCGGTTGTCCAACTACCCGACTTTGCTTGATTTGGTTAATGCCACCTTTTCATCTTTCATAATATAGATTGATCACTGTCTGATTGGGAGTGGAGTGCAACCATCATTTAAAAGGCCAGGGTCTTCTTAAACTAGGGGATGATGGATTATAAGGAACAATACTATAATGCTCGCATGTTGGAATGCAACAATCCTCCAATCCATATTGTTAAAGAGGCCTACACTTTTTATTCAGCGCAAATTGTGTATCCTTTTGATAGAGGAGAGAAACCGTTACTTCATGGGCATTAGTACTTTATGAATTAGATATTTGCTTATATAAGCAGGACCATCTTGCAATTTTCTGTGAGCAAATTTGCTACCTAACCCGCTAGCCCTATTATGAAATTCTAAAAGCTATCTAACTACTCCAAACTGAATAGCTGCTTAATCTTGATCGAAACCTTATTTTTTTCAGCATGATTCAATTGACTTATTTATGATCTGAAAAGATGGTGTTTCTTCTCATCACAGGCAATACCTTTGTTGGAAGAGATTGTGCGGCTTGCACCTAATCTTTCTGAAGCTTATTATTTGCTTGGTGTAATATATGATGCCAAAGGTGACAGGAGGAAAGCTTTAAACTTGCACATGATAGCTGCAAGTTTATCTCCCAAGGATTCAGCATTATGGCAAAAACTTGTTGCTTGGTCAACGTGAGCTACTAGAATTCTACTTTATTCCATTCATGAATTCTCTTTTGTTGTAATTTTTTTGCTGACGTTTAATTGACAACTAAATGCTGGTAGGTCAGCATCTGGCTAATTGACGCAGAAAATCATTACTATTTTCAATTACACAAACTTGTTGTTTATCCTTTGGGGAAACACTTGTTGTGTTTTCAATTTTTTTCTATAGATGAATCTAATATGTCACAATTCTCATTCATATCTAGTAAATCTGTGCAGTTAGCATTTCCAAATCTAGCAATAAAGCTACATTAAGCATTCTTTGTTTAAAACAACTTTCTCTTTATTGGAGAAAATTCAACAATATTATATGTTAATATATGAAATAATTTAAAACGACTGTTGACAGTCATAGGCTTTGACAAAATGGTTGAGCGTTACGTTAGGCCTAACTAGCCAACATTAAAATGTTTCAACTCCAGAACTCCCATAAGCAGTGACCTTCTTCACAAAGCAGTTTGGGTAGGGAAAGAGTGAACCAGGAGGTTGCCCATAAGCAAATCTTTACGGAAGTTATGGATGCAATACAAATAAGCCAGGCTTCTTTCATCGTTGTGGATCCATACATGCAAAGAAGCCAGTCTATTATTATAGGATTATTTAGCAACATGGAATTAGGAATAGTTTCAGGGAAAGGAATAAAATTGGAGGGCGTTGATTAGGAAAATATGAATGTAATATTTTTATAGGAAACAAAATAAGTTGGAAAGGCTAGAGAAGTAGGAACACAGGCTTTAAAATTTAGTATTCTGGAAGTAAACAGAATTAGAGATGAATATTATGTTAAAGTTGATTTTAAGAAATTAGATACTTAATGTTGTAAGTTATTATGCCCCCTCAAATATAGTTAGATGATCACATTGAAAGGAACTTTGGGGATAATCTAGGTAAAGTATTTTGCAGTATACCTATGACTCAAAAGCTTACACTTGGAGCAGATTTAGATATATATAGAGAGATAGTTTATGGGGAGTATAAGTTGTACATGGAAGTTTTGGGTTTTTGGGAAAGAAATGAAGTTATTATAATTTTGGATTTTGCTACATCTTATGAGCTTATGATTGTGAATACATTTTTTTATGGACTAGGAATTGTGTAGAGATTATAATGTAATACTTAGGAAATGCTCGAGCAATCAACATTGACTAATGATAGATATAGTTCTAAGAAAATGTTAGAGGAAAAACACAACATTGAATTGACAACCCTAATGTCAGTGTGGTGGGTAAAACGACAATGGTGAAACTACAGTGGCATTTTGATAACACTTCTAAAGAGTGTGTTGAGTTGACAAAGGTTAAACAGCAATGATATCTAGTATAGAACTTTTCATTGATAGAATGAAGAAAGTAATCTGGAATGAGGACTTGTATGATATTTTGTTATGTGGATTTCAATGGTAAATAAAATCAAGATGTGCCAAGATCAATTATTAGAGGGTCTAAAGTAGAATTATTGATTGGAACGGAGAAGTACTGAGGCTTGTAGTTTAAAGAAAATAATATTTAGAACTTAACAAAATTATAGAATCTAAGATGACTTGAATTGGTAGAACATATCTGAATTTTGCATAATTATGTTTAAAGCATATGGTAAGTTCTAGGATAATCGAGGATGTGAAATGGGTAAAAACATATGTAATGTATTACCAATAGTTTCGAGTAAAACTAAAATTGAAATGTAAAATTTAATTTTAGTTATAAGCATGGTTTAAAATCTCGAGCCATGTCGAGGTTTCAGTCTCAGACCCGAGCAATATAGTTTTGATACCATATTGTACCGTGTTGATATAGTTTCGATATTTTTAAATATAAAATATATTAACTAAAAATATATATTTTAATCTAAATATTTAAAAATAAAAAATATAAAAAAATTAAAATATTTTTTAATATATATATTAAATTAATGAGATAATTTTGTTAGGCTTTAATGAAGCCTATTTAAATTTTCTCAATCATAGTTAGGAGTTGATTACAATTATTAACCTAGGTTATTTAATTAAACCTAAATTACAAACCTTATCCTTGTTCTGCGCCACCACCACTGTGGGCTCGCGTAGCCCGTGTGACGCATCCGGACTAGTCGTCGGGCCTGGTGACGTGTTCAGACTCGTCGCTAGGCGACGTGTCAAGACTTGTGTGGGTGCCGATTTGCTGGCGGAACTAGATGTTTCGCTTGTATCATGCGAAACGGGGATTTTAATCCATGGTAACAAATAGAGGGAGAAGTTAAGATGGATAATCATGGAATGATTGTAATGAGTTTAGTTATCTTCAATCTATCAACATATCAATCAAGGCATCGTTAATAGGATAATAAAGGGTGCAATCAAAAGAAGAGGAGCTTTTGAGTCTTGCATAATCCTTATGTGCTCCTTAGATACAAGGAAACTATGTAAGATTATCATATGGCAAACAACACTTTATAATAAGTGTGTTGGGATGATTGAAAGCAACATGTACAAAATTAAGGTAGTAGAGTGCGGCATTATTGGAAATGATAAAAAAATACTAATATCTGTGAAAATTAAGCGTAGCTCCAATGCAACACTACTAGAAAGGATAGAAAATTCTAATATTTTAGATAAATTAGGTGTAGCTCTAATAGATGACAACTGACAAAGGGGTTAAAATTGTATGAACATGTTTTAGGCTAATCAATTAATTTTATAGTTAGAAGATTACATAGATAAGATTGCAAGGTGTAGGAGGTAGAGGGTAACTAAAGGGCATTTTACTTAATGTAACAAAAAGACTATTTGATTGATTTAAAATATTTTTAGAGATACAGATTTGCATAAAATTCAATAAAGTGATAAAAAAAAACTTATAGGCTGACCTTAAGTACTTGAGACTAGCCTAGCTTGACAATGTCGATGAGGAAAAGAAAACATGCTTTCCGTAAAATTGTGATCCTCAAAATATCATAGTTGGTGAGGTTGGGAATCTATTGTTCCATATGACAAACTATGATTTAGTCAATGACCTTTTATTGATCTGATATGTATAATAGATTTTTAATTGGTGCAGTGAGCAGAACAATACCGGTCAAGTTAGGTATTGTCTTATGAAGGCAATAACTGCAGACCCAAAAGATGTCCACCCTAGGTTTGAACTTGCTTTTCTTTACTATGAGCTTGGAGAATACCAGAAAGCTGCAGAATCTTATGATCAGATATGTGGTATAAATCCTGCCAGCATTGAAGCATGCCAAATGGCTGCAAAGGTCTGATATTTGTGTTATTCAGTTATTTATACCTTTCCAACTGTAGATGTCATCAACTTTTGATTCTGTTATTCTTTGTTTATAGCATTAGTCTAACAAGTCAGCATATTGGTCTGTTTAACTATTGTCTTTTTGGGTATTTGCTATTGCTGATTTGTATAAAGCATATGGTGCCAACTTGATATTTCATGCCTTTGTCTTGGGCATATATTCTTCACTGAATTATGAACATGTCTACATCATGAAAGACTGCTACCATGAATAATGTGCAGTTTATTGGCATGATAATACATGAGATCAAGGTTTAAAATCTCAGTCAAGGACAAAATTGGCCTTCAGGAGACCAGTATATATCATGCATTGTATGTTCATTTGCTGACACAATAGATGCTGAATAGTCTAATATCGAGCTTAAAATTTGTACACATTATATTATGTTAACTTTAACTTGATTATTCTATATTATGGTCTTCACCGGGTAATGAAATTTCAACACCATATCTTTTGTCCTTGTATTCTTTCATGTAAGACCTCACTGTCTTTGCCCCACTCCGAATTCCATTTTACTAAAAGGATAGTATGTTGTTTTAGGCAATACAGGTGGGCCAACAAACATATCATTAATAGGGTCAAAGCCTGCATCCAGAAATTAGGTGATGATG
Organism: Boesenbergia rotunda; assembly: GCA_024364735.1. NCBI lineage: Eukaryota > Viridiplantae > Streptophyta > Magnoliopsida > Zingiberales > Zingiberaceae > Boesenbergia > Boesenbergia rotunda. The sequence continues at coordinate 53,357 of JAGFNQ010004218.1, forward strand.
CTATTATGTCTACACATATGTGCACCATACCGCATCAGCTATAGTGAAGAAGGTTGGCTGAAGGAGGTGTCGATGATGTTCATTGAAGAAAGGGTCACTAATTGTAACACTAGTAACAAGCTGTTAGTGTAGTCGCATAGGAAGAAAGAGACAGCTAGGTTAGTTGTGGTTGCTTAAACTCAAGGGTACAAGACAACATTTCATGGCCAAGAGTTGCTGCAAGGTTTCCAACAGTGGTGTCAAGGAGAAGGAAGAGGTTGGCTCAAGAAGACGATACCAATGGTGGTACGGGGCGACACGATTGCGAGACTTGCCTGATATGACAGTGATTGGAGTGGTTTGCAGGTTTGCAACTATTGTGGATTCTATTAATGGAGGAAGAAGGGGGTCGATTAGATAGATTGTTCATTTAGTTTTGTCGATGACCTTGGACATTTGTTGTGATTTAATTCCTATGATACTTGTTGTGGAAATAGATTCACAAACTGAATTTTTTCTTGCTTCCTAAGCTTTTTAAGAAGTGGTTACCTATTCAAACTTTAGTGCTCTGGTGTTGTGCATAGCTATAGACTTGTGTTTGGCACTAGAGTTTGTATCGCCCATTGATAGATTGCTCATTTAGTTGTGTGGATGACCTCGGACATTTGTTGTGATTTAATTCCTATGATACTTGTTCCAGAAATAGATTCACGAACTGAATTTTTCCTTGCTTCCTAAGCTTTTTAAGAAGTGGTTACCTATTCAAACTTTAGTGCTCTGGTGTAGCTAAAGACTTGGGTTAATCGTGTCATAAAGTGATCATATCATTCAGGTCAATAGAAAATATATGAAATAATATAAAACTAAATATATATTTTAAAAAGTGATTTTATAAGTTTTAATATGGATTTATTGTGTTTTAGGTTTAGTTGGGTCATGTTTGATACTGCCAGCTCTATGCAGAACTTGGAAAGAGGAAAAGAAGGGGAAGAATTCTGAAAAAGGAATTAATTCTGATCTACAAACATAAATAGTATATTATAACATAAGCCTTTATTTCAGACCAGCAGGACTTGTTCTCATTGTTTGAACCATTGCGATTAATACCTTGATGATTACTTAAGCTGAACATAGGTGGAAAGTGCAGGATCTCAGTTAGGGAGGATGAGATGAACAATGTACCAGTTGTTTTCATTGAATATGGATGATGAAACATGCTCCAATTTTTTGCATTTAGTGATTCACTCATCATCTTTATTAAACTGCATTTTCCAATTGATAAGATTATGCCACAAAGTCACAAACTACTATTATCAGTGAAATTCCTCTACTAATCAAGTATGTGCTCGGTGATGATATTGTTTAGGGGACTACTAGTATTGAACTGACAAAAGAGCATGAGTTTAACCTACCAAATTCTCTATATTAATGCTGACTAGTGTGTATTGTTAAGCTTAGTTGTCAAAACTTGTTCACAACAATACAGATTGGTTTAGTTGAATAGGTATTACTAGATATTGATTCAATCTTTCCAAGAAATCAGTCATCTCATGTAGATTGCTAGTTAATGATACAAAAGGTAGAAATATTGAGAAATTATCAAGAAATAACTCCACTAGAAAGTAAATTAAATTAATTAAAAAGTTGTTAAATCATGAATGAAAGCACGAAATACGATTGAAAATGTCAAACTAAAATGATTTTGATAGACTCAACCAATCTAGCTGATTCTATCCAGACTTTAGCTACAATACTAGTAACAGTTGACATGAGAGGGAGAAGTTCTTATTACTCTCATGAATTGTAGCTTAAATTCCTCACCTTGTAAGATAATAGCTTTGCTGGTCATGTGATCTACATTTAGTAGACCAAGCATATCATCTATCTCTTCATCATTAAGTGTTGATCGAGAGTTGTAGTTTTTTTTTCTGATCAATACTGCCTGAAAATTATCTTCTCAAGTAACCCCAACAATATGGAATATTAAATAATACTTCATCGTAGTAAAAAATATACTAATATCTAATTATGTTTAATTGTTTTTATTAATAAATGCAATTAGTATTTTTTAATTATTGGCTAGATATTAATAAAATATGAATAATTATCTATCGATCATGCAAATATATTTTCTAGAATATTATTTTGTTGAAATCGTAAATCTTAAAATCGTAAATCGTATCGTAAGATTTTATAAAATTCCTATATATATGCATATAAAATTATAAAGTCATATATATGGATGTAAAATAGCATAAATAATAAAAAAAACTTTTAAATCGCTAAACAAACTTAAATAAACTTACATTCATAATCAATATTACGTTAGAAATGTCATCCATAAGCCACAAAATAGTGAAAAAAAACATAATAACTTCAATTAAAAAGGTTCCACCAGCCATCTAATTATAGAATCTAGATGCCTAATCTATAAATCTAAAAAATGTGACATATTAAAAAATTATAAGGTTCCATCATTTGATCGTCATCTTCCTCTCCACCAGCTTCATCATCAAAATCCTCCATATCACCATCACCAACAACATTCTCTCCAACTTGGCCTTTAACCAAGTTCTCATCTTCATTGGGAGCATCCAAATCCAAGTTGTCCACATCCAAACCTTCAATCCCAAAGTCTTCATCACTATCACTGTTTTCCATAACCCACTCGTCATCAAATGAAACATCATCAAGATCTAGCTCACAAGCTCTCCTACCTTGCTTCGTTTTGGCCAATTTTGAATTAGCCATAACAAAAACAACATCATTCATTGTGTTTTGCTTCAAGCAGTTTCTTGTTTTGGTGTGGACCTTAAGACAAACAAATACAATTAAGATGAGAATCCAATAGATTAGTTGATAATTTTAAAAGTGGATTACAATTCATATTCATTTTTTTTCACATTTTGAAAATCTTACCATCTCGAGGGCACTCCAATTACGCTCACATCCAGAGGAGTTACATGTCAAGCTTAACACGCGAATGACAAATCTCTACAGCTCCAGATGCTCATCTCCATAAGTCACCCACCAATCTGTTGGACTCTTCTTATCAACGGTTGCCCTAGCTAAGGCACAACCAAAAAGCTTCACTCTATTCCTGAAATCATCAATTTGAACATCAATCTTGACTTGTTCTTCAAGATCAGGCACCATCCTTGTCATACAATCAAATAGTCCCCGTTTGACTTCAAGATCCGCCTTAAATTCAGGACTATAGTGCAACTGAGGGTTGAGAAAATAGCCCGCAGCATGCAAAGGCCAATGGAGTTGTTTGTCCCATCTTTCATCAATGATGTTCCATAGAGGTAAATAACTAAGAATAGAATGATTTGAATTAGTTTTCTAACATAGTGTCAAAGATCAGAAGATTTTAATTAAATTAAAATTGATAGTTGATATTTGATAGTCACCAACTTACCATTTCTTGATGCTATTCAAAGCACCTTGAATCTTCTCGTTAGCGTTGTCCATTGCCTCATAGATGTAGCCAATAGCTGGCTTCTTATCTGAATCCACCAAACAGAGAACTCTAATTAAAGGATATGCACCCTTCAAACAAATTAGAACATTTTTCTAAAACTCCTTGTCCAAAACTACATCTTCTATAAATCTCCCATCCCATGTCCTAGCAAACTTGGAAGTCATTGGAAGTGAACATTCTTATCAAAGCTCCCTTGTTTTCATGAAGGCATCCCAAGGTTAAATAAGATGTGGCAAAGCGAGTTATGCCCAGTCTCACCAAATCTCTTCCTTTTGTGAAGCGTTGTAACAAGGAAATAAGAGAAGTTCTTGAATAGATATTGGTTGTGATCTTTCTCCCCTTTGGAATTGTGTCCTCATAAAGGGGTATCTTTTTTTCATAGTCTTCCAACATCAAATCAATGCAATGTGTTGTACAAGGAGTCCAATATAATGTCTTCCTTTTCTCCATTAACATTTCTCCAGCAGCTTTATAATTTGTTGCATTATCTGTCACAACTTGAATTACATTTTCCTCACCAACTTCTTCCACAATTTCATCAAGCATATCAAAGATTTTTTCTGTTGTTTTGGATATGTGGGATGCATCTATAGACTTAAAAAACTCCGTTCCTTTTGGGCTATTCACTAAGAAATTCAATATTGCCCTCCTTCTCTTGTCAGTCCATCCGTCAGTCATTATGGTGCAGCCAAATTGCTTCCAAAATGCCTTATGTTCTTCAATCATGTCCATTGTTAACTTCACTTCTTGCTTCAAATACTTCACTCTAATATTATAATAGGATGGTGGCTTAAACCCCTGGCCATGTTGTGCAATTAAGTCACACATAATATGAAATTCTTCACTTCTTGCCACATTAAGTGGTATGACATTGTTGTAGAAAAACTTTGCAATTGCTTGACATGCATCCTCTCTTATACTTTTCTTAAATATGCTATTGATTCTGGATTGGACTCCCCTTCTCTTGAAAATGTTTCCAACTGTAGGGCCAACATTCTCAGCATCCATTTCATTAGTTTTTCTCTTTTCAACAATTCCCGTAGAATCCGTATTCATCCTTGATTTTTTAAGCAATTTTTTTTGCAAACTGGTCACAATCTTCAACATCTTATTCGCATCTTCAGGAACAACTTTACATGCTTCAACATTTAGATTTGTTGCAGCCAAATGATGCTTCAACCGATAAACACCTCTTGTTACTATCTTCTGACAAAATTTGCATTGAATCTTTGTAGTACTACCTTCAACTGAAATCCCATACTTCCATCCCACATCACTCCTACTTCCACGAGTAGTTCAATAGGCTAATTTAGAAGCCACACTTGCAGAGCAACTAGCACTAGAGCTGCCTGCCCTAGTAGTACCACTAGGTGCAGCAGCAGCACCACTTGAGCTTTGGCCACAAGGCCACAACCAGCACCTTTAGAAGCCATCAAAGAAGTACAGCAGACTGAGAAAGCTTTGAGGAGTGCAACAGTAATGGAGGTCGAGGAAGCTTCGCAATCGTAGCAATGGAGGCCAAGGAGAGCAGCAACAATTGATGTCGAGGAAGCTTCGAGGAGAACAACAACAATGGAGGTCGAAGACGTGCACCAGGGAAGCCGAAGACCCGCAGCAGGGATGTGCAACAAGGAGATGAATGCGCGTAGTAGGGACGTGTAGGGATGCAAAAGAAAGACGCAGTAGGGAAGAGGGAAGAAGAAACACGCCAGGGAAGATGAAGGCGCAGCAGGGGCGTCGAAGACCCGCAGTAGGGATGCCGAAGACGCGGGCAGGGACGCCATGACGCATGAAGATGAGAGACGATGTGATTAGGGCATAAAAAAAAATAGACAGAGGAAGTGCTTTTTTAGAATTGAATCGGTTTTTTTTTAAAAACAGAACCGGGTTCAATGAAAAAAGAGGGGTTTTTCAAAATCGTCAAAATCGTATCCAAATCGTAAAATCGTGATTTTAAGGGTTAAAATCGTGATTACAAAACGATTTTAATAATTTACGATTTTAACTACGATTTAAATCGTTCGGGGGTCAAAAATTGTAAAATCGTACGATTTTACCATTAAAAGCGCGATTTTAACTACCATGGGTCCATGGCCCTACAGATCTGATATGACCTTTTACATTTTTTTCACCATCCAATGCTGGAACTGATATTGAAAATCAAGTTGTTGAGAGGTCAAGTGCCTAAACACTAGAACAATAATATATGGATTGGCCAGCAGGTCAGGAATGAAGTTTCATGAAGGAGTTCTAAAGAAGCATTTGGGTTGTGCTGTGCATAAGAATAGTCTCTTAAATTGTATTTTTGTACTCTGCATTGTCAACAATATGAATTCCATAGTGATCGTTACTTTTTGCAATTTTCAATCAAGCACTTGATTACATTTCTCTAATTCACTTGTAATCTTTCATACTAGTCAAATGAATAAGATATGAGCAAATAAATTAAATAAGCAAGGTGGATAGCTCAAACTTTGAATGGACAGTTACTAGTTGCACCATTAATGTCACTGTTGGAAAATTCAACTTCGAGGTACATTTGTTCCACTCCACAACTTTAAAAATGCATTCCTAATAGTGGCCCCAATTATGTAGTTGTTGCTGGTAAATTCACCCAGTAGGTTACATTTTTGATTAGTCATCTAATTAAGCAACTAAATTTTGATTTAAAGCTATTGTTTGACCATGTGCTTCTGGAAAATGTGGATAAAAGATTCAAGTTTGGTTAGAATGCCTTTCCTATTTGGTTTTCCAGAGTCAGGAAAGCATTTGGCATCCCTATTTTCTAAATGGATAACTCTGCTACCAATCCTGCCAAAGTATATGCCCCTAAAAATTAAGTTGGTTATAATAAAGCATCATATGTTGTGTGTGGATCTAATTATTCCATATGAAAAATCTGTCTTTCACGATCAAAATAAAATTCATACCTTTTATTTCTGGTAGGGGTTATCTACCACATCTCCTACACTAGTGATGCGAACCATTAAATGCAACAATGGATATAATGCACACTATTTGTCTTACATTGTCTTTGTATTTGACCTTACATCCCTTTAGTTTTAAAATGAGCATGCTTCTCTTGCTGGTACACCTAATTTGATTTAGAAGTAAAAGAATATTTGTTATTTGGAGGTTGTCTGCATCATTTCCTTGAATCTCATAGTTATAGATGGCTGTTAAGATGCTTGCTTGTTGAACTACTGTTCATCTTCATGCAGTCTATTTGCTACTTCAATTTATAAACAAATAACGACAAATGCAATTGTTTTAACTTCTGTCAATGACATATCGCTCAACTACAACAAGTCAACAACAACTAAAAGAAACTGTATTCATCTGACGCAGTCTAAAACAAAATTTTATGCTTTACCATGCTGATTTTAGATAACTATTCTGTATTCCAAGTTCTTAAGCCTAATTAAAAGGACTCAATTTACACACTTTTTCTATGAGCAATATCCTTCTTTCCATATCCTTTGTCATTTCAAAGCGTACATATTTTCCTTTTGGATGGAGGAAAACCATCATGCATCTACTTCTGTGACTTAATGACAATGCCAATTTACAGTGACCCTACCTAGACGGAAGTTCTATAAGCTGATGAGCTTTCTAATCACCTTTCACTTACTTCATGTAATTCCTAAGATCTTTTTAGATGCCCTCTTGCCCTAAAAGTTTAAGCTATTAAAAAGTGCTGCTTCTAAACATTTTAACATACCCTTATCTCCATGAGCCCACCCTCCTTTTACTTCTGTCTGTTTTAGTCTTTTTTAAGTGGAAAATTTGTCAGTGTTGAATCCTGAGAAAAATTATGGGTGAGCCTTATGTAATGAGGGAAGCACTATAAGATGATGAACTTTTTCACAGTTCTGTTTGCTAGTGTTTTATTATTGTTTGATTTGGTAATATTATTATGATTTTATCACTTATATGGATATTCAGCCTCTTATCAAATATTTACTTTATTTCAGATGTACCGAATGTGTGGTATGATTGACCAGGCTATACGAGTCTTGGAGGATTATGTTAAAGATCATCACTCTATATGCAATAAGAATGTTGTTAACTTGCTTATTGAATATTATATGCAAAATGGGTCACATAAAGAAGCACTTAAGCTTATTGAGCGTGCTTATTCAATGTGTGACATGGAGAGTGAAAATACCTTATATCTTAAGGCGAAAGAGGTAGTCTGTCATGCTCAACTGGGAAATATGCAACAAACTGAGGTTTGCTTTTGACACTTCTCAACAATTTTCTAATATAAAAGTCAATTGTTATGCGCGTATTTTTTCTTTCCCTCATTGAAAAATATCTTCTTCTTCCAAACATGATTTTCGGTTATCTTCCATTTCACTAAGACTAGAATTCAACTTGTGGGGTTCCATTCAGACCTCCATAATCAATTTGTTGTGCTTGCCGATACTTTTACAATATGAGATACTCTCTTCTCTTGGTATTAACTTCTAGAATATTGTTTCAGGGTCTGTTTAAAGTAATACAAACCGAGCGTTCTGATGACAATGGAGTTTTGATCTCTGAAGTTGCAGATTCATTTTTGAATATCAGGCAATATCATTGTGCATTGAAGTTTTACTTAATGCTTGAAGACATACCTAATCATGCCAATGTAAGATAAACTATATCATTTCCATCAATCTAATTCCTCTTAAACATTTTAGGAAGCTAGGAGATCTTTTATGGTCAATCGAAAGAGGACAACATTTTTTATAACATGCTACCACTCATAGAGTTACATTCAGTATGATTCTGGTGTAATTGCTCTGTTCATTCCTATTGCACAGTTGTAATATTTATATTCACTGCTGTCAATTCTCAAGGGAGTTTATCTGGTTCTGAGTCTGTCTTAGTTGGTTCAAAAGTAATTGAATTGACTCTACTCTGATTTGGTGGAGACTGGACAGTACTCTACATAGGCTTTCAAAAGTTTATATGACATACAGTGACTTCAACTTGAGTGCATCATTTCTGGTCACGTGAATTATTATTGTTGTTTTGTTGCATTTGTAGCTAGTGTTTGTTTACCACAACTGTGAAACAGCATTTGTAGCTGAAAATATGTTTGCTATCTGAAGTCTAAATTATTGAAACCAGCATTGAGTCATTGACTATGTTTGATTTAAGGATGCAACCTTGATTACAATGTTCGTATGCTCAGTGGATTATCCTCTGCTCCATGAATAGGTATACTAACTTCAACAACAATTAGGCATCCACCCTAAATATGGGGGTCAACTACATATATTTTATCCTGTCATTCTTTGAGAGATTCATACCCATAAGTTTTGACATTGTTTTACACTGACTGAGAAGCTAATGCAACCTTCAACTTTTCGTCTTGGCTTGGGTCAGATATTGACAATTTTAAGAATTGAAAATTTTGCCTCCTTAAAACAATTAGTGTTTTGAAAGATGCTCGGTTTGAGGTCTTGTTGAAGGGAGTTTCAGTAAGTGCAAATGTTTGATTGCCACAAACAATTAAACAAGGTCACTGCAACTTGCCACAACTACTGCATGTTGATTTGGAGCAAAGGCCATAGGATCCTTTTGTATCTCAGAGAAATAAAAATGTGAAGTTAAGCAAAGAAATGCCCTCCTCCCAAGCTGTACCTGAGAGTTATCCACCTGTGCCACTTCAGGGGTCATAATTGCAATAAATGTTTAGAAAATGTGCTTACTCACAGTTGGGACTCACAAAATACTTATTGACTGATAATGCAATTTGCATTGTGTTGCTTTGTGGCACGAATTTGCATGTACAAGAACATTGTTGTAAGCAACATGTACAGGAACATTGTTGTAAGCAACATCACTTGTTGGCTTGTAGCTGGCTTCTTCTCATAAGGATTTCAAGGATTCCCCTTCTTTGAATTTTCTTCTGGTCGCAATTCATTGAAATCTCAAATTATCAACATCAATAAATGAACTACCTGGAGGCCCTTTCTTGATAATCAATAGTCTATAAATGCAGAATGGAAGCTAACGCTATTAGTGATTTGGACATCAGGATACAGAATGCCATTACTTCCTGAGAATATGCTACTGCTGTCTTCACGGATTGATAACTTAAAGTTTTGTGCATTTCATGCAAAGTATACCATGACCTTTCTATTCTAGCATGCCCTGTGTTCTTTTTTTAAGGACTATTTATTTGGTTAATGAAGATACGAGGTACCAAGACTGAGTCTTCAAACCTTGATATATATTGGCCTGAGAGGTCCACATAGTAATTTAGAGACTTCTAGGTCGCATTGTGTAGAGGGTGCAGGGTTACAACACTGTTTTAACATGGAGGAAGGGGAATTGAGATTATACTACCTTCATTCTTTAGCAATCTGCAGTATTAACACTTGGAAGTAGTCTTAATTAGATAAAATGGTCCATATCATGTTCGTTTGACATTATTAGGTCATTTTAATTGTCAGTTTAAGATCCATTCATAAAAGCTATTTTATATTTCAAAAGTTTCTATAATATATTCGCGATCTCCCTAGTATCTCTTGCTTTAAGGTATTCTTGTGTTTGATTCTTGGCAGGGAAACATATATTTAAAAATCGCTGAATGTTTCTTGTCCATGAAGGAGCGAGGAAAAGCTATTGCATTCTATTATAAAGGTCTTTTTAAAATTAGTTGAACTTGCAAGTATAGTTATCTTAATCATTCTTACTAATAACCATCTATTTTCATGTGTATTGGTTTTTAATCAGATTTTTCTATTTTAAGATGATCTAATAGTAAAGGCATTAATTTTTTTTATCAGCTGTGTGCCTCAGATGCTTCATGTGTGTGCAGATAACATTTAGCATATTCAATTTTCATTCCATCTGAAGGTTTGTTTTTCTATTATGCGAGAATAGATTGTAATGTATGCATAGCTTTCTCAATGCTCCATATGGGGGGTTGATGAAGTGCCAATGTGCCATAAACCATTGCAAATGCACCATATGTGATGCTGGTATTAGCTAGAGAGGTATGTGGACTGAGAGATGAGGGGGCTCTCAGTTGATGAAGTGAAGCTCAATAGAATAACAAGGTCGGACAGAAAGGGCTTGTGAGCCTGAGGAGTAATGTCGTGATTTTTTACTGTTTTATTTTTTTTGACTTTATTGGTTTTGGTTGAAATCAGCTGGGTTTGTCTAAATTTAATGTATTTTGCCAAGTCTACTATATTTACTTGGAAGATAACTGATTGTTTCAGTGTGATCCATAGTTTTTGCCACTATCTACTTTCATGCAGTCATTCACATGGCAATTGAGCTATTCAGTTGTCAGGGTCATATTAATTACAAATAAGAATTGGTTGGATAAATCTGTTTTTAATTACTATCATGGTTCGAACTGGTCACACCTAGAGTACAATTTGTGCTCAATTGAGATTCCACGAAGGGAAAATATGGTTTGCCCGAGGAGGGGTGTGACTTTGTTGAGGTGGCTATCTTGATAACACGAGTACATTCTAGTTGAGGTGTAATGGCATTTGTCCAAAGACTAGTTGAGGTGTGTAGGTGTTAATCTAAAATGTCTGACTTAGCTCCCGAGGAGTGGGGACTCAGGGTGCATGGCCCCCTTTTTGTCTCTCTGCTGGTCTCATATGTAATAATTGTTAATACAAGTAATTGGATAAGCTTGTTGGTCGAGGATCTTCTGGTCTCATATGTAACTAGAAGAATTGAATTGTGATAAACTGATAATGGAAGATGACCAGAGGATAGGTGATAAAAACAGGTGCTAATTTCTTGTTCTGCCCTTATGACCGGTGGATGGTTCAATCTTGGGGCTGGATTTTTTCAATTTAGAATGAGATTCTTGACTTCTTTGTTATGCTACTTAATATTGGGTGTTTTCATATGGCTTGTTTTAGATTTCGTGCTAATTGATGTTTTTCATTGTTTTTTATTCAATGCTTGTCAGAGTGCATTTTCCACTTTTTTCTACTTGATTTGTACGGGAATTTGGCTGGATACGTAACCCCCTGGATTTGACATATGCTATGTTTTCCATAATTTAGATTTTTTTATGAAATTAAATTACGAGCAGGAATTTCTTTGTCTTTGTATTGTAAAATGTAGGTGGTGCACTGTTATATGATGAGAGGTAGAAACTTCTTTCATTTTGCAATGGAGATTTCCCATTAACTATTCCTGGTTTCATTGTTGATCAGCCAGAACACTTAAAAATCTAGATGCTAACTTACAGTTCTGAAAATTTCTGTTTCTTTGTGAGGTTTGTCTGATGCTGCAAATTGGAAGTGTTTTAGACTTATGTCTGCATGCATGTGGATTGGTGCTTACGCTTAAGGTTTTCATAGTACTCTAACCCTCTACAATTTTTCCCATATGTATCAGCTTTATCTAAAATGGAGGATAGTATTGATGCCCGTATCATCTTATCTTCCCTTTTGCTTGAAGAAGGAAAAGTTCAAGAAACAATCAATCTACTTTCCCCTCCACAAAAATCAAGTACGTGATTATTTTTTCATTTTGCTATTGTGTACAAGTTGGTGATCTTATTTATCATGATGTCAAATTATCTTTCAGAGCAAACACCTATAAAAAATTCTACACAACCAAAACCTTGGTGGGAAAGTGGGAAGATAAAGATGCAACTTGCTAAAATTTATCATTCAGAAGGGATGCTTGAAGATTTTGTTGATACAATCTACACATGCGTTCGTGAAACCTTGGTGATTGAGCTTGTGAATCGAAAGGTAATATTAATATTTTTCCCATTTTGATTGGTAATGAATGAAGAAATATTGTTTTTATTGCCTTTCCTTTTCTTTACTTGAAGACTATCTTACCTCTACTAAAGGAAAGAAGGCAATGGAAAGAGCGGATGTAGGGAAGGAAAGGAATAGGCTTCTAAGTTGATTACTAGGTAGGGTGGAAAAGAAAGATTAGTCAAAGACTAACCTACATATCATTAAAGAAAAATTCGACTAATTAAAGTCAACAATAAAAACAATCAAGCCTTTATCCCATTATACGGGGTTGGTTAGATGGATCCTCTATACTATTGGGCTCTGTCCTCTACTTATATCCTTATCTATATTTAAATGAATTTTATCCTATTTTATTGTTGCTAATCAAGTTTTCTTTGGTCTCTTCCTCGATCAATTTGCATATTTGTAATTGTCTCACCTAATTGGTACATTTATTAGTTACCTAAGTACAAGTTCATACTATTTTAAACGCATCTCTCGGAAGTTTTAGGTGTCACTCCGACTTTCTAATTAGAGATATTAATGAAAATTTAAAGATGATAGAGATCCATTTAGAATACTTATTATTAATACAAAATTAATCAACTTTTATGCCATATTATCAATTAAGATACAAAATTAACCAACTTTATGGCCCTTGGTGCTATGGTGCAACGGAAGGACGACTAGTTGTCATCCCAGGTATCCGCAGTTTGATCCTCAGTTACGACATATTTTGCAGGATTTTTTCCTTCAAATGTGGCGTAAACCCGGGGACGCTGGACTTTTGGACCGCCCGCCGCGAGAGCTTCCCGATTTATCCCGGCGGCCGGTGGAAAACTTCCATGGGGTCAGGTCGGTCGCTCGAGGTTCGACGTTACCCAACCTCGTTAATCATGTTTTTTGGTTAGTTGAGATAAAAATTTTAAATCTTTATTGAAGAGTGAGACATATTTATATACAAACTAGGAATTTATATTAGAAAATTATAATTAGACTAGTTGACAATTAGCTAATTGACAGATATATTAATTAATATATACAGATAATACTCCCCCTCAGGTTGGAGCATAAATATTAATCATACCCAACTTATTACAAAGATAATCAACTCGAACTCCATTTGAAGCTTTTGTGCAAGTGCGGCTCCTAGTTCTCTAGTCTTCACATATCCTTTAGAAATCAAGCATTGTTGAATTTTCTCACGAATAGAATGACAATTAATTTCAACGTGCTTAGTTTGCTCATGATACACAGGATTCGATGCAATATGAAGAGTAGCTTGGTTATCACCTCGTAGTTTTGTTGGTATTAAAATTTTAAGTCTTACTTCAGTCAAGAGTTGATATATCCACATTATCTCACACACAAATTGTGTCATAGTCCTATATTCTGACTGCTTTGGAACGTGTCACAATATTTTGCTTCTTACTTTTCTACAAGACTAAATTTTCTCTAACAAAGATACAATAACCTGAAGTAGATCTTCTATCCACTTTGGAACCTATCCAATTTGCATATGAAAAACATTCAATATAAGTGTGGCCATGATTTTCATATATGATATATAATCCGGGTGCTGTCTTCAAGTTCTAATGTTGCCCAATGATGAACAGTTGGAGATGACATAAATTCGCTGACTAATTGAACATGCAATATCTAGACGAGTCATGGTATAAGGTAATTCAACTTCCCAACCAACCTTCGATATTTCTCAGGATGTTCAAATAGTTCCCCATCTCCATATACGCCTCATTCGGAAAATTGTAAAGGACAATAATGAGTTCCCACCATTAAAATAAACAATATGTCAACTTTACAACAGGACATAAAGTGCCAGAATAATCTACACCATAGGTCTTAGCATAGCTTTAGCGACAAGATGGACTTTTAATCTGGCAACTGACCAAGATTGGCCTTTGCGTAACGCAATAGAAAGATCATTGCTTGGGACTAGAATTGATGACGAAGTAGTAGGTGCACGATATTAATCAAGAGGTTGACACCTAGAATTGACTTGAATAATAAGAGGCTTGTTAGGAGTCGGTTCTAGGACGGTTGCGGAGGATGTGATAGAATACACCCCTTTGACGAGTCAGAATAGGCGAGGACGTGAAATAGGGTGTTTCTTCTATGAAGCTAACATCAATTAAGACAAGATATTTGTTAATACTGGGACAATAATACCTATAACTTTTCTGAAGACGAGAATAACAAAGGAAGATCCGCTTCAAAGATTTGACATCTAATTTAGTGACATACGGACGAACATAACGAACAAAACAAGTGCTACCAAATATCCTAGGGCTATTCGGAAACGACTTATTGGGAAAAAGGATTTTGTAAGGGATCTCAAGAGGTTAGCATGCGGGTAATAAAAAAACATGTAGAAACTGCATCAACTAAAAAAGCTTTGGGAATATTCATTTGAAATAAAAGGGCATGTGCAATTTCAAAAAGATGTTTGGCTTGGGACGGAGTATCAACACGAGGTTTCATGAAGCATGTCATTTTGACCCATATAAGATTGGAATAAATTGGATGTATTTTCCTGGGCATTATCACTTCACAAAGTACGGTTGGACGCATTGAATTGAATTTTATCTCAAAACAAAAAGCACAAAATATAAAATAACTGAGAATGATTTTTCATTAAATATAATCAAGTTACACGAAAATAATCATCCATAAAAGTAACAAAATACCTAAAATTAAGTTTAGACAAAATAGGACAAGGATCTCAAATATCAGAATGAGCTAATTCAAAAGAAATAGTACATTTATTTACTCTAAGACTCGAACTAAGATGGTGATGTTTGCAAACTGGCACGACTTACAATCTAATGAAAACATCTTACTATATTGTGGACAAAATTTTTTGAGCAAAAGGAGAGTTGGATGTCCCAATCGACAATGAGTCTCGAAAGGGGAAGTGACACTTGAGCATGCAAAAGAATTTGGGAGTGTTGTGCTAAGAATGAAGAGGCCTCCAGACTCATTTGTTAGGACCAAAAGAAAATCAGATATCTTCACAATGATATGATATTGTCCACCTTTGGGCCAGCCCTCATGGTTTTGTTTTTGGGCTTTGCCCAAAAGGCCTCGTATCAATGGAGATATCTTTCCCTTATAGGCTCATAATCTTTTCCATGTGTTTTTCATATGAGACTATGTTTATAGCATTGTAACCTCAACAATCCCCCCTCAAATGAAGGACCACAGGGCCCCCTCAAGCAGAAAGTTTATCCGTTTGACGTCCGATTCGTGATCCACTAGGTTTTCTTGTTCCTTGGTTCACCTGACCTATCAGGACTTTCTTGCCTAGTTGCAACTAGGACTTCCTGTCTGGTGTCTGATCCTCTTGATCCGGACATGGGAGCTCCCACTTCCTTTGTTCGAGGTTAATATTCCACTCACATGACTCGATTAGACCATAGCTCTTGTGCACAGTCGGCAGTTAGACCTTCTGGCAGTCCGGGCTTTGATACCAATTGTTGAACCCTTGTAGGTTGGCTAGAAGGGGGAGGGGTGAATAGCCCTGTAATACAAGCAAGATCTTTTGCAGTTTCTTTAGCAAAGATAATTAATTAGTTGAATAATTAATTAAAACAATTGAAAACATAAACAACTCTAAAAGGAAAGAGCTACAATTTACTTGGTTGCAATGAGGATGGTTGTGAATCCAAGGCAGTAGAAAAGCGTACTAAAAATGTCTCCTTCGTTGTAGGCGGAGAAGCTTCTTACAATCTTTGGAAAGCTCAGAACAGAATAAGAAAGTGAATACACAGTTGTTGTTGTTCTTTCTGAGTTCAGGAGTCTAATTATTACCCCTGGACAAACATATTGAGATGCTGATGTAGCTCTTCATGGGCGCCCGAGTGCAACACGGTGCCTTACTCGGGTCAAAGTTTATCTGCGTCGCGGTTGGAATTTGTTCTCGAGCGCCTGTATGTCCGAGCGCCCGAGTCCACTCGAGCGCCTGTATGGTCGGGCGCCCGAGTTGACTCGGGCGCCTGGTTCGTCTGGTTTTGGTCAACATGACCATTCTTTTAGCGCTCCTAGGTGGTTTCCGATCATCTGAAGTTGAGCTCACTTGAACTCAACTTCTGACCTTCTCCTCGAGCAATCTTCCTCCCCAGCTTCTGTCCCTCAGACGTCGCGCACGCCCTTCTCGTCTACCAGTGTACTCTTTCGCAGTCTTCTTGTCTCTCGGATGCACCGAGCCTGTTGGTGCTCTTCCCGTGCCATCCTTCTCGCTCACCGCGTCTTCTGCTCGACTTCTTGTGCTCCTAAGTTCCTGCACACTTAGACACAAGGTATCAAAAACACACAAGATCTAACTTGACTTGATTGATCACATCAAAATCAATCTAGAGTACTTGCATCATTTCCTTTACCAATAATCTTCGTCGTCAAAAGATCCTAAAATAAGCTATAAGCAATGATTAGGAAAAAAATGAGATGCAACAGTTAAGATTACGAGTTAGTTGATTGATAGAGACCAAATTAAAGGATAAATTAGGTAAATTTAAGACAGAGAAAGCATAGGGATAGGATAGATACAGTAGGAGTGTTAGTTTTGGGCTGAAAAGTAGAAAAGAGACTAGAATTACTTGTCATATGATCTGTGCACCAGAATCAATGACCCATTTGGAGGATGAGGAAAAAAGACATGTGTTTTGTTTACCTGAATTAGTAATGGCAGTGACAGAGGGAGATGAAGACTTGAGTGATTCCTGATATTTTGAAAACTCAATAAATTGATCTACAGAGATAAGGATTGATTTATTAGAGTCATTATTTATCAGAGTCATTATTTATCAGTATATGATAAATCATGCAGAGATGAATTCAGATGAGTTCTATTTTGCAATCTCCTTACCTCATCTAGACTGATGATTTGTCGCAGAGTAGGATTAGTTGGTTTCTTCATGATCTATATCATGATCATTTTGGGACAGTGTAGTTTTCTATCATGATCACTGGGAGGCAGCTTTAAGAATTCTACACTACTAAACAAAGCGCTATAAAAGTCTTCTACATCATGATCATATTTTCAGATTCTATAATGCACAGATATAGTTTAGGCTAATTCTTCTACGTAAGTAATCCACTTAAACTAGTATGGTCTTCTAGGAGGTAATTTGGAAGGGCAAAAAAGAAAATGCCAACAAAGCAGAATACATGGCTATCTCTCTTATGGCATGTGAGCGTCTTTAGCTCAAACAATTGATGACCAAGTTCACCTACATTTGTTGTGAATGTGATTTGTCAGTTTCTTCATGATCTGTCATTATGAAGCAGTTATAAGGATTCTTCAGTACCTCAAGAAAGTGTTCATAAAGAGGTTCCTAGCATATGATCATGACCATCTTCTAATTCTAGGACACAGATGTAGTTTGGCAAGTTCTCCTGTATAGGCAATCCACATTGAAGTATTGTCCTCTTCCAGGGGGAAATCTAGTATCTTATGAGTGCAAAAAATAAACTGTAGTAACCAACTCAAATCCCAACAAGGTAGAATATGGGGCTATGCTGCTCATGACGTGAGCATCTCGTGCACAAACAGTTGATTGCTAACTTGAGTAATGTTCCTACTGAATCAATGAAGTCATATTGCTTATAATCAAACTGCCATGCACATTGCTTCAAATTCAATCTTTCACAAGAAGACAAATTATCAATCACTTGTCACATTGTTAGCATATTTACCAAGTCCTCGACAGATTCTAAAATTGAATATGTTTGTGAAATATTTTGTGGTTTTATGATATTTTGAACCAATTGAGTGGAAGTATTGATGGCCTATTCATAAATATAAATACCAATCTTGATGTGTGTGTGTGTGTGTGTGTCACTCCAATCTTTCAAATATTCTAATAATATCAGCAATATCCATCCATGGCTAAAGCTCTCTCTCTTGGTTGCCCTCTTCTCCCTTTGCTTGCTATTTATAGGCGCGTTGGACTTTGTCTTGGCTTCATAAGATGGATCATTTGAAACCCATACTAGTTTACCAATTCACTAGATTGAAGTGAAGCCTATAGTACAAAAGTTCTACCCTCCACCACTTGGCTTAACCTTGATCGCAAGGAGGCATTAGATATCCTTCACTGCATACTGATCAATAATATGAAATACAGTTAGGTAGCTTAAGTGCAATGATATTCTATCATGTTATTTTTTCGCTTCTGACTTTTTTTCATGAAATTCATTTTTGGTAATGTTCCAATGGCATAGTGCTCTTTTTTCCTTAATATCTACATATGTAGTTCTAACAATAATTTACCTCAACTTGATCCACCTTGCAGCTACCTGTTCTTGTGTAGTCCTAATAGTTTATTACGAACTAAGTTAATGTATGTAAGTAGGTGAGACGAAGAAAAAAGCTTCCAAAAAGTGTTCTATTTGAAAGAGTCAAGTTGTTAGATGAACAAGAGGGACATAATGTGTTTGGCGGTTTCAGGCCAGTGGCAAACGTTTCAGAAGTGTAAGTCTTTATCCTTGTTTGTATTTACTGATTTCATCCCTAATGTATTGCCTGAAACCATTTACACGGTACACATTATCTTTACATCTAACAATGAATTAATATTTTCAGAATACTATATATTTGAAGCCTAACATAGTAAAATATTGTATGCCCTTTTTTTCATTTTGTTTTGCCTTAAGAAGGCTTATACTTTGTGAAATTTCTATTGACTTCAATTTAGGGGAAAAGCACAGAGAGCAAAAAAATCTCTTCAACGAAGAGCAATTTTGAAAGAAGAAAAGAAAGCAGCAGCACTGGCTGCTGGATTGGATTGGCAAAGTGATTCAGAGACTGAAACTATGGTAAATTGGTTATACATGTGACTACTATTTTCGTCACATGATCTTGTGCCTTCCATTTAATGAGTTTTGCTGCTTTAGTGATCAAATTGAATGGCATTGTTTTGTAGCCCAAGGAAAAACAAGAACCTCCACTGCCAGACTTTCTAAATGACCAAGATCATCTTCAGTTTACTTTACATGTTAGTACTTTTATTCCCAATGTTCTTTGCCTTTTCTTCATGGTATATTTTGTATGTTCATCACTATAGTGTGGCAAATATATAAATGTGCAGTCATAGGATGGTCAAATTCCCTATTTCTATTGACCATTGATGATTTTCTGCGTGATGGTGGTGCAATGTTGGCATATTCTAATGTTGTCTCATGTGTTATATCTTTTAGGCACATATACTCACCTTTAAACCTGATTTGGTGAATGTTACTAATATTTTAAGGAAATTATGAGCTACAATAGTTGTAGTATATACTGTATGCGTAGAATCTATTTCACCATGCCACACTCTCTTTATTTCATGATATCGATTGTGTTCAAAGGTGGAAAAACTTTCTTCAACTTTGGTAACAAATTAAGATATATTCGTGGTGCAAAGTTATTAGATTTTATCACAACCTTATTCTGAGAAGTGAATTTTTACACACCTACTTAATTGGCATTAACTACTTGATAAACATACTTAACCTCGAGTTGATCACAGCATATTCATCAGGCCTTTTAACCTCCGTCCATCACCCAATAGTCTCCACTATTAAATTAAATTTGAGTGAGACTTCTCTTTTACTTAGGTTTGACGTTCCACTTAAGATTGATGCACTCATCTAGGCCAAATTTCCTAGTCAACGATGTGTGATCTAATAGAGGATGACTGGATTTAAGGATAGAACTGACCAATTACTAACTACTGATCCAAAATTCTTAAACACACGATCACTAATAATGGTGAGGGCACCTCAGACACACTCCAAGTATCAAAATCCAAGTTATGGCCATAGACCGATCCAGGCCTTTTAAAATGCATTAATTCAGGAACTCCAAATTTGTTGGAACATCCCAATAGTTTGCAAGAGTGGATGAGTTTACAATCATTAACTTCAGCAAAAGTAATTTAACCAAGTTATTCTTGCCTTATCTAAATACTGTATTCTTTCTTTGGGGCATGCCATGATTGCTTTAAATTTCTTCGTAGTATGTTGAAATTAAAAATGGTTTGCATGGTGGCTAATCGGTAGGCCACACCCATTGAATAATACATTTTGTCAAGTATTCTAGTTTGGTTGACACTCGTTCAAAATTAAGCTCTGTGCTATTATTGGTCAATTGGCATGTTGTTGATGCCACTCGATTGATTAGATTATATATCAGCTCAGCATTCATTTGAGGCAAGCTGACAAACTTAATAATTCCCTTGTGAGAAATCCACTACAGGAAGTGATTGCTGAATGATATAGTGTATTACATGACGAAATACCCACTACCTTGACATGGCACTGTCTTGTTTTGGCTGGGCACAATACAAGATGCACTGTCTCATTCAGATGAGAGATTGAAACCCCAATACGGAACTGGATTTTAAACTATTGGCAGCAATAGCTGCCAACTGGATTTTAAACTATGGCTTGAGGATGGGTGGTTTGAAATACCAAAAAAATTTGAGCAATATTCTTGATCTTTCAATAAATTTTTATTATACAGAGACATATGTATAGCATATTATGGATAAATAGAGATGGATCAGAAGATAACAATTTGTCAATATGCCTATTTTATATAAAACTTATTCAGTAAATGCCAGAGAAAATCATAGCGTGCAGATTAAGACATGTTCACAGATGGCTATCATTTATTGCTAACAGCCCCGCTGGGTTTTACCCACCCATCCACTTTGTTTTATTCATACTTCCAAATTTCATCTTGTTTCCTATATACACTATTTTGTGTCTTCTGTAGGCTTGCCTCATTACTGTCATATAGTTAGTGATCCTTTTCATCTCTTGGGCCATGCCAAATAACATCATGGATTTTGACCTTGATATTTTCTTCCTCTGTATTAAATTCATTAAATTTTACATCATCAATTTTTTTTAGTTTAAAATGATATTCCTGTATTAGGCAAGCTGCAGTACTAGATTGAATGACACATTAGAGGATATTTTGTCAGTAAACTGTTCTGGTTTACATAAAAGTGATGGGAAAGAACATACAAGATCACAATTGTTCTCTTGTTCATTGCTGTTCCTTCACCCGTGTGATTCTTTGTTTCCTACATATACTGTTTTCATGTCAGACAATTCAACTATAAGCATTTGTAAGCTTAACCAACACGACTAATGGAATATTTTTTTAATTCAGTTTGAGAGTTCTATTGACTTTTCTAACAGTTTCTTTCAACTGCAACTTGATTTCTTGATTCTTTGTCAACATTTGTAGCTCTGCAAAGCATTGGTGTCTGTGCGACAATATTCGGAAGCATTAGAGCTTATCAATCACACTTTGAAATTAGAGTACAACACAATTTCTGATCAAAAAAAAGAGGAATTTCGATCATTTGGTGCACGTAATAATTACATTTTGCCATATTTAGTTTTGTTCCTTCATGATTTGTAAGTTTAGATTTGCTTAAATCATTCTTTGTTTATTTCTCTCTCATATCCAGACATAGCATATAGCACAAGAGATCCAAAACATGGGTATGATTATGTAAGGTACATAGTTCAACAGCATCCCCACAGTGTAGCTGCATGGAATTGCTATAATAAGGTTATTTCAAGGTAACTATTTATTTGTTCTATGCTTTAAGATAATGTGCTGCTGCTGGTACACTGAAGTTTTCCCTTGCTTTCCTAGATTTGATTCTCGTTTCACGAGACATCTTAAATTTCTTCTCCGTATGAGAGTGAAACAAAAGGATTGTGTAATGCCAATGGTAATCCATGGTCATCAATTTACTATGATCAGCCAACACCAGACAGCTGCTGCAGATTATTTGGAAGCTTATAAAGTTCAGCCAGAAAATCCTTTGATCAATTTATGTGTCGGTAGGTATCTGTCCGCTGATTCCACCCCCCCCCCCCCCCAAGATTGTTTATGCCATCTTATTGTTTATTTTTCTGCAGGCACAGCTTTGATTAACTTGGCACTGGGTTTTAGGCTTCAAAAGAAACACAATTGTATAGCTCAAGGCTTTGCATTCCTTTACAACTATCTCGATATCAGCAACGATAGCCAGGTTATATTTAAAAAATTAATGTGTTTCTGCCAAGTAATTTTTTTTATGCCAAACAGAAGATGACCATCAAAATCTAGTATTATCGATAAGAAAATGATTGTAATACTAGAAGGCAACTTTCATTTACATCGACCCAATTCATTTCAATTTAACTGTCTTTCATTGATCCAGCTCATCAAACCGATATAAATATTTCATTAACATATGACCTTTGTAAGTTAATACTAAACTTTTATGTGTCCATATTTCCTACGTATTGGTAATCCAACTCCTCAAACTAATATAGATATTTCATTAATGTGCGGCCTCTATAAGTCTATAAGTCGATACTAAATGTCATATGCTCTTGAGTTCAGCGACTGCAATGCATTCCTTTTATATATACAGTTAGGCAAAGCTGGAAACATGACACTTTGGTTAACGTTTCAGGAAGCCTTGTATAACGTAGCTCGAGCATATCACCATGTTGGCCTTGTCACACTGGCTGCTTCATATTATGAAAAGGTGCTTGCAATGCATGTGAAAGATTATCCAATCCCTAAACTTCCATACGAGGATTCAAACCTTGCAGCAAATAAGAAGCCAGGCCACTGCAATCTTCACAGAGAAGCAGCCTATAATTTGCATTTGCTTTACAAGAAGAGCGGCGCTATCGATCTTGCTCGACAGCTCCTAAAACGTTATTGCACACTTTGACAAATAGAGATGGATAGAGGTATAGTTTATTAGTCATCTTGTGTATTCTTTCGGCTAATATTTATCTCATGCTTGTAAATTGCAACAGTTTCTTGCAATGTCTTTCGGTTAGATTCTGCATAATCTATCATGAGTACCCACCGGCTGCCGGGTACTCATGATTGCATATTAGATTTGTGTCACACATGGCTCCACCGAGGTCATGTTGCTATGCGAATGGACCAGTTGATACTCCAAGCATGAGTCGGGTAGACCAACTCCAATACAAACCCTTTCTTGCTCTTTCATTTTTCTTCTCCTAACAAAGTAGACAAAGGCACTACTTTTTTCAGCTGACACAGGCCAAGGCATTTAATCCAGAGCTGACTAGTTGCACCAGCTCGATGGTCAATCAGCTGCTACATTCAAATTTCTTCTTGAATAGGAAGTAAAACAAAAAGAAGTTTCTTGTTGCCTTTGCTGAAAAAATGAAACCTTTGTATAGAATTTTCAAACCATGCTTTCATATTTGTTCTTTTCCTCCTAACTTCCTTAGTTTTGATCTTGCACCAAGAGACCTGAAAAAAAATATATATATATATACACAGAAATGGACAAACTAGGACTCAACTAGGGGTGCAACCGAACTTAATAGTATAAAAGTATTAATAATATTTGAGTGTGACCTTGAAAATTATGCAGGATCGTTCGATTCACAAGCATTTTTAATCGAATTGGTTCTAAAAGTTCATCAATAGATTCGATTTGTTTGCACCACTACTAGCAGAAAGCTAGAAAGCTTATGATCGCTCAAAATCTGTATCTGTGCATGCATATATGACGTAGAAAGGTCAGCATACAACTAAAATCTGTACCTTGACTTTGACCTAGCCATGTCAAAGAAATACAGGGAAGCCAATTCTAAGCCAAGAAAATTATTCCCATGCAAGAAGACCGAAGAATACTTCATGGCACAAGTCTGAAGGAACCTTTTTTTTTTCCTTTTCTCAGAGTGTTCCTTAATCCTTCCTCCATCTCATCTCGTCTCATGGGATCATCAGTCAATGTTCTGATTCCCATGGGTCGGGAGGATGTTGGCCAACCAGCTCTTCTCGAAGTCAACCTTGCACAAAGAAAGGGTTGCAGTTGAATGGAGGGAGGGAGGGAGGAAGGAGGAATTCTCTGCATGGGCATTTTCAGCGACCATGAATCTTGAATTTTCCTGTTCTTCGTTCTACTGCTAGATTCGTCGGAGAATTGTCGTTGAATTTGTTCGCTAATATAAATAATGCTTCCATGTCCCTTAATTTTCGGCAAACTTTTCCGGCCACCGTCGACGATCAGCTGAATTCTGGTATGGACCAGATCCTCACCCAGATCCTCGACGCCTGCCGGCAGGCTCAGCATCTCGACCGCGCGCTCGGCCTCTCCGCTGTCGCCCTCGATCCCCGCTTCCTCCTCGCCTCCTGCGAGGAGCTCGCCGCTGCCTTCAACCAGGCTGCCGCTGCGCTCCGCGCCCGGGTGCTCCTGTTCGAGCCGCATCAAGAGGAGGAGCAGGTGGCACAACTCTCCCCCCTGCGCCGGGAGTCTCCGTCGGAGCGGCGGCCGTCGAAGAAGAGGTTTGTAGATTTCGTTTGGTCAATCCGGTAAACTTCCATGATCGTCCCGGAAGTTGACTCGATCATGGTTTCCAGGAAGGAAGGGGCGGTGACGGGGAGGGTCCCGGCGGTGAGGATCGGCGGCGCCGTCGTTCCTCCCGACGATGGATACACCTGGAGGAAGTACGGCCAAAAGGACATTCACAATTCAAAATTCCCGAGGTTCTTCTTCTTCCTCTTCCTTCTCGATCCCACTGCAAAATTCGGATCTTGAAAGCTTGAATCGATCGCTTAATGGCAGGAGCTACTACCGGTGCACCCACAAGAGCTTCTACGGCTGCGGAGCGAAGAAGCAGGTGCAGAGGCTCGACGACGACCCCTTCACCTTCGAGGTCACCTACCGCGGGGACCACACCTGCCAGACCTCCACCACGCCACTCCTCATCCCCGCCATCACCGTCGACGTCGAGAACAGAGGCCCCGGCGATGGCGAGGGCCCTTCGGTCCAGTTGCACCTCCAAGCCATGGCGGCCCCGTCGTCGTCTTCGCAACCGCAATTTCAAAGTTGGCTTGCCGGCGAGAACAGAGGCCCCGGCGACGGCGAGGACCCTTCGGTCCAGTTGCAGCTCCAAGCCATGGCGGGGCCGTCGTCGTCGCAACCGCAATTTCAAAGTTGGCTGGCCGGCGAGAACAGAGGCCCCGGCGACGGCGACGACCCTTCGGCCGTGTTGCAGCTCCAAGCCATGGCGGGGCCGTCGTCGTCTCAACCGCAATTTCAAAGTTGGCTGGCCGGCGAGAACAGAGGCCCCGGCCTCGGCGAGGACCCTTCGGTCCAGTTGCAGCTCCAAGCCATGGCGGGGCCGTCGTCGTCGCAACCGCACTTTCAAAGTGGGCTGCCCGGCGAGAACAGAGGCCCCGGCGACGGCGAGGGCCCTTCGTCGCAACCGCAAATCCGGAGATGGCTGGGCGGCGTTGGCAGCGGACAGGCAGCGGCGGTGGGGCAGGAGGGCGGCGGCGGAGACGGGGATGCCTCGGTGGCGGAGCTCGCCGACGAGATGTTTAATAATCCGGGGAGCAGCGGAAGCAGCAGCATGAACGCCATTTTCTCGCCGAAGAGAGGAAATTAATGGAGTAATTTGCCCAAAAAAAAAAAAAAGTAAAATTTGAGAAAACTCCCCAAGCCCAAACTCACCTTTACATAGTTTCCATCCGAAAATTCCTTTGCATGCACTCCCTGGTGGGATTGACAAGACAGTTTTGTGTGTTATTTTTTTTATCAATATAAAAGAGTAAAAATTCAATATATATTGTAAAGATTTGAGTAAAAATTATTTGAGATTTAGTACTAATTTAAAATTTTTGAGTATTATTTGAAAAAAATTTGAGTATACATTGCTTCAGTATATAGTAAAAATTTTAGTATATAATATAAAAATTTAAGTATGAATTGATTTAGATTAGGTATTATTTGAAGAAATTTGAGTATAAAATTTAGAAATTTGAGTATGTGAGGTTGCATCTATCGTATCAAGATTTTTGAAACTATATGCTCAAATTTCCTAAATTAATATTTAATCTTAAATAATTTATACTTAAATTTTTATAATGTACACTGAGTTTTCACTTTTTTATACTCAATCTATCAGGGAATGAATATAAAGAATTTATCAAGTGGGGAGTGCATGCAAAGACCAGTTTAGGATTGGGGAGTTTTCTCCAATTGCCAAAAAAAAAAGAAAAAAAAAAGAGTTGAATTTGAGCAGAATTGATCTCAAAATTGACAATTAGAATTAATTCTCCTCAAATTGATCTTATAAAAAAACACCGTGGAAACTTTTTTCATATTCTCATGTCTTTGTAGAAGCGGAATTGAGGAAGACAAAATATTATTATTAAAAAAGTTAAACAGCTTCTCTTATTTTCTTTTTCATGAAAAAGGATATTATTAAAAATATATATATCAAAAATAGTATCCCAATATATATTTTTATTTTAAAAAAATATTCTTATTTTAACTCTATTATTAGAGGCGAACATTCGTGAATAAATTTAATATTTGATTTGATAATAATTTATTTGTGTTTGTTTAATATATATAAGATTAGTTAAACTTGAGATCAAAAGAAAGATAAAGATCTAGCTGACGATGGACTCCTCTAATACGACCCTTAATACGATGTTTTTTTAAAATACTTCCAAAATCTCTTTATTAAAGGAGATTGATTGCTCTCTAATTTTATCAACTTTAAAAATGAAAAAGTCTTGCTCTCACGATCCTTGCTTTATTACAATGCAACAACAAAGGATTATAATCTGAGCTATGTTGAAGAAGAATTTCCACCATTACATGAGGGAACAATATTTGTCAATCCACATCTATCTAATCTCTTTCTAACATGACCACCAAGCTGTATATTTTTGCGTTATGTATAAAGACCACTAGTAGCATAGAAGTTCAAAAGATTGCAATCAAATAATACATTAGCAAAAATACAAGCGCGATAAGTGTTAAAGTAACCTCCTGAAACTTGCGTTGATAAAATAATACTTCATTAAAATCCCTCATAAATAACCACAGTCCACCAATGAAACTTCTAAGGCTTCTAAGATGTTGGATTAGATAGTAGACGAATCCGGGATGATCGGTCTAGTCCCATTGATTTCCCACTAATCATCAGGGTAAATTGGGAAATACTCATGATGGATAATTTAGAAATCCAGCATCCCTCGACTCGTGTACGATATGGAGGAAAAAGTGATGGACTCCTCATGAGTGCACAAAATTTATCTCGTATGTCATGCTAAGTTTGTTGATTTAAAAGTGGCACCTTTAGGTTTTAATACGAAAATTATAATAATAAGGATTGTCTTTTTTATTATTATTATTATTATTATTATTATTATTATTATTATTATTATTTGGAATAGGGCCGGCCCATAAGGTGATGGGCAGGCCCGTTTACACTCCTCAGCCTTCTTTTTTAATTTACTGCTCAGCTTTCTTTTCCGATCGATAGTTCGATACCCGGAGGCGGAGGCGAGGCGGAGGCGATGCTTACGCGTACCGGCCATGCGCTTCTTCTAGGGCTTATTCATGGGATTCTCTTTCTCTGCGATCGCTCCGTAGCTTCGATCCACGAGTACTACAACGGCGCTTTCACTCCTCGGTCCAACTCCTTCTTCTTCCATGGCGGCAGCGAGGGCCTCTACGCCTCCGCGGTGCTCAACCTCACCGCGCCGGCGGCCGAAGGAAAATCCTTCATCCAGTGAGCTTCCCCCTCCTCTACCGCCTCCGATCTTCTCCTTCAGGCCTTCGATCTAAGTACCGTGCGGTTTTCCGTCTGCACTCTTCTCGATTAACTTTGGTTGTTGTCTCGTTCTTAATTTCGACCATTTGGATTAAAATTAAAAAAATATATATCGTTGGTTTGTTGTTTAAACTTAGAGC
Source organism: Boesenbergia rotunda (assembly GCA_024364735.1). Classification (NCBI taxonomy): domain Eukaryota; kingdom Viridiplantae; phylum Streptophyta; class Magnoliopsida; order Zingiberales; family Zingiberaceae; genus Boesenbergia; species Boesenbergia rotunda. The sequence goes on from JAGFNQ010004218.1 coordinate 81,325, forward strand.
ACTAATGTTTTCATCTTTCTTATTACGAGGATAAACAGTGCAGTAGATCCGTTTGTTACAGATATAGGCGCACACTAGTTTCTTAGGAACTAGGAAATTCACTTTGTGAGCTTCAGTGACTTTTTGAGATTATTAGTTTCATGGTTTCACTTATCTGCTTGAGAGAAACAAGTGTGCGCGGTGCTGGGAAAAAGGCTATGTTTTCACTTGAAAGTGTTATGTGTGCTCTGCAAGAATGTATAGCATTGAAGAACAAGAATACACATTTATTTATTTAAAGAACTCCTTGCTTTGTTTTATGAAATGTTTTGACTTTCTGACAAGTTGTGAATGGCAATCTTTTTTTATGCAGCTTGATCTTCTCGTTTGGCTTATTCAGGTTTTTTATGTTTTGCTTTTTCTGTACAACACTATATGCATTTTTGAAACATCTACATTGAAATGACCTGAAGCATTTCAAAGATAAGACAAAGTAGACACAAACCAGAAAGGAGAGCAATATTTTGAAGTTGTTATGGCTAGGAACATTAGATCTATGGATTCTTGAGAGTTTATGAAAATCCTTTTGGCTAAATAACTATTGTTTCCCCCAAACACAAACCACTACATCAAGTGTCTGTATATTCTTCTCCAGGTTTGATCCTATCACATTCAGACGGACAAAGGAGTCGGCATCCCAGCACGGTCATATGCAACAAAATACTGGATTAGTCGAAGCTATAATAGTTGAAATTCAACAGAGGGATAAGATTGGTGGTCGATACTTAAACACTGATGATATATGTTGCACACGTCAGTTGCACGATCAGAATCTTTGCAAAGTAGGAGAAGTTATCATTCGCCCAAGTGAGGATGACTCAGATGAACCAATACGCATACAGACCTTTTTTGATAGCAATGCTGAAGAGGCAACCATGTCGACTAAAGCTATTCCAATTAAAAAAACTGGAATGTACTATCTTTATTTCATGTTTTGTGATCCACAACTTCAGGGTACTGTAATTAAAGGTAGGACTGTTTGGAGGAATCCACATGGTTATCTTCCTGGGAAAATGGCACCTTTAATGACATTCTATGGATTCATGTCATTGTCATATCTTTTGCTCGGTCTCTTTTGGTTTCTCCAATTTGTGCGGCACTGGAAGCATACTCTGCAACTTCACTATCATATCACAGTTGTTATTGCTTTAGGCATGTGTGAAATGGCTTTTTGGTATTATGAGTATGGAAACTTGAATTCTACCGGAACTAGACCCATGGGTATAACCATTTGGGCAGTCACTTTCACGGCCATCAAAAAGACTGTTTCTCGACTTCTCCTTCTTGTTGTTTCAATGGGATATGGTGTTGTCCGGCCAACATTGGGTGGCATAACAACAAAAGTTGTTCTTCTTGGGGTTGTATATTTCATCGCCTCAGAAGCCCTGGAACTCGTTGAGCATTTGGGAAATATCAACGACTTTGCTGGAAAAGCAAGACTGTTTCTGGTGCTACCTGTTGCTCTTTTAGATGCTGCCTTCATTGTCTGGATATTTTCATCCTTATCAAAAACTCTAGAACAGCTTCAGGTAAACTGTATGTGGTCATCATGCCACATCCTTGTTTGACTTGATTGTTTCCTTGCGTCTCTTTGTCATGACTTCTACATCTTCTGCATCTTGGTGGAAGACAAATGTGCAACCTATGAAAGAATCTGTGTAACCTTTGACAAGGATTGCTATTTTGTTGCATGTTGTATGCCAGTACAGCATTGGCAGTTGACAGGACCAGTACATCGTGTTATGCATGCTAGGATGTATTCCTTTTGTTGTTTTTTTGAAAATGCTAGTAGTTATCTCTGTTGGTGTATTATTGCTCGTACCAAGTTATATACCAACCTGTAGGATTATCTTCGCATTTGACTTGTTTATCATAGAAGTGGCGTTCTATATTTCCATTGGATTCTTTGGTTGAAGGTTTAGTGAAGAAACCAAGTGGAAAACTTGGATGTGCACAAGATCTGGAAATAGCTGTTTCAGTTTTGGAAGGTAGACTTGATTAATATACTAGAATCTCTGGTGCTTAGTGTAGATTTAGAATTGATTAATGTGCTAGAAACTTTGGTGCAGAGTTTTATTAACTGGAAAATCTGCATTTGTAACAAATTAAACTGATGTTTCTCACATAATCACAAGGAGAAAATCCTCAAGTTTGGTAATAAATAAAGTCGAGAGGAAGAAGGTGCAAATAAGAAATGAAATTTCAAATGCTATCAAGTTTTAACTTTGCTCTATAAATTTGGCATTTAGATAGAACCTGAATCACAAAAATATCATTATATGGTTGTCGATGGGTCAGGACTATGAGACGTTCTTAAGATTTGTTTGCTGTTTTATGCTTTATTTTCACAGTTTTATTATATTTTATATTGAACTTATAGGCAAATGTCAAATGATGAGGGTCACCACACCACCTCAAGTGCTTGGTAATCATTTGACACGCGAGCAACTTATGACAAATGTCAATATTCATTTGCAATGCAAATTCTAAAATCACACTCCACTAAAAAGAACTAAGACATGATGGATTCTTGCGAAACTACTGAACCATATCATATGGTTTTTGCTTTTGTTCTAGCATTCAATATAACTAACAGTCTCATTGGATATCCAAGTTGACAGAACGTACATATTATGCTACAGCATTGGTTTAGTGTTTTAGCTATTACCTGTAACTGTTTAGCTTATTTTGGTACTGGTATGTTGCTTCAGCTCAGGAGAAACACAGCAAAGCTGGAACTATATCGCAGGTTTACTAATAGTCTTGCTCTTACTGTTCTTCTATCAGTTATCTGGATTGGATATGAGGTATGTTTTTTCATCCAATAGAAAATGAGTAAAATAGTATAAGTAATTCAAGATATTTTTCAGATATCAACAATATTATTGAATGCAAAAGATCGCAAGGCAATGATTTGTTTCAAAGCTGAACTAAGTTTGAACCATATCTCCCTTTCTGCCATTGTGTTCTTCTTGGCTGAGGATTTTTCCTTGACTTGGATATAGGCTTACAAAAATGCTTGAAAGGGCCCAGCTTATCATGAGTGAATGACATCACAAAATTGATAATGTTATCAAGCTAATACTCTTGAGACAGATTGAATAGTTCTCTGTCAGTTTATAGAAACCCGAGGATTGCATTTAATTTACCTTTCATGGATTTGAGTCTTTCATTTCTTTGCTTTCTTTCCCACTACATGACCATCTCGCACGTGCATGTTATGCTTCATCAGATAAGGTTCCTTTTCACATATCTAACTCCCCTCTCTGATTCGATAACATTAATAATTGAAAAAGGAAGATAGACTCAAGCCAAAACCTAACTTTAACTAAATTTAGTTTGTAGTATTGTACGCTACATGGAATAGGAAAATGACTTCCTTGATTTGTTGCATGTCGTTTTGAGTTGCAAATTGCTGATTTTCTGCACCTGTCCTTATTCTCTGTAAATCAATCCATTCCTTTTGTAATTTTCTAGTTAATTTGAAATATAGAACCTGATTTGAATACAGCTTTATTTCAACGCAACCGATCCATTGAGTGAACTTTGGCAAAGGGCTTGGATTATCTCTGCATTTTGGAGTGTCCTCTCTTATTTACTGCTCATAGTTATTTGCATCCTGTGGGCTCCATCTCAAAATCCGACAAGGTACTTATCTTGGTTGGTTTTGTACTTTTGTCAGACAACAGCTTCTTGATGCTGTTTTTCTTTTTCACTGATTTTGTTTTTGATGGTTTTACTTTTATGTTATATAAAATTATACTGAATAAGTTAGTCTTGATTGGAAAAGAAGTCTAGGTGCATTTTATCATACCTCAAATATCATGTTTCTTCTCTCTTTCTAATTCCATTTCCTTTTTTATGGATGTGACTACTTTGAAAATCCAATTTAAATGAAAAAATATATTTTGCTAATGAGTATAGCTTCACATTTAGTATCTTTTACATTCTGCTCTTGTTTCATCTGGTTTCAGGATTGATTGTATATCAACTTATCATGAAGATTTTCTTTCTTTCAATTTGCACGTTTCTTAACCTCAGAGTTGAGAAATTGAGAGTGCTTGCTCTGATACTGAATTTTATGGTGGTATTGGTGGTGTTTGTTGAATTTCTTTGCAGAATAATACTATGATAGAATAAACTTGAAATTGCTACATTGACTCCTATCATATATCTAGCAACGGTGTGGGTTTTTGGCTTGTTAAAGTCTGCTTACAGAATGTTTATTCCTCTTTGAATAGAAATGTGTGCTAGTGGACCTGTTTGATTGATAAACATCCATTTCTCTTATCTGCAAATCTTGTTTTCTTTAATGTTGGAGTTCTTCAATCCTGCACGGAGTTTGGTTTCATTAGCGTTATTCTGTTTTTCAGGACTTTATTCGATCGAAGGAATAAACAGGCTGTAGACTTTCCTAGATGTTTACTTAGTTATGTTACTTGCAGATATGCATATTCGGAGGATACAAATGATGACTTTGATGTTGAGGGTCCTCTTGCTGGAAGTGGCGCAAGAGGGATTGGCGATACCGTGAACAAACTGGAGAGAAAGGAAAGGAAGAACATTGATCATGTATTTGGGTTGGCAGTTGACCGTGAGGAGGATAAAAGAGAGTAGCAGATTGTCACCCCTGCACAGGGTTTCAAATTAATCTGCTTTCCTTATTCTGGTATGCTATATTCAGTCACTTCTGCTTTCTGATCTTGATAACAAATATAATTACTTATGAATGTTTTACTTAGTCCTTACAATTTAATTTTACCTACAAGCATGTTATGTCTATCCTTTAAGATTGGAAGACTTCAATATATACAACATTATTTATTTATATTTGTATATTTCTATATCTTGTTATTTTTGATCTTTTTTTAAAAAAAAAATCAATTAATTAATTATAATATTATGAACTATCAAATTGATCATGTTATCAATTGTGATAAGAAAAATTGAATTATTAGGAAAGCATATAGTTAATTTACGTTTTAATTGTTGGATTTATTTGATGTTATTTTATAATTTAATTGTTATTTGTAGTTGTAGTGAATAAGCTCTAGGATAAGAAGTTGTTAAGGATAAAGAAAAACTATGATTTAAATTAGAATGGCATTCTTTTGGTTTCCTTTTTTAAAGGAAGAGATAGAACAAAAATTATATCGACTATTAACAAAAGGTTGGGAGAAAGATATGTCCTGGAACCTTGATGTAGCTATCGATACTGAATTGTGCTTGCTGTTCATCGTTAAAAATCTATGACGGGACTTTAGAAGAGTTGCAATGATTCCAAACCTAGTAATTCTAAATTTGCAAATGTGGAGATACAATTGTGAAACTCCGCAAAGAAAAAAAAGTGAAATTAGTTTTTTCCACTATTTACTTTGATATCGAGTTAATAACAGGTAAGAATTGAGGTGCTATGAGCTCAGGTGGCATCTCGGTCCTTCCTTGTGAGATCATGATCTTTCCTTCTCCACCAGATTGCATCACATCCAAGATCTGCCATCTCCGGATAAAATCATTTGACAATTGTAGTTGGTTTCCTTTTTCGGCTCAATGAAGATCATAGTTATTTTTTTACTTTTTCTCCACAATTGCTGAATACATCTAATATTGATATTAAAAGATTTAGACAGAGATAACCCTTCATTATAGGAAAATTATGTATGTGTCACAGATAACATATATCATCCTCAATATGACTGATGAAGACATCTAGTACAGCAAAAAAAGGAGACTTAATGCTTTGTTTGGTTCGTGGAATGGAATTGATGGGGAATATAATAGTTATTTATAGGGAATGGAATTGATAGGAACGGAAATTTTATTCTTAGGGAATGAAATTGAGTGGGGATGAGCAAGAATATGTGTTCTTGAGTTTAATTCATGGATTGAAATAAACGGTTTCATTTTCCTAACTGTTTTGGTTGCCAAGAATGCAATAAGAAATAGACAAGGAATAATCCTCCACAATTGATGAAATATCACACCAAGTAAGAGAACCTGCTCGAACTGTTCCTCGCTTGCTTAGGCCCGGGATGCGCATGGTCCATTCAAAACAGTATTTCTCGATATTTGAATAATAGTAGAAATGGGTGTTATTTCCAAATTGAAATAGCGTAGGAATTGAGGTTTAGTTTTCCTTGGAATTGAGTAAAGAGTATAAATTTTCATTGGAATTTCTATTTCGAGTTCATTCTTGTAATCAAATAGTGAAATATTTATTATATGATGATTCATAGAGAATAGAACATTTATTGCTTGGAACCAATTTTTCTCAAGTCAAGAAAACAATGTGCATGGCTTGATTAATGCTTATATAGTTAATTTCCAAAACAGTATCAGTGAAGCAACTTACTTTAGTATAAATTTCCACAATGGTTTCTGGTGTCCGCCATTTCTTTTATGCCAACAATTTTTGTATCTATATAATTTACAAATGGTTCTCTCCTTGCTGTATTATGTTGGATGATTGAGATTCTGAATACATGGAATGATCTTCACTGTGATATATCTTTCTTTTGACAGGACATACTGTTCTCTAGTCACTGAGCACTTCTCTCCGGATCGTCGATAGAAAAATGCATCGGTATAGGTGACGATGTTGCTCCATGTTCATAGCTGGAACTAGGCCAGGATTCTTATGTTAATCTGTATCAAATGCTAGTCTGTAGTTCTTGTGGAATGATCTGTTGAAACTTCAAAATCTTGCTAATGTTGTACAAATGGCTGTGGAATCTGTGGTTCTATTCTCAAATCAATATAATTGTCTCTGATCCTTTGTCCATCTATTTTGTGCATTGCAAAATATACTTGTTTAGGGTTCATGCGAATTCATTTGCAAGATATAGTGACTCTGTTTTGGTGCGGCATTGTGTCAGGGTGAGGCGAGCTCGATGAGGCGCATTCGAAGACAATTGGTGGGTGCAAACATCAGAATAAAGAATATGAAATAAATATATTTGTACAAATAAAATATATTTGAAAATTATGTAATACGTAGGGACAAAATCAAAAAAATTTCTAATATCTCAATAAACTATTAATACTATTGAACAGATTCAGATCATATAATAAATATAAAATCATAAACGTATATGCATGTCAAACAAATATAATAATCATAACTCAAAACAAGTGCAGTAAACATAAGTAAATGCACAATACATAATATGCGCATGATGTCATGACTTGCATTGTACACATATCAACCAACGCTACATTAGGTAGGTTGAGTAGACAAGAACAAGCGTCAAAACCTGGGGCTATGTAAATACATCACAACTATGACCCTAATATGAAAACCCCCGAAGCGCCTGTGGGGACTCCAAACACCTGGGGAGTATCAACTGTTTGCATATAACTCCAACTGAGCGTGGTATAACAGAAAAATATACCCGACGATCCGTCTCAACCACAAAGGAGTCAGTGGTCGTAGGCCTGTAAACAATGCATGATGCATGTCACTACTATACACAATCTCAATCAAACCAAAATCATGCAATTCATACGATATAAAACGCAATCAATACGAAACAAAACACAACCAACACCAAAATAAATAAACATGCATTAATCTACTAGGTAAGGTTTATCTAATGTCAACTAAAACCCTAGACATGTCAAATGATAGTCTTACAGTACACACAATACCCTATAGAGCAAAAATCAAGAGATGAAACTGTATAACTGAACAATTTAATTTACTACTCAAAGGTTAAGCAAGAATAAGTATCAAGCAAGAAAAACAAAGTAAATAGATTTAAGGTAAAACAATCCTACTCAGAAAGTAAAATAATCATGCATTTAAGGTAAATGATTCTACGAAAATCAAGGAAAAAGTACCCGCCTTAAAAGAAAAATGTATCCAAGTAAATCTCATGCCCAAGTGCTTGTATCAACTCAAAGTCCTGTATCAAAAACAAAATTTAATTATTTATTCATTTATAATTTAATTAGACTAGCTATTAAACATATTTAGAGTCAAACTTAGTTACACCATGTACTTAATTAACCCTTAACTCATTAATAAATCATTATCATACTCCGACTTAATCCAAATGAAACACATAACTCCAAATCACCTAATCAAATAACCAAGGTATATTTCAACTTCTACCTCACATCATCTAAAGGTAAACAATCTCCTCTCATGAACACACACACCCGCTACAATCTGATTTTTACACAAAATTTGCTCCCAATAACCACTTAAACTCTGATCAGTCAAATACAAAACCATACCCACTCATCGTTAGTTCCCTAAGCAAACACCTACTTCATCCAAAAGCTCACCATAGAGCATTACATGATCAAAGAACCAACACACAATCCCAACTCCTAAAGATCAAACCAATCCAAAAATCAAAAATTCCTTGACAGATCAAGAAAAATACAACCACTATTATCCAATAAACTAGTACCCAACACAAAACCAATCTCCAACATAAAACCTCACGACAAAGACAGCAAGATCACAATCCGAACAGAACTTCTGACCTCTCCAACTCAGACCTAAGCCAGCATCCACCAAATCAAGACGACATGGTAAACTACCATGACAAAGCTGCGGGTGGACCTCACGGCAGGGAGAAAACCCAACAACACAACTGCTAATCACAATCAATAACCGAAGCTAACTCAATCTATAAAACACCAATCATCTCAATTGATCTAATGCAATGCATCCAAATCCATTCAATATAACCCTAACACAACGAGGCCTTACCTAAATTGTCACCGGCGACACCCCTCTGTTTTAGGGTGGTATTGTATCAGGGTGAGGCAAGCTCGATGAGGCGCATTCGAAGACAGTTGGTGGGTAAGAAGATCTAGGTGGAAGATATCGTCTGAAGGAGAATTCGACTAAAATCTTAAGATGATCTCATTAGTTATAATGAATGAAAAAAGAAATAGCTACAATGAATACAAAAAGGTCTATGATCAATAGACTATACAGTTACATCAAACACACAAACTTCAGAAGTGCTGACTAGTTGAAGGATCAGAAACATAAGAGCCTTGTCTTATCATTCCATCTTCCACCAGTCTTTCCTCAGGAGTATTGCAGCGGGGCGTGCTTGGCGTTGTGAATTCAGATACTTCATCGATATCACTGTGTCGATACAAGATCTCACTCGCCGAACCATAGTCCATGAGTTGATAAAGTTGTGAGCCTGTTCTAAGCCTACTTTTTCTCTTATCCATCAGAGTTGATCTACTTGGAAAATTTACTGGCATTTCAGTATCAGAGGAGTGGGAGTATCCATAGTCTGAGTAAGAAACTGGTTCCCATGGGGATCTATCGTTGGACGGAATGATGGAGACATCGTGCCCAGGAGTAGTATCTGTACTGCTGTCCAACTCGGTTGTCGGTGTCTCAGCCCATCGAGTGTATGGCGAATCCCATATTTTGGAGTTCTGAAAGAAAATGCAAGAACTTTGGAACAAGAACCACATTGAAGCTTATAAAATCTTCTCTGCACTATGAAGAAATCCATAGGAAGCCTAAGCAACTCCAAGCAGTTGTAGCATACGACAAATGGCGAGCCACCTAAAACAGGGCGACAAAGTTGCTTCTTCTGCTGTCTTCCATCAATGTCATTTGGTTTCTTGGTCTGAAGTTCAACCTGAGGCTTGTGGGAACATGGAGAGGGCCTAGAACCAGCATTGCATGTATGATTGCAGTGGCAAGCTCTGCAAATTCCATTGTGGCAAGGGCTTGGAGATGCTTGGTGGCCTTCATAACGGCAATGCTTGCAAGGAATATCGAACGGCTTCGAAGGAATGCCATTGTACCTGGGTGGTGGTCGAGGAATTGCCGTTCTTTGATTGGGAACTTTAGGAGGAGTTTGGCGTCGGCCTGGCTTAAGATGCTTCACACAGTGAGGCTGTGCCTTGCTCTCATCAGATTTATCAAAGATTTCATTGATTTCCTCTTTCAATCCATCAACCTTCCTTAGGATCTCCATTTGAATGTTAAGCAAGCCCATAGGAACCTCTGAATCCCTCGAGATCTCAAACGAATCAAGATCAGCTACTGCCCTATCATTTTGTTCGTCGGCTGAGCCTTTGGAGACCTTCACTAGATTTATTGAGGCCGATCTTGAATGCACATGATTTTCTGATTCCATCAAGTTCTGAACCGAATGGAAGTCGTCAGAGTCAAAAGAGGAATGTATCACTAAATCATCTTTTTCATTTTGGGAAACCTCATTTGTGTGGGAACCAGATGTATCAAGAGCAGCTGGCTTCTCTATAGGCGACTCTTGCGGAACTTCTTGAGCTACAATTTGTGCTCCCACTTGCATTTCTTTAACACCCTCTTCATTATGTACATTAGTATCAGCTGAATCTTGCACAATTCTTCTAAAAGTTCTTCTGGACAATGGCACACGTTTACGAGGTGTCTCAATGTTGCTGGTATCCATCTCTGAAACAAAAGAGGGATTATCTTTCTGGGAAACCTCATTTGCGAGCGAACCAAATGTATCAAGAGCAGTTGGCTTCTCTATCAGCGACTCTTGCAAAACTTCTTGAGCTACAATATGGGTTCCCAGTTGCATCTCTTTAACACCCTCGACTTTATGTACATTAATATCTGCTGAATCCTGCGACATTCCTCTAAAAGATCTTCTGGACAGTGGTACACGCTTACGAGGAGTCTCAGCGTTGTCGGTATCAATGACGGAAGAGATGCTGACGTCAAATGCATTTGAACTGGCTATCTTTGAAACTCTCCCGCATTCACTATGATGATAGTTGTTGTTCTCCTTGTCGTCCAGTGAAGCATCATTTCTGATATTGGGACTCGGACTCTGCAAGCTCATACTTCTCGCATTGGAGGAACCAGCTTCGAGCTCCATTTGTCTCTCCTTCAGGCAGCCTTCTTCATCTCCTTTGTTTAAACCACTGCTTGAAGCATCTGCTGCTTTAGACGATTGCGAAGCTAGAGACGATGCACTCTGATTGGTAGAACTATAATGTTTTGCTGCCGAGAATAAAGAAAACTCAATCCATGAGGAGAACTACATGAGAAAAAAAATATAAGTAAACAATGCGATCAACATGGAATCTTACCTCGAAGAGTCACACCACATTCACCACACTGGTAAACCGGAACGCTAGCAATTTCAGTAAGAAGAGCCATGCATCTCGGGCATCTTACAAACCGGAATCCAGGGATTGAGCTTTGCTAGCCATGTCCGATAATGTAAACCAGTTAGAAGTAAAGACTTCAAGGTCCTTTGGAGGGTGCCTCCGTCATATGAATCGACTATGAAATTTGATTGCTAAAAGTCAGAAAGCTCAAAGCTTCGCTCAGGATCCCCAGAAGCTCTAGAATCTCTCGATCATGGTGTAGCTTTCTCCCATTTGCGAAATAACAAGACTTGGCCTATTGCATATAATGAAGGTAAATTATAATTTATTAATGAGCCAAATTGTGTTGCAAGATATATAGCAGTGGAAATGCATTAACAGAATTAAGAAACACAAATACAATTAGGTTACAACAGTTCACAGAACAAGTCAATAAGAGAACTAGCTTATGATCAATAGAACAAATTTGTTTAACCAAATTCAGTAAGAGAGCTAGCTATAATTCAATGTGCAGTTGTAAAGGATGTAAAAAGCCCTAAACTTGTACTTGATAAAAAAGAAAGACTAAAAATGAGCATGAACATAGAAAAGTGTCAACATATGCCTAAAGAGCCAAAGGGAACAAAAATTAAAGTGTATTCAGAAATCACAACTCAAAAAAGCTAAGTACTTTTGGTTTGTTCAATTTTTTATTTTCATTTTTCAGAAACCACATTTTTTTTATTTTCTGGAAAATGACTTTATTTCATTTTTTAGTTTTCCAGAAAATACAAATCTTTTTCTGGAAAATAAGTCTGAAAATGAAAATGAAAAACACAACGCAGCCTAAATTTTTACAAGTTTAAGGTCTTAGAAGTAGAAATCGATTAAGGAATTAGCAACCAATTCCTTCAAACTTCATAAAGATACTTTTAGTTCCCAAACATTCGAAGGCGAAATTGAACGGCGACCACCAGAAACCGACTCCGTTCACATGTGGCAGAACAAAAACCCTAGAAGTTCATGCAAACGGGAAGAACAATCAAACGAGCAATGTGTGGAACGCCTACTTCAATCAGTAATCAATACAAAAAGGAAGGACTTTCTTCATTTCCCTTCTACCAATTTTCTGTCCCCCAAATTTCATCTCCGTCCATCAACCGACGAACGTTGCAGACCTATCCGAACGCACTATTTCGACCAATAAAAGTGAAGAAAAAACAGAAACCGATTCTTAAAACCGACACCTTCACAGATCAAAACCCACAAACCCTAATCAACCGAAAACTGGAAACTTTGCACACGCACCTTTCAGATCGGAGGCTTTTCGAGGTTCTTGATCCCTAATTCTTCTTGTTCCTTGGCTCCCGAACCGAGTCTGCTACTTGAGTGGGGACTCTTGAGAAGGAGAGGCGACGGCGAACAATAAAACGGCCGAGGCACGGAGGAAGGTGAGCGTTTATATAGGAGCAGGGGAGTTGAACAGTTCGACGATTCCGTGGCCACTTTGAATAGGTAAAAGTCAACAAACCGGTCCGTCCTTGGGGCGCCATTTTTTGGAATTAAATGCTAATACATTATTTATTATACTTAATTATTAAAATTGCTAATTAATGGCATTAATTTTTTTAAATAAGTTTGAATACGAATATACGATTGTGATAGGCATGAGTTCACAAATTCAATGTACATTAATTTTAAATAATTTATTTATATATATATTATGCTTGAAAATCTAATATCATGTGTACTTTCGTTTGCGTCGTTTTGCGTGATTGAGATGTCTCAATTGATTCGAGGTGTCTCCGGGGCTACTAATGTCATCGTTGTATTCCACGCCCAATTATAATCGGATTACGGTTGCAACTTGTTTGGTGCCTAGTTGAGGTCCGATAGGAATTGGATTTCGATCGTGATCTCGCATGGATCAATCTAGCCGCGATCCCTCTAGATTATGTTGGATATTTGATTCTTAAAAAAGACTAAATACGATTTGACAAAGAAAAATCGAGGTGTCATCAATCGATGAAAGTCAGAATTGACTTCAAAAACGAAATCTACGTTTCGTGTAGAAGAATCTAAACTATTAATTTGCTCAAATCCGATTACGAATGAATAAGAAATTAATTATTTAAAGTCAACAAAAAAATTGATATAGAAGAAAGTAGATACAAGAAAGTAGATGGGGAATAGTCTCATATCTGAAATTTTCAAGGGAGTTTACCTCCTTATATATGTTCCTGTGTTAATGGAGTTAAAAAAGGAAAACACAGGTAGTCTCTTCTCACAGGTAAGCAGGTGCTCGCACATGCAAGCCCGTCACGCGCCACGTGCCCACGTGCATAATGGGCGTTTTGTTGGCGCACTTTGCACTTCGCAAGTATGCATCGTCGCGAGGAGCTTAAATTTATGCTCCGGATAACGTAGCGCTCGGATGACGTGGCATGTGATATGGTCGTGCCTATGTGGCACCCAGGTAAGAGAAGAGAGATGACTAGAGTGGTGACTGGGCAAACGAATGATAATCGTTGGATCGAAGATTGGTGATGGATCGTAAGTGACGCGATCATGTGATATGGTCGTGTCTATGTGGCACCCAGGTAAGAGAAGAGAGATGACTAGAGTGGTGACTAGGCAAACGAATGACAATCGTTGGATCGAAGATTGGTGATGGATCATAAGTGACGCGATCTGGAGCATTGATCGCGAAGAGTCGCTATTTGACCGTTGGTAATAAGACTTGATCTGATGCGTCAAATCAAATCTGACAACTAAGATCAAAGGGAGATCTAAAGGGTTACAACCATCCAGATCTGATGGATGAGAACAAAGGGTTATCTGAAAAGTTGCAACCCTCTAGATCGAACGACCCAGATTAATCCTAAACCAAAGGTCACACCCACTCACCAAAGGGTACCTCACCTCTTCCCTTATATAAATAGAGTTCCCTGGATGATGGATTCATGTATTTAATTATCAAAGTCATTAGTATTCATCACATCTTGTGCATCCAGACTCCAAAAAGCCTACAAGAAGGTTCACTAGTCTCGAAATTTATAGTGCTACTATTTCGAGATATCATCGTTGTATCTTGGGAAACAAATTGTTGTTATTCGTGAGCACCTGTAGCGGAGCAATATCGTTTTACGAAGATAGTGTCCAACACTAACCTCGACGAAATCATATCAGTTTGCATGCATCCTCCCGATAGCAACCCCGGAATCGACTCCCAATAATCGTAAAACAATATTGTGCAAACTGATATGACATTGATCAATGACATTCTGACCGCCGTTCCGCACGAAAAGAAGCTGGAGAAATTCAAAGGAGCCGACTTCAAACAATGACAACAGAAGATGCAGTTCTATCTGACAACGCTAAACCTCGTTCGATTTTTGCGTGAAGACCCACCAGCCACTAAGGAAGGTGATGCCAAGAGCAAGGTTATATATGATGCATGGTCGCATGGAGATTTCCTGTGCTACAACTTCATTCTCAACGCATTGGACGACACGTTATATAACATGTATAGTTCGATGGAGACGACAAAATCTTTGTGGGAATCACTAGAAAAGAAATATAAAACCGAAAACACCAGATTAGAGAAATGCATCGTCGGCCAGTTTTTGGATTTCAAGATGGTGGATTCCAAGAGCGGCGTCTCAAGTCCAAGACATGCAACTGATACTGCATGATTTGGATGCCGAAGGCATGAAGCTGAACGAGTCGTTCAAAGTAGCCGCGGTAATCGAGAAACTCCCTCCATTGTGGAAGGATTTCAAAAATTACCTCAAGCATAAGCAAAAAGAGATACAACTTGAAGACCTGATCTTGAGGCTACGAATAGAGGAAAATAATCGAAAGTCATCCGACTCTAGAGGAACGAAGCGAGCTATCGACGAGATGTCCAACATGGTTAAGCCGAACGCCAAGAAGCCGAAGCAATTCAATAATAAGGCTCAAGGCAAGAAATTCAAGGGCTCATGCAACAACTGCGGAAAGTTAGGATACCTGTCCAAAGATTGTAGACGCCCGAAGAAACCAACCAAGAGTCAGAAGGATGCTGCGAACCATGTCATAACTTCTGATGACAAGCTCCTCGATTTATCGAAACTGGATCTCACTGCGGTCGTGTTTAAAGCCAACACGGTGGTGGACAACCCGAAGCAATGGTGGATTGATACTGAAGCCAACGTCATAGACACAATATCATTAGACAGTTGATCTCGAATGGAGTAATTACAATCAACTATATTAAGTCCAAAGATAATTTGGCATATCCTCCTATGAAGAAGCTAAGTCGAGATCAAGTATACTGCTCATCAAGAGGAATGAGATTAAAATTTTACAACTGAAACGACTGTAGTGGTAACACAATCTTGTTGACTGGAGATCCTAAGATCTTGGTTCAATGGGACAACGAAGTTACAAAAGTTGTGTTACAACACAAGAGATATATTATCTCTATCCCAATCCTAGGATCAGTGTGTATTGTCCTACCACATCTAGTGAGGTTAAGCTTATACTTTTAATGACTTCTATACCTTTATAAGGTAGAGTATAGTAGGATACTCTTGATAGAAGTGTCACCTATGTGAGTGTGAAGACAAACCGCTTCAATAAAATACTCATGAATCCAAGATGGTGTTCATGGCCAAAACGGAACAAATCATGAGAACCAAAAGTAGGTGAGATAAGTCCTTGTGTGGGTGTTATTGTCTTGGTATACACAAATAGCTGAGCAGTTCAAGACATCACGTTCACTGCACAGTCTAGTATGCTCGATAGCATTCCACTATGGATGGTTCAAAGCCACAAGCTACCTCTCCCGATGCATTAACTTATCGATTGGACTCTTGTAATGGAGTTAAAAAAAATTACGGGTGAATGAGAAATTAATTATTTAAAGTCAGTAAAAAAAATTGACATAAAAGGAAGTAGATGAGAAATAGTCCCACATCTGAAATTTTCAAAGGAATTTGCCTCCTTATATGTGCTTCTGTGTTAATGGAGTTAAAAAAAAACACAGGTAGTCTCTTCTCACAGGCGAGCAAGTGCTAGCACCTGCGAGCCCGCCACCCGCCACGCGCACACGTGCGTACGTGCGCAATGGGTGTTTTGTTGACGCACGTTGCACTTAAATTTATACTCCAAGTGACATGGCGCTCGGGTGACGTACGTGGCGCTCGGGGGACGTGGCATGTGACGTAGTAGTGCTCACGTGGTACTCAGGTAAAAGGAGAGAGATGACTGGACTGCTGACCGGGCAAACGAATGACAACTGTTGGATCGAAGATAAGTGCTGGATCGCAAGTGACGCGATCTGGAGTGTTGATCTCGAAGAATCGCGATCTGACCGTTGGTAATAAGACTTGATCTAAAGTGTCAGATAAAATTTGACGACTATGATCAAAGAGAGATCTAAAGGGTTACAATCATCCATATCTGATGGATGAGATCAAAGGGTTATCTGAAGGGTTACAACCCTCCAGATCGAACGAACCAAATTAATCTTAAATCAAATGTTACACTCAATAACCAAAGGGTACCTCACCTCTTCCCTTATATAAATAGAGTCCTCTAGATGATGGATTCATTCAATCATCAAAGTTATTAGCATTCATCCCATATTTTGCATCCAGAGTCCAAAAAATTTACGAGAAAGTTCGCTAATCTCGAAATTTTTAGTGCTACTATTTCGAGAAATCGTCGTTATATTTTAGAAAAACAATTGCTATTATTCGTGAGCAAGCAGAGTAATATCATTTTACGAAGATAATGTCCAATATTAATCTCGATAAAATCATATCAATTTACATCTTTCTAGTAATAATTCCGAAATCGACTCCTAATAAATTCATCCTCCCCAAGATATAATTTGACTCGGAACAGATAATCAAAAGCCGTTAGCGGTGGATCAAGGGCCGCACGCCAGGATCGAGGTCTGTAGCTCATCGGCAGGCATAGCAGGCACAACGCCCCGAGAGGGAGGATTCAAGTCGACGTGCGAGGTGGGGTACAAACAAATGAAAATGCCTGCAATTAATTAGAGGTGTCTCGAATAAGAGCAAAACAGAAAATCCTAGAATTCGCACGGCTTGCCCTCCTAATTAATACGTGGAGTTGACTTTGACATTAATAAAGAACATAGTAAATATTAAAATTAAGAAAAGGAATAATAAATTAATTTAATTTTGACTTAAAAAAAAGATAATAAGAATAATTCTTTTTAATATTATTATTGTTTTTATGATAGTGAAATAATAATTAAGACCGCGTCC
This sequence comes from Boesenbergia rotunda, assembly GCA_024364735.1. NCBI lineage: Eukaryota > Viridiplantae > Streptophyta > Magnoliopsida > Zingiberales > Zingiberaceae > Boesenbergia > Boesenbergia rotunda. Next base: position 98,718 of record JAGFNQ010004218.1, read on the forward strand.
ACGCGTTGCCTGGACAGCTGCCATGCACTCCCGGAACTCTCTGGGACCCATCGGATCGGCGAAATAACACGTGACGTGGACTGCTTCGGCGGTGGGATGAAGGCGCTTCACTGAATTTGATATCTAATTGGATTCGGATTGTCGGATTCAATTTCGCTTTGTTGAACCATTCCAACGTATTATTTCACTTTGTTGAACGATTCAATTTTCTAGTTTTTTAAAATAAAAATTAAAAAAATTAAAGAAATGAGTAACGTGAGATGATGAGGGAGCTTAAAAAGAATAAAAGATTTTGATATATACATACACATAACGAAGATCTGTCGTCGTAGACATGAGAATGTTGAATGTTGAGTTTTTTATTATTTATTTATTTATTGTCAATTTGTGGGTATAGCATTTAAGATTTTACTGTTTAAGAATTGGATTATAATAGTAAATATAAAAACTGAAAAAATTAAAATGTTATATATATATATATATATATATATATATATATATATATATATATTTCGGGTGAGTTTTAATATGGTCAACCGAGTCAAGTTAGGTCCTGTTAGTATCTAATCCCTGTGTCTAAGTGTGCAGGAGCTTAGGAACATAGAAAGTTAAGCGAAAGACGCAGTGGACGTGAATAATGGTACGGGAAGGGAGCCAAGGGGCTCGGTGCATTTGAGAGACGTGGAGGACTGCGGAAGAGTACGTCGTTGGAACGAAAAGGACATGCGCGATATTCGGGAGACGACAAGCTAGCATGAAAGGCTCTGAAATGATCTAAAATTTTCCCTATCTTTAGGTATGGAAGTCCTAGCATAAAAGACTATAATTTTCCTTAGGTTTTTCATGCTTCCTATTTTCATGATAAATATCATTGAAATGATAGAAATTATTTCTATCATGTATATCATCATGATGACACATAAGTATCATTACCTAATGGTATCTTAGTTTTGTTTTGGAAGGCTCCCCGGCCCTTGATTCGAGCTCCTCCTCTTGGCTTTGGTCGGGTTCATCCCTTTGGACATTGATTATGATAATGTCCTCGTTGATTGCATGAGAAACATACAATGTGTTCTTATCCTTCTGTACCACATGACCTACCTCCTTTGGCTTCTCATTGATCTTGGGTACCACTTGCACCTTCTTTTTGACCAATTTGGGGCACTTACTCTTATAGTGTCTTTTTTGCTTACACTTAAAATAAATAATATGATCTTTATTTTTATAAATTGAAACTTTTATACCTTTGCTTGTAGAGGTGACACTTGACTCTTGTTCTTCTTCATTGACCTCGGAAAGATGATGTTGAAGACTTTTCTTGTTCTGGCGTCAATGTTAAATTTTGCTCCCCCTCAATCCTTGAAGTAGAAGCTTCTTGAATTTCATCTTCAGATGTTGAGCATTTCTCAACTTCCGAATCCTCTTCATCGGATGAATCTCCCTCTTCGGATTTGTCTTGATTTGATATAGTGGAGGGATCTTCATGAAGCTTTGCCAATTTGCTACAAAGCTCTTTGGCATCTTGAAATTCTCCAATTTTGTCCAAGATAGTGTTTGACAATAGATTGACCAACAATTTGATCACTTTGTCGTTAGCCTCGCATCTCTTGATTTGTTTCTCATTCCATTTGCTTTTTTTGAGAAGCTTCCCTTTGATATTTGTTGGAGCATCAAAGCCCTCCATTAGAGTAAACCATTAGTCTATCTCCATCATGAAGAAATTTTCTATCTTTGTCTTCCAAAGATTGAAATTGACTTTGTCGAATGGTGGAGGTGCTCGAGTGTTGTAACCGAACTCCATTTTAAAGTTGAACCCAATTGATGATGACTTCTTGAAATTAAGGTTTCTTCAAAACTTCTTCTTCTTACTCTAGCTTTTGCTCTCTTAGCGATGAGTCCAAAGAAGAGCGATCTCGCTCTGATACCACTTGTTGGGAATGGTAGGCGAGCTAGAGGGGGGTAATTAGCTCCGATCTTTGCTCGATGAAGATTTGTTACGGCAGAAGACTTGAGCAATGCTAACATTTTGATCTACTTGGTATCCACCTCCTTGAGGTGACTAATCCAAGGATCCGATCTTCCTCACTTCTCATATACTATGAAAGATCTCCTTTTTGAGGTGGAGAAATCTCTTACAAGCTTACAAGAAAAAATACTCAATAACAAACAAATACAATAGAAATCTTACAAGATTTACACAAATTCGCTCTCTTTGTTTTTCTTACTTTCTTCAAGCTAGAAATTGCCTCGATCCTTGGAAATGCAGCAACACTGAGCTCCAAGGCCTCACTTGAAATGACGATGAAGAAGGTGAAGAGCATAGAAGAAATGTCGGAGCGATACACTTCAATCCTGCATAAAAACCCTATATATCCGCGACCTAGGGTTCCCTTAATCAATCACCCAATCAATTACCACGTCAAAATTAGTCGTTCAACGACTATTTTTTGAAGCTTAATCAATTAGCCAATCGATTAAGACGATCTTAATCGATTGCTGAATCGATTCAACCCCTTTCTATGCTCTCGCGCAATACTGTTATAATCGATTGCTTAATCGATTACTGTCCACCTTAATCGATTGACTAATTGATTAAGAGGAGGCTGAATCAATTCAGCCTGCTTCTGTTCTCGCAACCCAATTCTCCCAATCGATTACCTAATTGATTCATTCCGTCCTTAATCGATCTCTCAATCGATTAAGAGTGCTTCTGTTTGTGAGAAATCAATACTAATCGATTACTTAATCGATTGACCCCAGCCCTAACTTGTGTGTACATGTCTAGGGTTCCCTTGCCTAATCCTGGTCAACCATGACCTATTAAGACTTCCTCACCGAGTGTCCGATCAAACCTTTGACCGATTTGGATTTTCCCTTGCCTAGTTCCCAACTAAGACTTAACCTAGTTCTCAACCAGGATTATCTAACCCTCGAGTTAGGTCTAGTCTCTCGGTAGGCTTCCACCTTACCAACGTGCGATATCTCTGATCCACATGAACTTCATCTAGTCCCACTAGGTGTGCCTAGTCTCACTAGGACATTTCCCGTGCCAGTGTGCGATCTCCCCGATCCACCTGGACTTCACCTAGTCCCACTAGGACTTTTTCCGTGACAACGTGCAATCTCCCCGATCCACCTGGACTTCACCTAATCCCACTAGGTGTGCCTAGTCCCACTAGAACTTTTCCCAGTCAAGTCTCCAGTCAACCTTGACCCACTTGACTCACACAATCTTCAAACATCATTGTCAGACATCGAAACTCAAGCTCACCTAAGTCTAGTCAAACTATGTCAACCATAACCTAACGAAGATTGCACCAACATTTTCTTTTAAGCTAATATGTCATGATTTGTATGCCCTATCATATGTCATGTCATCGTAATTAATAATTTATATTGTATTATAAAAATATCATATGTCATGTTATACATATATCATCTAGTTATAATAAATTTTTTTTTTGAAAATCTTCATATGATGCATGTCATGATCATTAACATACATGATTGAAATGATTAAAATTAAGAACATTGACATTAATTGACATCCTAGGTGGATGATCAAAGATTTATAATGTCTAGGTAGAAATGCATGAACCCTTAGTTTAGGGAGAACATGAGTTTCACATCTCAGAAGATCATAAGTTGACTTGAATGTGTTTTGAGATACATTAAAAATAAGTGAGATGTTAGGTTGATGAATAACAACTCAAGGTGTTGATAAAGTGCATCTATTTGAGTTTTTAAAATTCATCCAAAACAAGAACTTAAGTAAACTCCAATTATTGGGAAAGCTAATATACAAGTCATGTGCATTTAGCCCAAAGAACATGATTGAAAATCATTTTTGAAAACTATTTCAAAACTATTTTGGAAAATCTTGGTGAAGATTATCTTTTGATAGCACTCATCATTGATGAATAGGATACAAAATAAAATGAAATATTAAAGTATTTTAATGGTTTCCAATGTTGTGTCAATCTTCGAGAATGAGTTATATTCTCATAGAAAACTATTCTTCCATGATACCATATGTCTTAAATAATGTTCACACAAAATTTCATTAATTTTAGAATTCTGTAGAATTATTTAGGAGTTTCTGAATTTCGATCTGAAATTATTTTCAAAAATCAGAAACTCGCAATCGATTAGGTGATCGATTAAGACATACATTAATCGATTGGTGAACCTTTTCCACGAGCACAGAAGCTCGCGTAAATGATTTTTTGATCGATTAAGGATAGCCGTAACCGATCAGGTGATCGATTACGAATAGTTTAATCGATTCGGACCTAACACCAATCGATTGGTACGACTGAAATTGTCTGATTTAAAGTCTTTTAATCCAATTTTGAGTAACCTAACAATCTCTACCCATTTGGAATACTTTTATAAGTATATTTGGGTGAATTTCATGATGAAATCAAAATGGGAGATAGTTTTGGTGAAAAATATAGGGTTAAGGAGATGTTTAGGTTTAAATTTTAAATTTCAAAATCTTATAACCTCAAGTTGAGATTTCCTAAAGTTTTAGGAACTCAAAAATCATTGTTGATACAATGATAGAGGTTTAAAGCATGTTTTGAGGTAGAAGTCTTCCTTAAAAGCATGTATTTTAATTTTTTGGTAAGTGATAAGATGAAGATTGGGAGTCTTCATCATGATGGATGCTCAAGGTTGAACATGTGTACCAATGAAAGGTATGAGACTTTCATTGGATGTCTTTGACCATATTGATTCTCAGGGAGAGTTTTTGAAGTGTGGCAAAGGGGGAGAAATAGTAAGGCTAATATGGATTAGTCTCACTCAAACATATTATCAAATATTAAAAAGGGGAGATTGTTGGTGCAATCTTCGTTAGGTCAGGATTGACCTAGTTTGACTAGACTCAGGTGAGCTTGAGTTTCAATGTCTGACAATGATGTTTGAATATTGTGTTTATTCAAGTGGGTCAAGGTTGACTGGAGACTTGACTCGGAAAAGTCCTAGTGGGACAAGGTGAAGTCCATGTGAATCGAGAAGATTACACGTTGGCACGCAAAAATTCCTAGTGGGACTAGGCACACCTAGTGGCACTAGGTGAAGTCCAAGTGGATCGGAAAGATCGCATGCTGGTACGGAAAAAGTCCTAGTGGAACTAGGCACACCTAGTGGGACTAGGTGAAGTCCATGTGGATCGGGAAGATCGCACGATGGCAAGGTGGAATTTGATAACCATTTTTGTCGCGTTACGGTTTCAAATACAATTTAAGTACCGAATTCCTCTAAACTAATGTAGCATAGAGTAACTCGGGTCGTCTCCCAACGAATGTAGTTGCTGCAAGATAAATCTCAGGATCGTATCTTATTGCTTTTAGATTTTGGATATGAAACTGGGTTTAGGATTTGAGAGCTATGACTACGGAATGAATAACAGAGCAGATATGAAATCTAGTTCTAATTAAAGAAAGACAATGCAGATAATGAAATCTAAATTAACCTGACTACAATTGTGGTAAAGAGAAGAACAACTAAAAATTAAGCATAAACAAAATTAAACATGGAACATAAACCTACAACATTAAAGAAATCTAATCTCCTAACTTAATTGCATTAAACTGAAGACAAGAACATTAAAGCTAATGAAAGAGCAATACAGAACGAAACTTAAACAACTAAGAAACATCACAATTGAAACTAACTATTCTAAGAAGCATTTGATCGAACACATCATATGCATGAATTAAAATAACAAAAGTACGTGCAAATTGAATTGGTGAAGATCCATCAATACAAGTATTCAACAATCTAACACACAATTAACATTCAAATTAAGCCAATATCCAATGTCCAATTCTGATGAAACTCCATTAACTAAATCGGATGAAAGCTGCTGAAGGAGCTACTGAAATTGAATTGCTGTGGAAGAAACTACAGAAATTGAATTGCTGAAGGAAGCTACTGCCACTTGACTCTGTGAAGAGGAAGTTGCTGGAATTGAAGCTATGAAGGGTGAACTGCTGTAAGGGAAAAACCAGGAAGATGAGAGCTGCTTGGAAAGGAACTTCTATGGAGGAAGAACAATCTGCTGAGAATTCAAGCTGCTGAATCTGACGAAGCTAAACAAAGACGAAGCTGCGAAGAAATAAACTTGCTGAAATTAAAGAAATAGCTGCAATGGAAAACAAATGGAGGAACTGCTATGAAGAACAGGTCGCCGGTGGTGAGGTCGACTAGGGCTCGGAACCCCCAGAGCCCTAGCTGTGGTCGTCGGCTGTGGTGGTGGAAAGGAAGTCGCCGGCGGTGAAGGTGGATGTGGCTGGCTGCTCTCCGAACCCCGAAAGAGAAGCCTTTCCTCTCTTCTCTCCGAACCCCGAAAGAGAAGAGGTGGACGTGGATCACCGGCGTTGAAGGTGGTTGATCGAAGGTCGCCAGCTAGGGTTCGAACCCCGCAGCCCTAGCTGTGCAATCCTTGAGAAGAAAAGATGGTAGTGGAGCGGATGAAGTGAGTCGGGAACCCCCACGACTCGGTTGATCGGAGCTCCGGCCGACTAGGGTTCGGAACCCCCTTGCCCTAGCCTTGCGGCGACGATGAAGGAAGAAGGAGGAGAAGGATCGCCGCGATGCCCTGCGTGTGGAGTCGATGAAGACCTAGGTCGCGCGATTCTTCCCTTTTGTCCCTGATTGCGCGTGCTTCGATTGGTCCAGTCAAGCCAGCTTCAGCCCAGCTAAACCAGAGCTTGAGTTCAGTCCAGTCACTGTCCGGTTCAGCCTAGCAATTTGGTTCAGCCAGCCTCTGCTGCATTTTGGCTCAGCCAGCCTCTGCTGCATTTTGGCTCAGCGGCTTGAGTTGAATCAGCTTCAGCAAATGGGTTCAGCCAAATCAGTTCACTTGATTCAGTCCAATCCAGCTCTTGGGTTCAGTCCTAGGTTCGGTTCAGTCAAGCCAATTGAGTTCAATCAATGGTTCAGTCCAGTTAGCCTTGGTTCAGCCAGCCCAAACCACAGTTAACCCAGCTCAGCCATGAATTCACAGCTCATTAGCAACGGACGGCTGAGATCGATTCGGCTTCATCCAACGGTCGGATCTCTTCAGATCTGAACCAAACTTCACATATCCCAATCAATGGTCCTGATCTATCTATCCCCAGCTCGGATTAACCAGATCAGTGGCGGATGGTCCAGATCTTCCCTTTTCTTGAATGGATGGTCTAGAACATCTCGAGCTTGATCCGACGGTCAGATCTCTTCCGATCTGGCTGAAATTTTCAGATCTTGATCTCTGGCCATGATTTATTCTATCTTGGATTCGGATCGACCAGAAGTTGACCGATGGCTCAGATCTAACCGTTTTCTGGAATGGACGGCTCCTATTAATCCGATGGTTGATCCTTTTGATCTGGATCCAATCCTGACTCAAGTCTGACCCAATTTGATCTAGGTCCATGATCAATTGAAACCTACAAAATAATATCCAAATTTAGTGCCAAAAATATCCCAAATATACAAAGATTAGAATTACAAGCCAAAATGAAGGGAATACATGAAACCTAATAAAATTGCAAACTTAAGCATATAAAATATGGATCAAACATGGATTTAAGAGTCTAAAATAATCAACAAAAATGGTGGTTATCAGAAGTCTACCGAGAGACTGGACCTAACTCGAGGGTTAGACAAACCTGGTTGGGAACTAGGTTAAGCCCTAGTTGGGAACTAGGCAAGGAAAAATCCAAGTCGGTCAAAGGCTTGATCGGACTCTTGGTGAGGAAGTCCATACAGGTCACGACTAATCGGGGTTAGGCAAGGGAACCCTAGACTTGTGCACACAAGTAAGGATTGGGGTCAATCGATTAAGTAATCGATTGGTGTTGATTTCTCGCAAACAGAAGTACTCTTAATCGATTGGGTGATCGATTAAAGAGAGAATGAATCGATTAGGTAATCGATTTAGAGAATTGGATTGCGAGAACAGAAGCAGACTTAATCGATTAGGTGATCAATTCAGCCTATTCTTGATCGATTGGGCAATCGATTAAGGAGGGTGTTAAACGATTACAGTGGAATTACGCGAGAGCACAAAGAGGTGCTAAATCGATTCAGCAATCGATTATGATCGTCTTAATCAATTGGCTAATCGAGTATGCTTCAAAATATAGTCGTTGAACGGCTAAGTCTGATGTGGTAATCGATTGGGTAATCGATTAGGGAATCCTAGGTCACGAGTATATAGGATTTTCACGCAGGTTGAAGCGGCATCCCTTCGCACATCTATTCGAGCTCTTCGACGATTCTTCTCCTCCTTTTCGCCAGTTCTTAGCAAGTGTTGGTGCACTTTAAAAGGTGTTTTCCAAGCAAGAAGAAGAAGAAAACAAGACAAGCAAGGATCTAAGTGTGCAAATCTTGTAAGATTTATTTTATATTTACTTGAGTTTCTTGTTGTATCTTCTTGTAAGCTTGTAAAAAGTTTCTCCACCTCAATAAGGAGATATTTCATAGTGTATGAGAGAGTGAAGAAGAGCGGATCCTTGGATTAGTCACCTTAAGGAGATGGATACCAAGTAAATCAAGGTGTTAGCATTATTCAAGTCCTCCGCAGCGACAAATCTTCATCGAGCAAATATCCAAGCTAATTACCCCCCCCCCCCCCTCTAGCTCGCCTACCTGTCCTAACATTACGGATAAAGTCAACATATTTTATGATTTCAATGAGATCCCAATGCTGGATATGGAAGAGAATTATTTGATTGGTGGTTGTGGTAGGCGTAGAAGGCAAATCATCATCAATTTACATTATTATCGTGTGGAGATTTTCTATCTGGTATTATTTCTAAAATTTATTATTATTATTATTATTATTATATTAGCCAATAAGATTTTCTTTACTTATTATTTTTGCAAATTTCAATGTTAATTTGTTGATTTAGTTATACAAGAGATGAATAATCACTTTTCAAAAGTTAGCATAGAATTGCTTTATTGTATAATATGTCTTCATCCAGAAAATTATTTTTCTGAATTCAATGTTTAGAAAGTAGTTTGACTTTGTGATTTATATCCTGAAGATTTTTCAACAAATAATTATACAACTGGATACAAATTTTTGAGTTCTCAACAAATGATTCAATTTAGAAGTTATTGAGCAACACCTTGTGAATTTCATTCATAATATACAACATGATCCAAATTTTTCTAGAATTGAAGATTTGAAAAGTCGTGCTCAAAAAATGATTGAAACTCTAAAAAATCAAGCTTACCCGTTGGTTTATCGTCTCATTGAGATGACATTAGTTTTACCAGTTGTGAATGCTTCAGTTGAAAGAGTATTTTCTGCGATAAAGACGATAAAGACTGATTTACATGAATGGAAGACGAATGGATGAATGATAATTTAGTCGTATATATCAAGATAGATATCTATTCAACAATTGAAAATGAACAAATATTGCAACATTTTCAAAAAATGAAAAGTCTCAAGATCCAATTGCCTCCCCTTTCTTATCCGGCGACCACAAGGTCCACGATCAACACTAATATGTCACCAAGTGTTAACCAATATTTCAATAAGTAATAATCTAATAGTAATTTTATAATTTATTAATATAGTATTTTATCATTTTTTATATTATCGAATTGAACTTTTTGTTATTAAATGTATTTATTATGTTGTAAAAAAATATTATTAGCCCTCGTCATAAATTATCTTTGGGCTCGCCCCTAGTTGAAATCGTCTTGTGACCTCTACCTAAGTCTTTGTTAAAGAATCCTCCTTATATCGCTAGATAGAAAAAATGATAGACAAGATTTACTTTGATAATGATTGACAAAATTGTCGGGTTTTGCTTCAATATAGTTTGGCAAAATTGTCATTTTCTTCTATTTCCTATATAAAATTCGGAGTCATGATCTCTTCCAACCTTGCAATTATCTCCTCCCCTTCTTTTCAACAATATTAGGTGTTGTCATAAAAGTGAAAAATTTTCGCTTCCTTTGCCAAAACACATACTCTAATGGTAGAAAAGATTACCTAAAAAGAGTTTAAGGAACTTGCCTACCCTTTGCCAAAACACATACTCTAATGGTAGAAAAGATTACCTAAAAAGAGTTTAAGGAGCTTGCCTACCCTTTGCCAAAAACACATACTCTAATGGTAGAAAAGATTACCTAAAAAGAGTTTAAGGAGCTTACCCACCCCATATAACTTAATTATTTGATTGACTAGGGTTGCTCAGCTTAATCGGTATTGTTGATAAAAGTGAAGATATTTTGTTTCATTTGTTAACCCACGCGCTCTAAAGATACAAAAGATTACTTGAAAAGAGTATGAGGAGTTTGCCCACCCCATATGACTTGAATCGCTCGATTGAATAGGGTTTCTCGGCTTGATCAATGTGTGGGATTGAAAACACTAGAGGGGGGGGTGGATAGCAGGTGTTGTTTTTTCACAATCTTGAAAAGCACGCAAAGGAATAATAAATAAGCACAGCAAAGTCACTATTTCTTTTTTATTTGGTGCATAGGCCAGCGGTTGTCAGTCCAAGGCTCGCGATCGTTGATCATTTTCAATGAAAATTCCACAAATTATCTTCTTCTTTGAACAACAATTCGGTGATGAAGACTAGTCGTTTATGAAAGATAAGGATTGTAACACTTTTACCATCCTTAGATAGTAAAACACGAAAATTTGAAAGCAATACAAAGAGAAAAAAAAGTATACTGACACCAAATAGAGATGAAAATAGAGCGTCAATGTCGGAGTAGGGTTTCGAAGTTGTAACAGAGTTTCAGAGCAACCCGAAGATCATTTGAGCATAGAAAAGTGTTGTATAGAGTTGTTGATCGAATGCTAACTTTATAGTGCATTTAGGGTGTCTCGAGTAAGCCTCATCTGATTCGATGAAATCACGCATTATCCATTTGATAACTTTTCTGGTCCAGGGCACTTGGGTCTGTTCCAGGGGCCTTGGAACCTTCTAGCGCCCGAAAACTCCTCCAAGCTTTTGGAACAATTGGGATAGATATGAGTTAGAGGGGAGAGAGAGGGGGGTGAATAGCTTTAATCACTTCTTCTCGTGGCTTTGTGCTAGTCATTGAATACGTAGCGGATCTTCAATAAAAACTTCATGCACAACACATTAATTTTACTTGGTATCCACTTCCTTAAGATGACTAGTCCAAGGGTTCACTCGTGACTCACAAATGCACTATGAAAACATCATTCTAGGAAGCGGAGAAGGCTCATACAAGCTCACATATGAGAATACAACAAAAAAACGTAAATAATATTATACAAGAAACCGAAAATGACTTTACAACAATGAACCTTGCTTTGCTTGCTCATTTGTTACTTTGGTTAGCCTCATAATATTTGGAAAGTACAGAAACACTTCTCGCCAAAACTTCAAGAACCGGCTCCTTCAAATGTCCACGAAAATCCCTTTTCTAGGGATCTTTCGACGCCTTCTACTCGATTGTAATGTTATCTTGACCATTCAAAACCTGCAGAACGGCTCTTTTTCACTTGTTTAATTGATTAGTGAATCATACTAATCAATTACCAACCTCTAATCGATTAAGCTAATAGATTCTGAAGCTTCTATTCACGAGAGAAAAGTTGTTTAATCAATTCTCGAACATTTTGTTCTCTCATGAAAAAGGTCACAATCAATTAGCTCAATCGATTGGCAAAGCTTAAATCGATTGCCTCAATCGATTCACCACCTTCCGATTGGCGAGAAATACTACCCAATCGATTACCCAAATCAAGTGCTCGATTACTTTAATCGATTGCTCAACCCTAAATCTCTGAATTTGAATTTAGGATTCTTTTGCCAACACTAATGTCATCCATGACTCATTGAAATCACTATGAAGCTCTGAATGCATTTGTTTCTCCTTCAGCTATGCAATTGCAGGTCATGGTGGCAATCGCATAACCTCGAGTATTGAAACTTACGACCCTCGTGTATCCTCCTGGGTCATGGTGGACCCAATGAACGCTGTAAGAGGATATGCCGCCATAGCTGTGGAGATCATTGTTGGAGGAAATTCCGAGAATTTTCGGAGAAGTTACAATAAATTGAAATTAATTCAATAACTTCAACTTATCTCTGTTGAGTGGCCCAAGCTGCTTGCTTTTTCTACAGTCTGCAGTCTCCCGAGCGGAATCCCGAGTGGCCGAGTGAGCTCCCGCGTGGCCGAGGGAGCTCCCGAGCGAAATGGCCGAGTGAGCTCCCGAGCGGAATTCCCGAGTGGTCGAGTGAGCTCCCGCGTGGCTGAGTGAGCTCCCGAGCGAAATGGCCGAGTGAGCTCCCGCGTAGTAGTCGGGCGTCTGCCGACCGAACAAGGATTTGCTGAGGCCTGCGAAGCGCAATTTCCTTGAAACAGATCCGTCCTCCTCCAGCGGTGCTCCGAGGCTCAGATAGACGTCTATCTCTCAGGATATAACAGCGGACCATGGGCACAACGGAGCACTCGTTGCTCGCGGCGAACTGAGGAAGTACCCGAACGCTAACACTGGAGGTCAGGAACGTGGTGGAGTGGAAGAGAATCACTTTGTCTATCTTGCTCTCGGTCAAGGCCTCCTTATATAGGCTCAGACCCCCGCAGTGATAAATGACGAATTTACCCGACCAGATCCAAACGTCTGGGGGTTACTGATCTCGCATTAATTAAATTTAATGTATTAGTTACATTTGAGCAAAAATCAATTTGACAAAATATTGGTTCATCTACTTGGACAAATTTTGCCCCGACCGGTTGGACATTCGACGTGCGTGGGTCGTGCACGCACACGAGTTCACTTGGTTCAGTATAAATCTGAGCCTTGGATTTGCACCCCCTGCGCACCCACGCGTGAGAGAGAGTCTCTCCTCTAGCATTTGTTCACAACTACCATTCTTATGATACAATATAAACCAAATATTTTACCTTAAAACTCCCAATGTGGGACTAAAGTCCCACTCACAATAGAGTCTTTTTATTCTCCTCCTCACTTTTCATTCAATAGAAAATTCCAATGTGAGACTAAAGTCCCACCACCTCTCTTCCATTCACACTAGATATCCAAGATATATGACAATCATCTCCAACACGGTAATACAAACTCTCTTTTTACTTATCATGACTATCCATTGAGTTGCCAGAATCAGGCCGGCCTGCCTAATTTGGTCCGGTTTAGTTTTTCTTAGCCTTCTTTGGGTCGGTTCCGTAAACAAGGTTATTCCGTTGTTAAGATAGATTCTTATATGGGATGGCAATGGCAGGTGGAGTGTTACAGGGAGGGAAGCGGATGGCGTCAGACCGGGCTGAAGGCTGTTGGTCGACTGTGCTTTAGCTCCGCCGTTGTCCTTTGAAGTTGGAGATCATTGAATTGTATGTATGGTTGAATGATCCACGATATATCATGTGTTTTGAAAACTGAACTGAACCTGTGAATAAATTTTCATTCCTCTTTTCCTAATTGTATCGGTCTCTTTTTGTTGCCTATTCGTGAGGTTTAGTTAATTTTTTGAATAGATTAATTTTGAAAATGATCCATTCTATGAAAATTTCGTTATAATAAATTCTAAAAGCATTGAGTGATCGACAATTGCAGTTGAAGTTTTTAGAATTAATAGGTAAATGTCCTGGCTGAGATGTTTTTGATGTCGCTATTGCATTATCACTTACATTTTGGTCCGGGAGTGTTGATTGTTATGTTCTGTTCGACTAAAATTATAAATAAACATAAATTTAATTCAATTCCAACCTTAGCTCAGTTGGTAGAGCGGAGGACTGTAGTGGGTGCAGATCATCCTTAGGTCGCTGGTTCGAATCCGGCAAGTCGGAAGTTTTGTTTTTATAATTTTGCGTTTTTGAAAATTAAAATTTACTGGCTTAAATCCGAGTTATAGCAGATGGTGTTCTCCGTGGTCTCCTTCAGATCAGACGTTAAATCCCACCAGCTACCGGTCTCGACAGGTCAACCGATTCCCCAGAAACTCAAGCCCCTTCTCGTTATCTTGCATCGATACTTAGCCGGCGGAGAGAGAAGAAATGGATCAAACTCAAGCCCCTTCTCGTCATCTTGCATCCATACTTAGCCGACGGAGAGAGAAGAAATGGAGGCCGCAGAACTTAGCCGATGGAGAGGAGAAATGGAGGCCGGCGACGACGGGTGATAGAGGATGATTGCTGCCGTGCGCCACATTACCAATAGCTTCGCGATTGCACCCTCCAGGATTTCTCCTGCTTTCTCCTCCCTCCATTGACTAGATTCATTGACCAAAGCCGGATCTAAAATTTTAAATTTGGAAGTATGAAACAAAAAAGGAAATAATAATAATCATCCAGGTTTAGATTCGAACTCGAGATGTATATTAAAAAAAATATTATATCAATTATATATATTATTTTTAAAATGATTAAATAATATATATATATATATATATAGGAGTGATCTCCCGCGCGACAAAAGACGTGCGCCCGTGCGCGACAGCCCTTCCTGATCGGTCCCGCGACAGATCAGGCAAGTGCCTGATCGGTCACGCGACAGATCAGGCACTCTCCGGCTGACCAACGGCGGCCTCCGGCTGGCGCCCCGAACAACATACTATAACCAAGAGGGATTGGTGAACCCGTCGGGGCTTGCTAACCAACGGCGGTCTCTGGCCAACGCCCTGAACACCATACTATAACCAAGAGGGATTGGTGAACCCGTCGGGACTTGCTAACCAACGGCAGCCTCCGGCCGACGCCCCAAACACCATACTATAACCAAGAGGGATTGGTGAACCCGTCGGGGCTTGCTGACCAACAGCGGCCTCCAGCCGCCGCCCCGAACATCATACTATAACCAAGAGGGATTGGTGAACTCGTCGAGGCTTGCTAACCAACGGCGGCCTCCGGCCGGCGCCCCGAACACCATACTATAACCAAGAGGGATTGATGAACCCGTCGGCTCGTCGCACCCTCCGCCCGTCATTGCTAGTATTAAAATATTTTTTTTAATACTTAGAAAATAATTTATTTCCTTTTTTAATATTTCAAAAATAATATTTTCTTCAAAAAACAAACATAAAAAATATAAATCAAAGCCATTTTCTAGAAAATTATATTTTTAAAAAAAATTAAAACAAAAAATGAGTCTAAAAAATATAAAGCATATATATTTTCTAAAAAATTATATTTAAAAAAATGAAAATAGAAAATACAAATTAAACACTACCTAATCAAATGATAAAAACAATATTTACTTTGAAAGACGAAATATGTGTAATCTCCTCCGGTATAAAATCTATAAATAAATAACTACAATTTGATAATTGATTTACATCAAATTCTAAAGTTAGAAACATATATTTTTAAAGAAAATAGAACTGACCTATTGAAATGAACTATGATTCGATGGGATTAAACTTGCTTAGTTTCCTATTTGATTGTCAAAAATAATGGCAGGCAGCATTTTATAATCCTAAAGGCTGTTAAGAGAAATATATCTAAGCAGTAACGAAATTATTAAGTGTTCATAATGTAGTTATTCAATCATCTCGCAACTGGCCTATTAGCTCAGTTGGTTAGAGCGTCGTGCTAATAACGCGAAGGTCGCAGGTTCGAAACCTGCATGGGCCATTAATTTTTGTTGGGATTAATTATTTATATATGGGCCATTTTTTATGGGCCTCAACACTGTGCTTTTTTATGAAATGGGCTTTACTGAGATTGTGTATTAAGTATTTGGGCTTTTTATAAAATATTTAAGAACACGTGTATTTAGCACAAGGTGGAAAAAAACATGCAACTGATTGAATTGACTCATCAAGATAGTTGGGTTAGGCAAACTAATCGAGCCGTATTAGAGCCAATTGAGTGTCATAGGTGTGTGCTTGTTAGAGTTGGCCGTACCAATTCAAAACGATCATGACAAAGTTAATATTGAATAATTAGTAATATCACTCAAATATTATAAATATTATTAAATAAAAGATTATGATTGAAAATTTTAAAATTAAAATAAAAAATATATAAATAAATCAATGATTAAGATGTTAAGATTGCACGTACTAGTTATCAATCCATTCCTAGGGATGCTAAATTTAGAAGCCCCGTCTCATATTAGTGTTGTTGGTCGAGTGGATCATGTAATGGCAAAGCCAATCTTGCCTTCTTGATCAAAGAATGATTGCCTAGGGTCAAGTTAGCCGGTCGATGGCATTAGTGCACTGACATGTGATAAACCATGAATGGTTCAATTGACGATAAACCAATTGAAGCATTCACAACTGTTAAAACTAATGTCATCTCAATAAGACGGTAAACCAATGGGTAAGCTTGATTTTTTAGAATTTCAATCATTTTTTGAGCACGACTTCTCAAATCTTCAATTCTAGAAAAAATTTGGATCATGTTGTATATTATGAATGAAATTCACAAGGTGTTGCTCAATAACTTCTAAATTGAATCATTTGTTGAGAACACAAAAATTTGTATCCAGTTGTATAATCATTTGTTGAAAAATCTTCAGATATAAATCACAAAGTCAAACTACTTTCTAAACATTGAATTCAGAAAAATAATTTTCTGGATGAAATAGTATTTTCTGCGATAAAGACGATAAAGCCTCTCATTTGTTGAGAACTCAAAAATTTATATCCAGTTGTATAATCATTTTTTGAAAAATCTTCAAGATATAAATCACAAAGTCAAACTACTTTCTAAACATTGAATTCAAAAAATAATTTTCTGGATGAAAGAGTATTTTCTGCTTCAATTGAAAGAGTATTTTCTGCGATAAAGACGATAAAGACTGATTTACATGAATGGAAGACGAATGGATGAATGATAGTTTAGTCGTATATATCAAGATAGATATCTTTTCAATAATTGAAAATGAACAAATATTGTAACATTTTCAAAAAATGAAAAGTCTCAAAATCCAATTGCCTCCCCTTTCTTATCGGCGACCACAAGGTCCACGATCAACACTAATATGTCACCAAGTGTTAACCAATATTTCAATAAGTAATAATCTAATAGTAATTTTATAATTTATTAATTTAGTATTTTATCATTTTTTATATTATCGAATTGAACTTTTTGTTATTAAATGTATTTATTATGTTGTAAAAAATTTTATTAGCCCTCGTCATAAATTATCTTTGGGCTCGCACCTAGTTGAAATCGTCTTGTGACCTCTATCTAAGTCTTTGTTAAAGAATCCTCCTTATATCGCTAGATAGAAAAAATGATAGACAAGATTTACTTTGATAGTGATTGACAAATTTGTCAGGTTTTGCTTCAATATGGTTTGGCAAAATTGTCATTATCTTCTATTTCCTATATAAAATTCAGAGTCATGATCTCTTCCAACCTTACAATTATCTCCTCCCCTTCTTTTCAACAATATTAGGTGTTGTCATAAAAGTGAAAAATTTTCGCTTCCTTTGCCAAAACACATACTCTAATGGTAGAAAAGATTACCTAAAAAGAGTTTAAGGAGCTTACCCACCCCATGTAACTTAATTATTTGATTGACTAGGGTTGCTCAGCTTAATCAGTATTGTTGATAAAAGTGAAGATATTTTGTTTCATTTGTTATCCCACGCGCTCTAAAAATACAAAAGATTACTTGAAAAGAGTATGAGGAGTTTGCCCACCCCATATGACTTGAATCGCTCAATTGAATAGGGTTTCTCGGCTTGATCAATGTGTAGGATTGAAAAAGCACTAGAGGGGGGGGGGGGGGGGGTGGATAGCAAGTGTCGTTTTTTCACAATCTTGAAAAGCACGCAAAGGAATAATAAATAATCACAGCAAAGACACTATTTCTTTTTTATTTGGTGCATAGGCCAGCGGTTGTCAGTCCAAGGCTCGCGATCGTTGATCATTTTCAATGAAAATTCCACAAATTTTCTTCTTCTTTGAAGAACAATTCGGTGATGAAGACTAGTCGTTTATGAAAGATAAGGATCGGTAACACTTTTACCATCCTTAGATAGTAAAACACCAAAATTTGAAAGCAATACAAAGAGAAAAAAAAGTATACTAACACCAATAGAGATGAAAATAAAGCGTCAATGTCGGAGTAGGGTTTCGAAGTTGTAACAGAGTTTCAGAGCAACACAAAGATTATTTGAGCATAGAAAAGTGTTGTATAGAGTTGTTGATCGAATGCTGACTTTATAGTGCATTCAGGGCGTCTCGAGTAAGCCTCATCCGATCCGATGAAATCACGCATTATCCATTTGATAACTTTTCTGGTCCATGGCACTTAGGTCTGTTCCAGGGCCCTTGGAACCTTCCAACGCCCGGAAACTCCTCCAAGCTTTTGGAACTATTGGGACAGATATGAGCTAGAGGGGAGGGAGAGGGGGGTGAATAGCTTTAATCACTTCTTCTCGTGGCTTTGTGCTAGTCATTGAATACGTAGCGGATCTTCAATAAAAACTTCATGCACAACACATTAATTTTACTTGGTATCCACTTCCTTAAGATGACTAGTCCAAAGGTTCACTCGTGACTCACAAATGCACTATGAAAACATCATTCTAGGAGGCAGAAAAGGCTCATACAAGCTCACATATGAGAATACAACAAAAAAACGTAAATAATATTATATAAGAAATCGAAAATGACTTTAACCTTGCTTTGCTTGCTCATTTGTTGCTTTGGTTAGCCTCATAATATTTGGAAAGTACAGTAACACTTCTCGCCAAAACTTCAAGAACCGGCTCCTTCAAATGTCCACAAAAATCCCTTTTCTAGGGATCTTTCGACGCCTTCTACTCGATTGTAATGTTATCTTGACCATTCAAAACTTACAGAACGGCTCTTTTTCACTTGTTTAATTGATTAGTGAATCATACCAATCGATTACCAACCTCTAATCGATTAAGCTAATCGATTTGAAGCTTCTATTCACAAGAGAAAAGTTGTTTAATCAATTCTCGAACATTTTGTTCTCTCGTGAAAAAGGTCACAATCAATTAGCTCAATCGATTGGCAAAGCTTAAATCGATTGCCTCAATCGATTCACCACCTTCCGATTGGCGAGATATAATACCCAATCGATTACCCAAATCAATTGCTCGATTATTTTAATCGATTGCTCAACCCTAAATCTCTGAATTTGAATTTAGGATTCTTTTGCCAACACTAATATCATCCATGACTCATTGAAACTTTTCGTTGCCTAGCATCTGGTCAACCTTGATTTGTCAAGACTTTTTTTACCAAGTGTCTAGTCAACCTTTGACTAACTAAATCTTTCCCGTCCTAACCCTGCTAAGACTTCCATTACCTGGTTCCTAACTAGGACTTCCACCGCCTACTCCGACTAAGACTTTCCATTCCATAGTTCTCAACTAGGATTTACCTTTGCCTAATCTCCAGTTAGGATTTCCCGTTGCCTAGCCTCCAATTATGAATTTATGTTGTCGAGCCTCCATTTAGAATTTTCTCAGTCAAGTATCTGATTCTTCCTGAACTTACTTGACTTCTCTCTCACACATTGTCAAATATCAAAACTTAAACATAAGTCAACCTTAGTTTAGTTAAATTGACTAATCTTATCCGAAGACATTACACTAACACGCTATTTGTTGCTCCACCCAACCTACTGGCCTACATTAGCTTTTTACCCAGAGTCCTTGACTTTCCTAGTCCAATTGGCCAAATTGGCCTAAATACTAATCAACCCGATTCAACTATCTAAACCTAGCTCCATCGACCGGCTAACTTGACCCATAGGCAATCATTGTTTGATCAACAAGGCAAGATTGGCTTTGCCATTACATGATCCACTCGACCAACAACACTAATATGAGACGGGGCTTCTAAATTTAGCGTCTCTAGGAATGGATTGATAACTAGCAGACCGGATCCTCTGTACCGGCCATGCCCCTTACCCATGTACCAACTCGTCGGCGATCGCCGGCGAGTCGTCCGATCGACGATCGGACACCACCAATAATTTTTTATCGTCGTTCCGAATAAGATGATATCCTCGGAGAACGGTGAACCCGTCGAAATCGTCGCAATTGTGATGCTACCGTATTCACCGTCGAATCCGACGAGACGTCTGATGTGACGATTTCGACGGGTTCACCGTTCTCCGAGGATATCATCTTATTCAGAACGACGATCAAAAATTATTGGTGGTGTCCGATCGTCGATCGGACGACTCACCAGCGATCGCCGACGAGTTGGTACACGAGTACAGGGGCATGGGCGATACAGAGGATCCGGTCTGGATAACTAGTACGTGCAATCTTATAATCTTAATCGTTGATTAATTTATATATTTTTTATTTTAATTTTAGATTTTTCAATCATAATCTTTTATTTAATAATATTTATAATATTTGAGTGATATTACTAATTATTCAATATTAACTTTGTCATGATCGTTTTGAATTGGTACGGCCAACTCTAACAAGCACACCTATGACACTCAATTGGCTCTAATAGGCTCGATTAGTTTGCCTAACCCAACTATCTTGATGAGTCGATTCAATCAGTTGCATGTTTTTTTCCCCATTGTGCTAAATACGCGTGTTCTTAAATATTTTATAAAAAGCCCAAATACTGAATACACAATCTCAGTAAAGCCCTTTTCATAAAAAGCACAGTACTTGAGGCCCATAAAACATGGCCCATATATAAATAATTAATCCCAACAAAGATAAATGGCCCATGCAGGTTTCGAACCTGCGACCTTCGCGTTATTAGCACGACGCTCTAACCAACTGAGCTAATAGGCCAGTTGCGAGATGATTGAATAACTAATTTATGAACACTTAATAATTTCGTTAACTGCTTTGATATATTTATCTTAACAACCTTTAGGATTATAAAATGCTGCCTGCCGTTATTTTTGACAATCAAATAGGAAACTAAGCAAGTTTAATCCCATCGAATCATACTTCATTTCATAAGGTCAGTTCTATTTTCTTTAAAAATATATGTTTCTAACTTTAGAATTTGATGTAAATCAATTATCAAATTATAGTTATTTATTTATAGATTTTATACCGGAGGAGATTGCACATATTTCGTCTTTCAAAGTAAATATTTTTTTTATCATTTGATTAGGTAGCGTTTAATTTGTATTTTCTATTTTATTTTCTTAAAAAATATAATTTTTTAGAAAATATATATGCTTTATATATTTTGGACTCATTTTTTGTTTTAATTTTTTTTTGAAATATAATTTTCTAGAAAATGTGTTTGATTTATATTTTCTATGTTTTGCTTTCTAAAGAAAATATAATTTTTGAAATATTAGAAAAGGAAATAAATTATTTTCTAAGTATTAAAAGAATATGTTTTTTAAAAAAATAAAAATGAAAAATGACAAACAAAACACAACCAAATAACCTTTTCCTCCAAATCCCATTAAACTAGCCTTTCTGCTAAAATATTACAAGTACTCCACCATATAGCAAGTAACCTGCCGATGTTAAAGGTGTCCGTTCAAGGACTAATTCTAAGAACATAAATTATGACGACAAAAAGGTATAATAAATAACGGATAAATTATACAAGTATAAAAATTTATACCTTCGTCAATCTTGAGGTTACCCTAATATCTCATGTCATAATTAACCATTCACTTACCATCACATTTTTGCCAGTGAGGGGGATATATATAGAGAGAGAGTCGCTCTTTTGCGGACTATCCATCATGCACTCATGTTCGACGTGACTCATGGGAGGTAGGGATGGCAATGGGTCGGGCTCGGGTCGGATTCTATATCCTCCATACTCATCTCCATTTACTATATCCGTACCCATACCCATACCCATACCCATCGGGTTTTAACTTTTATCCCCATCCCCATACCCGTCGGAGGATCGGGTATCCATATCCTACCCATCATCCTATTACTCCCTATAATAACTAAGCTCTCATTACAAAGTTAAAATGTTCAACCCACTTATTTTGAGATCTTCATACCGTCCAAGAATTTGCAACGCACTGATGTTCTAGAATTGTTAGCGATATAAATAGTTTGTTGTTCCATTGCTTCATAAATTGCAACTCTAAAGTACGAACTACGAAGAAAAGAATGTAATGTACAAAACAATATTCCAAACAAGAATTCAAATAAAAGAGCTCGAAAAAAATGAGACTAAAACTGAATACCATAGACTTTTACTATCCTCAAGTCTCATTTGTCAAATTCATAAATACAGACTATTCCACCCTCAAATCAAACCATAAGACCCCTTTCTAGATAAAATTCATATCGAGAATAGAGAATTTCAAATTGTAGTTAGTAGAAAAGATTTTATTAGTATGTTTTGATTCCATATAATTCTAGATATGTGAAGCCTGACACTAACCTAAAATTTCAATGGTATAAAAGTTTCTTTTAATATACTCAACTACACTTAAATACATTTGAATAAGTGGAGAAGAGAACAAGAGAAACAAAAAGAATGACACATAATAGGAAAAAAAACAAATGAGTTTAGGGAGACTAAACTTACAAAGTTATTATCAAGAATCACTTATGTGATTAGATCAGTCGCAGATGGACCTTTTCCTAAAGTATAAATAGCTACTGCAGCCGTTTTCTTCACAAATTTTAGAAATTAGAAAATGAGCAAAATTATCAAATAAGAAAGATATACAATTAGTCAAAGACTCCTTTTTCTTTTACGAAGGTAGGCTACCTACACCTTCAAGCGGCTGTGAAGTTCTTTCCTGTCATGCCTATTAATATATAAGTTGGGATGCATAATTTGATTAGTTGCTAAAATGCTACGGCGATTAGTCTGAAAAAAGTCAATGTACATGGGAAAAAGGCTATGATGTCAAGATATACTAAGAAAAATGATGACATTCACAACTCAGTGTTTTCTTTTCAACCTTACTTAATCTCTTCTTTCAAGCTTTCCTCCTCTCCAATTCTAACTTAACTGGATTCTGTAGCTCATTTTCGCACCATAACAAGATAAAGTAAACAGTCCAAATGTCGATATTTAGTACCTCTGCCGACCCAATTCTATTGGCTTTACTACTCTTTTGAAACGAGGTCACTGATATTTCCTGCTAACCTCCAATGGAGAGTATTTAAGCTTGTAACCCCTTCTCCAAAAGACGGAAGAAAAAAATCACTCTAATTAACAATTGATGAACTAATAAATAATTCATCAAAAAAGTAGAGAAACATTCTCAATTTATTTGTTTGACTAGTAAAAAGTAAAACAACAATCTTTTTAATATATACTTCTATCTACTCATCAAACAAATAAAAATCAATTTCCAATAAACACAATATAGCAATAGCATGACAAAAAATAGAGTACCTTGTTCTATTGTTTGGCTTTAGTTCAAACTAAAGTGGCAAGAGTAAAAGTGCAGGTGAAGAATCTACCAAACTTGTAGCTTTATGATCAAACAATCAAGAAACATCATAGAAAAAATAGGTTAATAAATTCATTCAACTACTATCTTTCAAAAAAAAGCATATTAAAATTCACATCATATCCCAAAAAAATTACAAGTCAACAAAAACAGATTAAGCATTTATATGTTATTCCTGATTTAATCATATTTAAACATCATTCAAAAAGCAAAATAGATCAGTTTCAACTCTGAACTAATTGAAAATTTCTTCATCACTTGATATTGTAATGTCCTGTACAAATATAAAATAATGAGAAACATAAATAATTGACCAAATAGTATTAAATTTAATGAAATTAAGTTGTATTAAAAACTTACCCCATCAACATCAATAGTATCCTCATCATATTCGATTGAAGACAAATATGCTTTTGTTTCTTGTGAACTTGTAGCTGCAAAGTTCAGTAAAAAAATGAATCATTATTGGAGATTATAAAAGAAGAATATTTTCATACAAAAATAATATAAATTAATTTATAGTTACCTTGTTTCTCATTTGATAACCAACTTTGAGTGCACATCAATGTTTCTATGGTTTTCGGATGAAGCTTGCTTCTATGAGAACTCACCAATCTACCACCTGTACTAAATGCAGATTCTGAAGCCACAGTCGATATTGGAATGGCAAGTATATCCCGTGCCATCCTCATCAAAGTGGGATACTTGATTCCATTGGTCTTCCACCACTCCAATATGTGAAAAATCCACATTTCTTGGCAACACCTTGTCTTCTAAATAAGGTTCTAGTTCAGTCTTAGATCAGTATTAATGTTACACTCAAGTGCTACTTCTTTATCAAAACTATCCAAAAAATCATCAGTACTTGTATTCAATATAGTATCCATTGATCTTTCAACTCTAGCATGACCATCATTATTTGTGTATTCTTCGAGCAAATCATAACACATTTTTTGAATTCTTCTAAGAGGTTCTTTAAAGCCAATCTCTCCCTGTGTTCTTTTAAAACAATACTCCACCAACTTTGACTTATATCTTGGATCTAATATAGTAGCTACTCCCATAATTCCATGAATATCAGACCAATATTTCTCAAATTTGGAGAGCATTCGTTCAACCATAGAGGAAATAACTTTATTAGGAGATTTGACCCACTTTAACAATGAAGCTTTAATTTCACAAACCTTAGGAAAAAAGATATTTGTTGTGGGATACTTTCTTCCAGAAAATATTTCAGTCACCGAATAAAAGACTTTCAACATTTGAGAAACCTCTTCTGCTAACAACCACTCCTCCTCTGTTGGGAAACATTTATATGATGAATCACGAAATCTCAAACGAGCAAACACATCTTTAAAAGACATAGCAGTTATGAGCATCAAATATGTTGAGTTCCAACGGGTTTTACAATCAAGGACTAATTTTTAGCATTCATATTGTGTACTACAATCCGTGCCACATCATCAAACTTTTGCTCTCTTTTAGGAGATGCTCTCCAATATGCGACACTTTCACGAATTTTCTCAACACTAGGTGCAATGATATCCAAACCATCTTGGACAACTAAATTTAAAATATGAGCAGCACAACGCATATGAAATAAAGACCCTCCTAGCATAAGTGTAGAATGATCAAGTTTATGCAACACATAATTTATAAGAGAATCATTAGTGCAGCAATTATCAACAGTAATGGTGGAGATATTCCTATCAATATTCCAATCCATCATAGACTTAACTATCACATTCGCAAGGACTTCTGAAGTATGTGGAGAGCGAACATAAGCAAACCTATATAATGCAAACACAATAATGTATATATTTAAGTATCTGTTTAATTTAAAACATAAAAAAAGTATGAAAAATATTACATATTTGAGTGACAAATAAAAAGTATACCTCAAGATACGACTTTGCAAAGTCCAATTATCATCTATGAAATGAGCTGTCAAAGCCAAAAATCCCTTCCTTTGATTAGATGCAGTCCACATATCAGTTGTTAAAGCAATCCTGCCTTTATTACATTCCAATAAGCTCAATAATTTTGTCTTTTCATAGTCATACATTTTCAATATATCACTCTTAATGGTATTACGACATGGAACCTTGAACAATGGTTGAAGACTTGCTAAAAGCTTACGAAATCCATGATGCTCCACTATTGTTAATGGATACTCATGTAAAATTATCATTTCAGCAAGAATACACCTTGAGGATTCTTGGTCAAATTGAAAGCCTTTAATAACAAAATCTCCCTTATTTTGCTCTTTAATTAGTATTTTCTGCCTTATATCACTAACGGTTCGTCTTGGACAGATTTTGAAATGTTCACGTAAATGTGTTATCCCATGTTTACTATTGTCAGAAAGGGATTTCTCACAGTAGTTGCAAATTGCCTTATCTATTCCATTAATTTTCTTTCTTCGAAAATGATTCCAAACATCAGAGGTTAACTTTCTCGTTCTTGTTTCACTAGGAGAAGCATCATCAACAGATGTCGAATTTGGTGGAACTTGTGGAACCTCATGATTTACTTCAGAAATTGGTGGAGTCTCATGATTTATTTCAGATAGTGGCACTTCATTTCCTGTTGTAAGGTCTACTGGGTTCATTTTATAAACCTAAAACTGATGTTGTAATGTATGTTAAAGGAAACATAAAGAAAACACTAATGATTATCTCATTCAAACTTTGAACTACAGATAAATTGAGCAAAGATTAGAAAATATAATTATCTTTTTTTCAAATAAAATCAATAAGTCAAAATCTTTTTTAAAAAAATTACCTTGACAACCCTAAACGTGCTAAACTGAAATGGTTGTTCTTTTTCATCCAAAACAAAGGTGGGGTTGGAACTTCCAAGCTGAGATGTAAGGACAAAAGACGAACTGAGAACTAAGAAGAGTCTTTGTTGCTCCTCCTTTTCATCAACAAGGTTGGTTGGAAGATAAAGTGACGAGATGAAGTCTTCTGGGTCGCTTGAACCCGCCTCTACAACAGCGTCTTCAACTCTTCGCTTTGTCTTCGGCAATGGAGGGATTTGATAGAGTAAGGACTAAGGAGTGACGATTGAGCGGCGAAGGCGATGGAGGTATTTGACAGAGCAAGGAGCCAAGGAGTGAGGATTGAGGAAGAATAAGAGAGTAAATCAGTAAAAGACTCGGCTTGCTTTGGGAATAGGGATGGAGAAACTTTAAATATTATTTTTTAAGTTCTGTGGTTATGCTTCTGCCATCAAAAATCGAGGCTAAAAGAGAGAGTTTAAGTTTTTTTTTTTGACTTTGGTTCTCCCATAGCCTTCGACCTTCGTGCATGAATCGACTATCGAGGTTAAGAGAGAGAGTGTAATATATATATATATATATATATATATATATAATATATATATATATATATATATATATATATATCGGGTATCGGGTAGGGTATGGGTAGGATTGTACTATATCCGTCTCCGCATCCGAACCCGAACATACCCGAACCCGAATACCCGATTATTTAATCGGGTCTAAAAAAGCCCTCCATACCCTCCTTCATTCGGGTCGGAAATCGGATTCCCCATCGGATTCGGGGGATATCGGTTACCCTAATATCTCATGTCATAATTAACCATTCACTTACCATCACATTTTTGCCAGTGAGGGGGATATATATAGAGAGAGAGTCACTCTTTTGCGGACTATCCATCATGCACTCATGTTCGACGTGACTCATGGGAGGCATCTCAAATCAATTTTTTAAAAATAAAACAAATAGGTATCTCTCATGTTATTTTTTTATTTTATATTTTTTAAAATATTTTTTTAATAAATATTAAATATATATAATATTCCCTAAGAAAAAAACTGAATCTTAGAATGAAAATCTTATTAGCTTAAATTTACTATAACTTAATTTCTAAATCTTAAAATCTTAAACAGTAAATATTTATAATATGCCCTCTGAGTATTTAAATTTTTTTATTTTGAATATTCTGATCTAAGAGGGAAGACTGCCTTAGAGAGAAATTTTATTGACTTAAATCACTTATAACCCAAATTTTACATCTTAAAATCTCAATTAACTCTAAATACGTATGATATATACTTAAAAAAATAAATAAATAAAAACTACAGCAATGAAAAATAAAAAGAGTTGGAGACGTCTTTGTCGCTTAAAAAATAAAAAGAGTCTGATGCGCACGGATCCGTGGGGGAGGGTATATATATATATATATATATATATATATATATATATATAATTTTGCTCTCCTGTGAATCGTGCGGTGAGGATTCCGTGCGGACCACAGTCCCTGACCGATCAGGGACTTCCCTGATCGGTCACGGGAGGTCCGCGCAACACGGTCCGCAGGAGAACAAATTCGTATATATATATATATATATATATGCACATTACCCTATGTGACTTCTCCGCACCCCATTCATGACTTGGCGTAAGGCACCTCCAATTACGCACCCTACTTAGGGCACCACCAATGCATATCAGAGGTGCCTTGAGTTTTTTTTTAAATCAATATTTTTGAATCTTATCTAAAATCTATATAATATATTATGTGAAAATCTAAAAAATTTTATTCTAAATACTATAACACAAAGGGAAGTCTGAACCGTAGAGAAAAAATCTTATTGACTTAAATCCAATATAATTCGACCTCTAAATCTTAAAATTTTAAATGTTAAATACGTATAATATATCCTGTAAACATTTAAATTTTTTTATCTTAAACATAACCTAAGTAGGAAGCCTGAACTTTAAAGAAAAGAATCTTATGACATCATCGATTGTCAGACTTAGGATAGTTGTCTTGAAGATGACATCTGAGAAAAAGTTAATACTCATTGATGTACTCTATGTTTCCGACATCAGAAAGAACCTAGTTTCTGGATCGACACTTATCAAGGTTGGCTTTAGACTAGTGTTCCAGTCAAACAACTTTGTACTTACGAAAAATTATGTCTTCGTAGGCAAGAGATATTTAGAACAGAGTTTGTTCAAAATAGTTGTAATGACTGTACACCGTGAATTTGCTGATAATAAAATAAAACTTTCCAGCTACATTATTGAGTGTTTTAATTTATGGCATGATCGATTTGGACATGTTAATAATAATACTCTGAAACATCTTGTCAAATTAAATTTATCATCAAACGTTAATGTTGACGAAACACACAAATGTGAAGTGTGTGTGGAAGCAAAGATGACGAGACTACCTTTTCACTCGGTCGAAAGATTAATGACTCCTCTAGAATTGATACATAGTGATATATGTGATTTAAAATTTCTGCAAACTAGAGGAGGTAAAAAATATTTTATTTCTTTTATCGATGACTGTATGAGATTTTGTTATGTTTTTTTAAAGAAGTAAAGATGAAACCTTAGAGACCTTCAGAACGTATAAAATAGAAGTTGAGAATCAATTTGATAAACGAATTAAAATAATTCATTGTGATAGCGTTGGAGAATATGGGATATCGTTTGATGAGTTTTGTTCAGAATATGACATTATCTATTAGACAACGACGCCATATTCGACTCAATCAAATGTGTTGTCGAACGTAAAAATCGAACACTAAAGGAAATGATTAATGTCTTGTTGATAAATTTAGACTTACCCCAAAACTTATGGGGGGAAGCTATATTATCGACAAATCATATTCTCAATAAAATCTCTCACAAGAAAAGTGATAAAAGTCATACGAACTATGAAAAGGCTGCGAGTCATCCTATAAATACTTGAAAGTGTGAGGGTGCTTGACAAAAGTCGAAATACCAAAACCAAAACAAATAAAGATCAGACCTAAAACGTTCAATACGATATTTGTCGGATATGCCCATAACAATAGTGCAAATCGTTTCATAGTTCACAAGTCATACATTCCTGATATTTATGTGGGAACAATCATAGAATCTCGGAATGCAATATTTTTTGAAGACGTATTCTCAAATAAGAAGGGAAACGTTCAAAGTGATTGTAACGGAAATTCTAACGAAAATGACGTTCCTGAACTTATTTGTCGAAATTGATATATTTATCAATTGATAATTAACAATAACTATTATTAATTAATTATTATTTTTTAATAATTAATTAATCACAGTGCATTAAAGAGAACTTAAAATTAATTAATATTTTAATTAATCTAAAAACATTCAATTATGATCGTGAGAGGGATAATGACATGAATTAATTATCACGAAAAATTATCAATTTATTAATATTGAGCCTATTCGACTAGTTGCATTTTTTTTTTTTCCCGTTGTTCTAACTGCTAAATACACGTGTTCTTAAATTAAAAATTAGACCAAATATTCAGAAAGAATCTCTGACAAGCCCATTTCGTAAAAAGGACCGGTATAGAGGCCCATAATAAACTCGCCCATATATAAATCAATTTTCGCCAAAATCTTTTATTGGCCCATGCAGGTTTCGAACCTGCGACCTTCGGTTATTAGCACGACGCTCTAACCAACTGAGCTAATAGGCCCGATGAATATCTTCCAAAAACTGGTTTAATAATTATTTAATACAGGTTGGGATCCTTTAGAATTACAGCTGCCACTGTTTTCACAATCAAATTGAAAAGCAAGATTAATCCCATCAAATCATAGATCATGTCAATAGGTTCTCTTTCACTATCCTCACACAATAACTATAGTATCCGAACTAATAACTTTCATGATTTACCTCGTTCTATGTAGACGTGGGACGAATTGACGGGGACGCTGGGCTAACGAATTATTTTTTACCATCTTAATAGGTTATCTTTTCTTTTAAAAAAATGTGTTTCTGATTTTATAATTTGATGCAAATCAATTGCAAATCGTATATATTTAGGTGTTTATGATTATATAAATTGCAATTATTTTGGTTATATCTGTTCATGAATAAATTCAAATATATTTATTCAAAATTAAAATATAAATAATTGTTGAACAAGTAAAAACTCCTTTTAATCTTTAAATATGAAATATTAAATTCTAGAAATTTTAAGGAAAATGTACACAACGTCTTAACCAAGTTAAGGACAAATAGAGACCGGGTAAAATCTTAAGTATGTTAAGCACCAATCAAAAATTAGAGTAAAAATGCTGTTAGTCCACGTCTTATATAACCGCTGCTACTGGACGACAGTATAAAAGTCGATTCTTCCGCCGTAAACCCTAAATCACCAAAACTTGAAATCGATCCTCCAATTGCTCTTGCTCTTGCTCTTGCTTAGAGCTCACTCGAGAATCAAAAGGGCAGCGGAGAGAAGGGTGGACATGGCGGAGCGGTTCGACGATGTCGTCGTGAAGTCACCCACTGACCGTAGACTGTACAGGATCCTTCACCTTGTCAATGGACTTTGCGCGCTGCTGGTACATGATCCCGAGATTTATCCCGAAGGCCATGATCCACCCCATGACGGTGCCGTGGAGGAGGATGCTTCCATGGAGGAATATGAAGAAGATGATGATGACGATTGCGACGGGGTGGTTGATGATGATGAAGAGTACGAGTCGGATGAGGAGGATGAGTCGGATGGGGAGGATGGGGAGGATGAGGACGGGGAGGGAGAAGGGAA
The DNA here is from genome assembly GCA_024364735.1 of Boesenbergia rotunda. NCBI lineage: Eukaryota > Viridiplantae > Streptophyta > Magnoliopsida > Zingiberales > Zingiberaceae > Boesenbergia > Boesenbergia rotunda. The sequence continues at coordinate 129,614 of JAGFNQ010004218.1, forward strand.
CGAGGGCCAAGCAATGACAAAGAGCAAGGGGAAACTTTCACACACCAAAAAGGTGAGAGCGCTTTTATCTGTTTTTTTAATGAGGATTGAGTATCAACACGAAATCTGTTAGTTGAACTCTTATGATTAGTGATTTTGTCTGGCAATCTTAAATATCTGAAATTTGCTCATTGTAATCTGTTTTTTTTTTGGGAGTTGACGAGGTCCCCCTCATAGATTCTGCATAAAAGATATGATTTTGCTGTTCATTGCATTGGTGCAATTTGGAGATTTAAAATTTGGTTCATTATCAAAATTGACATCTAATGAAAACTTTGTTTAGGTTATATGATAATTTTTGAGATACTGCAATACATTAGCAATGACGTTTACCAATATGATAATTACGCTTATCACCCTTTACCATTTTCAACTTGCATTGTTATGTTTTTTTTTTTGTATTATTATACTTACCCAGTTAACAACAATTTTAGAAGTTGAAAATGACCTTACAATTTGGGTCTTAGACTATAGCTAACCCTTTTAAATACAAAAGCCTGTAGACCTAGTTCTATCTTCTAAAAGAGGCATAAAATACGTTCATCAAATATCTTAAAATATATTTAATTGCTTGGATGCAATGTTCTCTTGGTAACTTTGTTGATCGTCAATTGTGCTTATATGAATTATCATTTCTAGGTTGCTGCAGCAATGTGTGTAGGAATGGGTAGCTTCTCTGACCCGTATAATGCTCAGGGGCTCGCCCATTTCTTAGGTTTGGCTGTTCTTCCTCTTCTATTTTACAGAAATTGAAATTCTCTCTTATTTCATGTTTTAAAAAATGCCATTTGGTACCCATGATTTAATGCTAAAGTATGTCTTATCAATATTCCCATAACCATGTCAAGATGGCACACTTGTTGAAATGGGTATGGTATGAAAAAGTAATGCTTTGTCATTCTAATCTCTTTTGATTAGGAGGACAAATGATAGTTTGCAACATGAAAAGTAATGGTTTTCAAAATTTTAATTTACCTTGATTTTAGGTTCAATAATTATAATTCTTAAATAACTTACCTTAGTTGTAGTTTTTAAGGGGCCAGTACCTATATCATATACGCATAGTTAGGTTTATGTCTTTATGCAATTTGACATGGCTAAAGCATGCTCTAGTGAGACATTGAACCTTTTTAACTTTAACTGTCAGAAGCTCCAGTTTTTTACAGTTTGGAATCTGAAACTATAATGGACTGGTGCATAGCTAAGACTACATACTCAAACTAACTCAGCTTCTGCTTTGATACACCAACCCATTTGAACTGCTATTCGGGCTTGATTCCAGATTTGCCTATCATTTTTTCTGTTTTTTTTCACACTTTTTTTTGTGTTATTTTCATCTTGATCTCTTGATAATTGTCATCTGCGTTACTTGTTTATTGCTATTGATTTTTGAGAGTATTTGTTGATCTGATATCTTGTGCACATAATTTTGTTTATTCTTATTTTGTTAAAGTGAAATAATACTATGCTACCTAGCTAATATAGTACTTTATAATCATGCTAGGTTTCTTAACCATAACAATTACAATTTAACTAGTTGGAAAATCCTTTATGAAATTAACCCTCTAGGAATCTAAGGAAATATGTCTTCGATGAAAATAGATTATTAGTGTGAATCTTGCTTGTTCCCCATCAATTATACACTTTTCTTGAGGTTCATGCTTTTGTGGCTGTTTTTAGTCTTTCTTGGTTCAATGCTAAGGTTATAATCCACTAGGATGGTTATTTATTCTGAAATTGAATGTGAGATCGAATATTTAAGTTTTTTATCATTATAAATTATTGGGACAATGATTATGATGCTTGATTTGCAGAGCATATGCTTTTCATGGGGAGCAAAGAATTTCCAGATGAAAATGAGGTCTGGACATCTTACATTACTATGAACCTTACATTTTCTTTCTCGTGCACATGATTCATGTTTCCAATTGGGGCATAAATGCATATTTATGTAACAAATTCTAGTTGCTTAATTCTATACTAGAAGATAGGCTGTTGAACTTAGGATAGATTGGGAAAGCTGTAAGGTGTACAGAAGAGATAAATAGATGAGAAAATCTGATGCCGTTTTATACTCTCCTAAACCCAGGTTGAAGGTTGGAAGATCAACAATATCCATGGGACCTTTGCACCAAACATTTAGAATCTAAACATCTTTATATTTACTTGACCGATTAAACTGGGGACAGAGAAAGTAGTATCTGTTGGATTTTGAAACCAACTAAATATAGATCACTTGTTAATTACATGACCTTACAACTAAAATACAACAATATAAATGATTTGTCATAACTGAAAGTACAATAAAACCCTGTTACCTAAAATCTAGTGAAAAGACCAATCAATGCTGGATGATACCCTGAACCTAACATACTAGGAGTAAATGCAAAACACACACACATCACACACACACACACACACACACAACACAAATTATCTTTGACACTTCCCCCTCATGTTGAGCATAAATAAGATATCATGTTTTCACATTAATCAGAAAAGCTCTTGTAAGCTAAACATAGATAAAGAAGTTAATCTATTGCATCAGAAAGGGTAATTATATGTGCATAGATGACCTAATCTAAAATCCTAAACCTAAAATACCAACATAACAGTCTCCAATGTCACAAGCAGTCTGGCTAAAATCCCTTGTTATGAGTTCAGATGTAGATGACAAAGAGATTGTAAAGGGCAGCCAGAGTTTGAATCCCAGTTTTTGATTTTGTCTGGCTAAAATCCCTTGTTATGAATTCAGAAGTAAATAACAAAGAGATTGTAGAGGGAAGCAAGAGCTTGAATCCCACTTATTGATTTTGTCAGCAACACCTTGACAAATAGGAATTCCCATATACTTTACTAGAATTCAAGGAATATGTCTATACATTCTTTATTATAAATACAACTAAATAATTATTCCAAACTGTTGCTTTGGTTTATGACACTTTCTTTGGTAAGTCTGCATCAAACAATTTTTATATGTAGGTTCTATGGAAGCCAAATAATAAAATAGTTAGGATAGGATTTATTGTTGTTTCTTCCCAAGCTTGTTTTTTCTCTACACTCATATTATTAGAAGAATGATGACTTTGTCCTTGCAGTGAATGTTTTGCTTGTTTTTCTTGGTTTTGAGAATTATTGTTCTCATCGTTATAAGAATCAACTGCAATTATCATCGGTAAATGGTGTGTAATTTTTTTTAGCTTAGATAATTTACTTTTCCCTTGCCCTATTTAACTATAAATTATGATACATTATTATGGCTTATAAGTCATTAACCTGTTGTCTATTGTGGTATTTCTTAGTATGATAGTTATGTGTCCAAGCATGGGGGCTCAACAAATGCTTACACCGAAACCGAATACACTTGTTATCACTTTGAAATTAGTCGTGACTACTTGAAGGGCGCCTTGAAAAGGTAATAACGATTAGCTTCGTGTAATGGAGTCAATACCTTTTTCTCTCTCAAACTTATATAGGTCTGGTGCATTTTCTTAATGCCTCTTGTAGATTTAGCCAGTTTTTTATATCTCCATTGATGAAGATTGAGGCAATGGAACGGGAAATTTTGGCTGTTGATTCAGGTTTCTTAATATTAGCTTTAATTTCGCTACTAATAGTTTATATAGTATCACTTAATATTTTGAGGTTATTGATTTATAAATTCTTCTCTTTATGTTGTGCTATGAGAAGATTATTGTTTTGTAGAGTTTAATCAAGTACTACAAAATGATAATGCTCGTTTGCAACAACTTCATTGCCATGTATCTACACCAGGCCACCTTTTCAACAGATTCTATTGGGGTACACTACGCAAAATCTAACTCAATTCTTTGTACCATTTTATTAGCTATCAATTATTTCTAAGTCATTTTTATTGTAGGAAATAAAAAGAGTTTGATGGATGCCATGGAGCATGGTGTCAATTTGCAAGAAGAAATCTCAAAACTATATATGGAAAATTATCACGCAGGAATCATGAAACTAGTTGTAATAGGAGGAGGTAGGAATCTGGATGAATGTCTGCATGGTATTCAATATAAATTGTTCATCAGTAACCAATAACAGTTGCTGCTGTTGGACTGAGAAGTAAACTTTCTCACCTTTTCATTTATGCGCTCACCCCATCATCTTGCAGATCCCTTAGATGTGTTAGAGGATTGGGTAGTAGAGCTCTTCAGTAATGTGAAAGCAGGCCCTTCATTAAAGACGAACTATAACGCAGATGTGCCAATTTGGAAAGTGGGGAAGCTGTATAGATTAGAGGCAGTTAAGGATATACATGTTCTGGAGTTGGCTTGGACGCTTCCTTGTCTTCACAATGAATATCTGAAGAAACCAGAAGACTATTTAGCACATCTGTTAGGCCATGGTTAGTACTCTCATATTATAATTATTTATGCCTAAAATTCAATTTGAGTAGTTGTTATTGTGGACCTATGCTATCACAATATGTGTTCATTGAAATATTGATTATTTCCTTCAGTCCATTTTTTAAATGTCTATCAATTCATTATTTTGTATCTAGTGGTTTGTTAAATTCTTAAAATATTGTTATTATATTTTTTCATTGACAATACTTTTGTGCTCAATACTTGGAGCTTGCTTCTTACAAATGAGAAAAATTATTCAGAGGGTAGGGGAAGCTTGCTCTATTTTCTGAAATCTAAAGGATTGGCAAGTGCATTATCAGCTGGTGTTGGCGAAGATGGAATGAGCAGGTCCTCCATTGCTTACATTTTTGTCATGTCCATCTACCTCACTGATTCAGGTCTAGAGAAGGTATGCATGATTATATAAAGCAATGCAATTTGCCACAATTATACTGTATTGTCATTGAGTTTCCAATGGATTTAATGAAGTGATTGTTGGATTACAAAGATCATAAATCTTATATGCACTGTGATTTCATGGACCTTTATTGATGTCATTGCTGATGCAACTTCAAAAATTAAAATATGTTTCAGTTTCAAATTATAGAGGCTATATTTTGAATATATCAATTAGTTCAAATTTATCTTTTATCATTTTTGAGCACTGTCTTCAGTCTTAGCTTAAATGTTTGCGAGCCGTTTCATAATATGCAAAATGCACGATGATAAAATATGATGATATCTGTCCATTATTTTAGCACAGTATTTACTTTTAGTATTTGCATCACTCAAAAAATAAACTTAGTTTCTGTATGTTCTAAAGTCCGAACCTTTTTCCGCTGAATTTAGTCATTATTTTTCTTATGATTGATCAAATTGTGGATGAGGTGGATTTTTGTTTCATTTTCTTTGCTTTTTAATCTTTATTTCATTAAATTTTAATTGTTCCATTATTTTTTAAAACTCTTTGTACTTGAAAAGGCAGCCCGATGCACAAAGCTCATGCAAGGTCCCAAGATAGGGTCTATTGTGTGCAACTAGGGGTGTAATCGAATAAGCCGAGCCGAACAGTAAGAGGCTCGAGTTCAAGCTTGGTTCGTTATCTCTAAGCTCGAGCTCGGATCGAGTTCGATTCGAGCTTTAGTTCTTAAGCTCTAGCTCGGCTCGCAATAAAATTAAATAGCTTGAGTTCGGCTTAATAAAAGCTCTTTTAAAAATTAAACGAGCTTAGTTCGAGCTCGTTTAAAAATTAAATGAACTTAGTTCGAGTTCATTTAAGATAATTAGCTATAATAATTAATAATATATTATTATACTTATTATTTATGTGATATTTAATTTATATATAAATATAATAAGATAAACGAGCTTCTTAACGAACATGTTCACTAGCCTCTTAACGAGCACGTTCGCGAGCCTCTAAACGAGCATGTTCGAGAGCTCATGAATCAAATACTGCTAAGCTCGAGCTCGGCTCGATAATGTTTTTGAGCTCGGAATTGGGCTTGAGCTCGGCTCGTTAACTTAAACGAACGAACTCGAATGAACTTTTTTTCGAACCGAGACTCGAATAGCTCGCGAGCGGCTTTGCTCATTTACACCCCTATGTGCAACCTTACCTTGTTTTACAAGAGGCTGTTTATGAGACTCAAATCCGTGACCTTTAGGTCAGACACCAACAACTTTTTGTATCAAGGCTCCCCTTCACTCTTTGAACTTCTTCAAGCAAAATAAAAATTAAACCTTATTTAGGAGATAGGTTCTATTTGTTAATGTTATAGTTTCCATTATTAATAAAGGCTACAGTTTGTCCATTTTCTAGGAACGATCTTTGCTTTGTAGTTTTTAAACAACTTTCCTGATTTTTGCTCCTTCCACAAACTAACATCTAAGGTTGATTGCTTAACTTTCTCTGTAATGCTTCTGCAGTTTGATGAGGTAATTGGGTTTGTATATCAGTATATTAAGTTATTGCGCCAAACTTCTCCGCAAGAATGGGTTTTTAAAGAACTTCAAGATATAGGAAATATGGATTTTAGATTCGCTGAGGAGCAACCTCAGGATGATTATGCAGTAAATCTTGCAGGTAAATGGATGTTAACCTTTTCATATACGTTCAGTTTTAACTATATTTATTCATCACAAGAACCTTTACTCGCTATTCTGGAGAAACATGGATTAGCTATTCCAGTAAATTACATCTTACTCATTTGCTGCTAATATGCTTGCTTGAATGTATAACATGATCTTTGCTATGACCTTTTGTTACTGGACAGGTTTTGATGTTTAATTATTCTGAGTTGTTCTTTGTCGTAGAAGTAATTGATCTTTCTTCTGCAGAAAATTTCCTTTTTTATTCAAAAGAGCATATTATTTCCGGAGAATATGCTTTCGAGCAATGGGATCCTGAGTTGGTGCAGACCATTTTGAGTCTTTTCTCGCCAGAAAATATGAGAGTTGTCGTACTCTCAAAATCATTTGATAAACAGTCGCAAGGTACTTATGCTTGCCTTACCTTTCAGATGTTGGCTGAAAACAGTTTCTAGGTTTCTAAAGATTGTTATTTGTTAGTTTATACGTAGAGTTTGTATGTCTCAAAGTTTGTCTTGCTATTATGTCTAGCAAAGTTAATCCCAAATATGGTTCATTGATGCAATGGAGCAACAAATTATTCCATTAAGTTCTTGACTGAACTATTACTAACGGTTGGATTGAATTTTCAATTATAATCTAGAGTCATTCACCATAAAGTCATACTCTTTGAGTTTTCGTGCAAATCACAATTGTCTTATCTAATTTTCATGCCATTTTGTTAAACAAAATTTTGATGTGACATACAATTCATTAATCTTCTCTGAGTTCATATGTATTTTCAATGAAATTTATAAGTTGAAACTACATTCTTTCATGATTTCAGCCATCCAATACGAGACATGGTTTGGGTCCCAATATATTGAAGAAGACATTTCACCATCTCTTCTCAAGCTTTGGGGAAATCCTCCTGAAATTGCGCCATCTTTGCATTTGCCTTCAAGGAATGACTTCATCCCTTCAGACTTTTCACTTCGAAATGCTAATATGTCAAAAAGCCTATCAAATATTAGTTGCCCTCAGTGTATTATTGACAATCCACTAATGAAACTTTGGTATAAGATGGACACAACGTTTAATGTCCCCCGTGCAAATGCGTACTTCTTGATCACAGTGAAGGATGGATATAGCAATGTCAAAAATTGTGTGTTGACAGAGCTTTTCATAAATCTTCTCAAAGACGAGCTAAATGAAATCATATATCTGGTACACTTCAAAGTCAAAGAAAGATTTTAAGTTGATCGATTATTTGTTTTACTCTCTAATTTGTGATTTTGTTACTTGGCTAACCATTTAATCAATATTGTGTCATGTATTGATATCCTAGTGCAAAGATGAAAACTCTAATTTTAAATATGTGTTCATCAATCTCTTTATCAAATGTATTAAATTAGTCTTTCTCCTTTAAGTTAGTAACAGTTACATATGATTCACTTAGAATTGTGAATATTCTTCTGTGAATATTTACCTCATACAGGGTGTTTGTTTGTTTATTTCCATCTCATTCACTGGTTTACTCTCTTAATTGCTTCTATGGTTTCGATTTTCAGAAAGATAAGCTTTTTGTGTGGAATTTTGGGTACTGTTCTTTGGTGATCATCCTAATTTTAACTGTGCAGGCTGGAGTGGCTAAACTGGAAACTTCTTTGTCATTTGTTGGTGATAAGCTCGAGTTGAAGTTGTCTGGTTTCAGTCACAAACTACCGATCTTGCTATCAAAGATATTGAACTTGTCCAAAACATTTATGCCGAATAATGATCGATTTAAGGTATGCCATTTGTTCTGAAATTTTTTAGCAATTATAAATGTAGATAGAAGAGCAATTAAGGGTGAGTACTACATTCTTCTGTTGTGTGCCTCATATTGTTGTCTGCCGTGCTAAAAGTAAAAAAATAAAAATAAAAATAGAGCGATAGAGTTGTGTGTTGAACCCTTGCAGAACTTGTGTATGAAGCTGTTTAGATCAATGCATGGTTTAAAATTTCGATCCGTATGGAAGTTTCGGTTTATGACTGGAACCAACTCTAGCAGTGAGTGTCAGACACTTCTTGTTTTCTTTTAGCGGATAAAGGGGCCAATATTTTGATGCTTCTATGATTACTTCATCAAAGTTTCGATTAAAGTTTAGACGGGTTCTAATGTTGATCTTTTTTAGTTCTACTCTGTGTTTTTCGATAGTAAGAGTTTTTCCCCCCTTTTTTCTTGAACTATTTAGGTTATTAAGGAGGACATGGAGAGAAAATTCAAAAACTACAATATGAAACCTTTGAGCCATTCTTCCTACCTGAGGATACAATTATTGCGGTGTAGATTCTGGGGTGTAGAGGACAAACTTTCCTGCCTCTTGCATCTTACGCTTTCTGACTTAATCGAGTTTATTCCAAGACTTCTATCTCAGGTAACCAGATCGGTGGTATGAGGCTTACTGTTGATTTTTTCTCTTCTTAATCTGTAGTCTGAGTAATTGAAAAAATTTCAATTTACTTTCTAATAGTTCTTACAACTAAGACTAATATATTCTTTCAGTTATATATCGAGGGCCTCTGCCATGGAAATTTATCTGAAAAGGAGGCAATTGAGATATCAAATATCTTTACCGATACCTTCTCCGTAGAACCTATTCCTGCAGAGTTACGACATAAAGAGAGTGTTATCTGCCTTCCATCTAGTAGTAATCTGATTACAAGTGTTCTTGTAAAGAATGCCCAAGAAGTGAACTCTGTGGCCGAGGTATTTTGTACTTCCAGTTTATTTCACTTGCACGATCGAATCCTCCATTAGTTGGATTCATAAAACCGTGAATAAGGCTTGCTGCTATGCGCTGTCGCAGTTGCAGTTGCCTTTATAAATTTTATTTCATTTTCTTGAACTCCTTTCTGTGTTGTTATGTTTACATCTATTTGATTCGAGTTGGCAGCTTTATTTTCAAATCGAACAAGATGTGGGGATTGAAGCCACTAGATTAAGAGCCATCACGGATCTTTTCAGCAACATAATAGAAGAACCGTGCTTCAATCAGCTTAGGTAATGTCAAACTTCACCATGCTAAAACGTCGATATATTCACTTGACTACTTGAATGCCTATGAATTTGCATGCCATACTTTAGAGTTTGTCATGTAGAGATTTGAGTTAACGGAAAGTTGTCATGTGCTGGTCGGTCATAGGACAAAGGAGCAGCTCGGTTATGTCGTTGAATGTAGCCCAAGGATGACCTACCGTGTTTTGGGATATTGCTTTCGTGTTCAATCCTCAGAATATAGTCCGATACACTTGCATGGCAGGATAGCCAACTTCATCAACGGTCTTCGAGATTTACTGGTATACACCACTAATACCTGATTTATTTTTCCAATCTCTTGCGAGTTTCTTAAATAAGACTGCGGATTCTAAGCCTAATATAAATGCTAACAACGTTCGAATGAGAAATATCAGAGTGCTGACATTGTTCGTCATGCATTCTTTTATCGCACAGAGCTTTACATGTATGACCATATATTGATTTCATTACGACAGGAATCTCTTGACGATGAATCTTTTGAGAGCCATAGAAGTGGACTTATAGCACAAAAGTTGGAGAAGGATCCATCACTTTCGTACGAGTCAGGAAATTATTGGGATCAAATTGTGGACAAAAGGTTTTCTCATAACTTCCTTCATTTGCCGCATAATTTTGCTGTCAGCTCTACCTTTCGCATTACTGCAACTTTATCTCTCTGCAATTTGCGCTCCTCGTCGTCTAGCAACAGTTTAGCGACTTCATATCCACCACACCATATCACGAATAATATAATCTTGCACTGAGCTCAATTGATAGAAAAGATTCATGTACCTAATTTGGTTAAAGAGCTCTATGCAATTTCAGCATACCTTGAGACTTCGTATAGTTTTGAAATATTGTGCATGGAGTGTTGCCATGAAATCCGAGGCTAATTCCTGACTAGTAGTTAGGTTCCCGCTCTCCCCCATGCACTAGAGCTAGTAGTCATCCGTAGTTTCTCCCTTCACATAACTTAGGGACAGGCTGTGAGGGGCATCTCAGGCAAACTTTATCACCGTTTTGCCACCATAATTCTGAAATATTTCCACAAGATTGTTTTGTTACGAATAATATTCAAAATTCTATTTAGGATCAATTACTAATGCAAGCAAATTGTCTTTTTTAGGTATTTGTTTGACATGTTGAAATTGGAAGCTGAAGAACTGAAGAGTATCAAAAAGAGCGAAGTTATCGATTGGTTCAATGAATATTTGAGACCACAGTCTTCAAAATGCCGATGGCTCGCTGTTCACGTCTGGGGCTCCAGAACAAACTATAAAGAAGATGCACTTTTGCTCGGTAAATTGGGTAAGGTCATCGAAGACGTTGATCTATTGAAATCGACATCGAACTTCTATTCGAGTCTCTGTTGAATAACAACCCTAAAAAGCTAGAGTGGGGGGGAAAAAAAAGGCATTCAACATTCCTTTTAATACCATTTTGTAAAATTCTCAATTCTTTTCTTTATTGTAAACTGATCCTCCTCCCTTAGCGTGGCATGTAATATCGAAAAAAAAAGAGTTCCTTTTGCTAAAAAAATAATTCTCAATTCTTTTCGATAGTATTGAGATTTTTAATTTTGGCCAACCAATAGAAAATCACAAGCAATATAAATTATTAATGGTCGAATAAGATATTGCCATGTCATGTGTTAGTTTAGTTTAATTATCTATTGTTAATTCAACTTCTATTTTTTTTTTTTGATAATTTAGATTACCGTCCGAATGGGTACTGTTTGTGAATTGTGAAGGTAAATTCGTTAGTTTTTTTTTTATTTTTAATCCACGTCCATGTTTTTCATTAAATCTAGTGCAGATTAACATCGCAATAGAGAGGATCAAATTGCGATACTCTGAAGATCCCTATCACAACTTAACAGCTTCAACAACCAAGCTGGGGCAACTTTTGATTATATTATGGCTCTTGAAGAATATATCAAATGTAAGAGAGTGGAGTTCATGCGATTCCAACAATTTCAAAGTTGCAATTTCAAAGTTGTTTGTCAATTTATTCTGCATGATGTCATTCTTTAGATTTTATATTTTTAATCATAGTTTAATTATAAGTAATTAAAGCGATTTTATACTATTAATGATACTAATTGGAAACGATTTACGATATTGAAACATTATTAACTATACAATTTCGTATATTATTTAATATAATTTTTAATTAGTTAAAAATGGAATCTTAGATATATACGTTTAATCTAGAGATAAGTCATTGGATTAGAAGGCAAATAACCAACAGAAATTTGTATACAATAATTGTCAAAAGGAATTCAAGAGTAGTCCATTTCAAAAAAGGCCCATTAAATATCGGCCCATATATAACAATTAATGGGAATAAAAGCAAAACAAATTTTAATGGCCCATGCAGGTTTCGAACCTGCGACCTTCGCGTTATTAGCACGACGCTCTAACCAACTGAGCTAATAGGCCTGTTGACTATCATCAACAATTAAACTTAATTATTCTATAATTACTCTACGTATCGCCCATGATAATAAGGATTGTAGAAAAAAAAACTAATTTTTATAATCAAATTGCATTTCAATCAAGCAATTAAAAAATAAATGATAAATTAGAACTCGTCACGCAACTAGGAAGTTAATTTTGTTCCTATTTCATAAAGAGAGTTTTAGCACAATAATAAAATTATTGTGTGATGTTAAGGTCATGAAAATAAATTTTTATAATATAAAATAAATTATTGTGTGATGTTAAGGTCATGAAAATAAATTTTTATAATATAAAATAAAACTGTACTCATTTTTGGACATCATATTGATGGAACTTCGTACATCGAACTATTCTTTTATATTTCATAAAATTTGCTATCCTTAAAAAAAAAAGGACTAAGTGAGTCAATCAAACAACCACAAACCTCACCACCGACGCTCACATGCACACCACAATTCCAAAACCGAAACAATTACTTAATGCATGTGATAAACAAATAAATTAAGTCGAATTAATGGGTCGGCAATTAGTGGACAAACTCCTAATCACATGTACTTAATTCTTCAACTACTTTACTAATCCAACATTTAGCTCTCCATCCAATCAAGTTTTACAAACAAACAAGATTAAGAAGACTAATAATAATCATAATAACAATAACAACAAATGAATGAGTGCACTTTATGCATCAATCACGATCGCAATCGGACTTGCCTAACCCTAAGAAGGGTAGGGTATTCTTCACTTAGATCCAAATATTAACATAGATATTTCTTGGATTGATAATCTAGTAGTTATTCAACAAGATGGATAGGTGAGCTAATAAAAGATAAGACGGCAACATTCCTAGATTTTGTTCGGCGTGTCGTGTAGAGAATCAATATTTTAGCTCCTAACTTTGTCCGCGGCCATAAGGGTCTTGGGAGTTAGGAATCTCGGAACTATGCATTCTTCATTCGACATGTTTCGCATTGAAGTTCATGATTATGGTTGGCAATGAACTATGATCTTTGTTAGCACATTTCTAGCCTCGCTCGAAGAATTTGATGCTTTGCGATGCCAAAAGATGATGACGACGATAACCATAACGGAAGGGATCTATGGGTAGGTTAGACTTTTTGATCTTTCATCACCAAAATTCACCGAATCCATTCATGTCATTTCCATCTCTCAACTTTCCCCCTAAATTTTTGTCCTGTTTTGAAAAATACATATTTATAAAGAATATAGTTATTTACACATAGGCCCACAACTTTGAAACAATAACACTTCGACAGGGTACCAAATTCATATCAAGTCAACTAATTCACCAAAAATTAGTCTTTAAATCGAATTTGATCAAATCATATTAAATTAGGCTACGTATACTTATTTAATTAATTTATTTAAGAGAATAGTAACATTCTGAAAAAAAAAATAGTGGTATGTCTCTCGTGCATTACATCATTCTTTCGATCAAATAATATTTTTTTTTTGGATTTAGAAGAAAATATAACAAATTCTATCATGAATATGGTCCAACAAGATCAAGAACACAAATAGGGAGGTTAGGTGGCGATGGTAAAGACGTCTTCAATTTCTTAGATATTTAAAGATGGAATATCAAATTCGGCGAATTAATAGATAAATTTTTCTTAATGGACGGTTGACTAAAGAACGTTAGACTTAAAATATGTTGGTCTAATAGACTATCCGTTACAAGTACTTTCTGATTTATCCTAATAGATGATGAAAAATTTTCGTAGGGTCAGATTGATTATCCCCAAGATTAATCGATATAAATTGAATATCCAATATCAATTAAAAAATAAATAGGAATGTTATATATGCTTCCATCAACCAACAAATTTCTTAAAAACATCATTTCAGACCTCAAAATTATTCAAAATACGAGTAGGTTCTCTCATCTTTGACACTCTTTATCTAACGCGAATGAAGCTATGTGTTTGTCATATCACTGTTCTTGATGGCCTCCAAGCTATGGTGCAGCAGTAGGACGACTAATCACTATCCAGACATCGCGGTTCGATCCCCAACTATGATATATTTGTAGAAATTTTTCTTCCAAATGGGATGCGAACCCTGGGACGCTGGGCTTTTAGACCGTCCACCACGAGCGCTTCCCGATTTACCCTGGCTGCTGATGGAAAACTTCCGTGAGGCCGGATCCGGAGGTTAAAAACTCGTTAATCATTCGATGGTGCGATGGATAAGGCGACAAAGGATCGATCGAAGACTTTACTCTAGGAGGAGTTTGGAGGGCGTTTCGAGAAAAAGAGATACCTGCGGGGGCTAGGACAAAACTCAAATCTTTCCTCATCCCACATTGCAAAAAGAAAGAAGACAATTGATTGAATGTGCAGCATGCAAAAGGACAAACACAAACCTGCAATTAAGGGAGCAAGTGCATGAACCTGAAACCTCCATCACCATGTCAACTAGTGATGAATCCTTGAGAGAGCCCCTGTTTACTGTTCTTCCTGTCGAGCAAAAGAACAAGGCATGAGGAAAACAGACCCCCCACAGCATCACAAAAAACAAGTATCCAAAGATCACAATCTCTCCTGTTGTTCATTCTTTGAGAGCAAGAACACTTACAAAAGGATTGGGCAACCTTGTTATTTCTTTTCTTTGCAAGTCCAATGATTCCTTCCTTGAACATCATCATATATATATAATTCTTCTCCTTCAACTACAGTTGGGCAAAAAGAAAACTGATCGATCACGTTTAATTTCAGTATGTATTAAAATGAGAGAATGCATGTGTTCAGTAACTTGTCTTTTAGCAAACTGGAAGGGCAAAGTTACATAGAGAAGGTAGTATCCAAAGGGAAAAAGCCGTGATTGATTTAAGCAGTCAATATTGACTAGGAAAAGGGAAAAAAACAATGCTTATAGTTTGATTGGGTCCACTCTACACATGAAATATATTCTTTCACACAAGTTTACAAACATCTGGAGTGGAGAAGAAAAGCAGGAGTAGGCCGATCCATTCCACAAAAACTAATGAAATGCAGGCACTAGTCTTTGGTTGTCAGCTATAGTGTGATTAAAAAAATATTGAGCTTAAACAACATCAGGAAATATATAAAACATAATATATTTTATTTCAATGAATTATCTAAGGTGGACTGTTTGTGAACTAGTTGGCGAAAGCAATTTAGCAGGTAGAATGATGCTTGATGGCGAGAGACTACAGAATATTGAACTAACAGGAATCAGATATAAACATTGAATATGACCACCAAACAGATTGATTGGTTAGAAAAAAGAGGAATATCATGAGTGAGTACCTTTAGCCAATAGTTGGGCAGTTCACATGCATGTAAAAATTCCTAGTTTTGCTGGTTTGTTCAAGGGCATTTAACTAATGAGTCAGAGTTGAATCTTTTGATTTGTTTTCAAAAATAAATAAATAAATAAATAAATAAAACTTTGCCTGTGAAGTTCATCAATGTATTCTGGAGCAACAGGAGGAGCAGAGAATGCACAAGCATGGGAGTCTGATTCGGACATGGGCGAAAGAAGAGCAGTACCTATTCCACTAAAACAATGGTACACCAACCAACTACTGTGCACAAAATGGCAGCAAAAAGAAGAGGGTAAATGGTCGCTGTAACTTTGTATTTCCCCTCGTTTGGCAACTTTTTCTCTGCTCAGGAACAGCAAGAATGGTGGGGGACGCAAGAAGACAAAAAAAATTCTGATGGCTCTGTTAAGTGTTAGAGAGACAGAGGCAGGTATCATCTATAAAAGTGTGTGTAGGGAAGAGGAGAGACTCCCAACTCCATTACCCACACGAGTGGTTCTCCATTGAACCCTGTGCTTGCCATAACCATTTGTCTCCACCTAGACAAAGGAAGAGGAAGAGGGAAGTTTTCTTCTTCACCCCCACCCCCCCACCCCCCCTCTCTTTTTTTCTCTCTTCCTTTCACATTTACAAAATTTGAAAGCTCCTTGATCTTGCTTGCTTCTCGATCACATCCTTGCAGTTCTCAGCTGGTCATTTTGGGGCTCATTGTGGAACAGGTATAAGAATGGCTGCAAACGATGACATGGGGCTCTTCTCTGGAGGGAGAGAAGGCTGGGAGAGAACAAGAGGCCATGAGGGCACTGAGGATGAAGAAGAAGGTGGTGATGGTATTGATAGCCATCAAAGTGAGCAGCAGAATCAGCAGCAGAAGCTGTGTGCTAGGGGGCACTGGAGGCCAGCTGAGGATGCTAAGCTCAGGGAGCTTGTCTCCAAGCATGGTCCCCAGAACTGGAACTTGATTGCTGAGAAACTAGAAGGAAGATCAGGTAGTTGCATGCTTTTCAGCTCAAACACAAGCAAAAAATTTAAACAAAAAAAGGTGATTTTTATTTTTATTTTGTGTTATCATCTTGTTTTTTATGGCAGGGAAGAGTTGCAGGCTGAGATGGTTCAACCAGCTCGATCCAAGGATCAACAGGAAGACATTCAGTGAGGAGGAAGAGGAGAGGCTTTTGGCTGCCCACAGAATGTATGGCAACAAATGGGCATTGATTGCCAGGCTCTTCCCTGGGAGGACAGACAATGCTGTCAAGAACCATTGGCATGTCATCATGGCAAGGAAGCAGAGGGAGCAGAGCAATGCTTACAGGAGAAGAAAGCCATTTCTGGCTTCTTCTTCTCCCTCTCCCCTCCTCTCTCATGCCCTTCTCCCCAGCAGCAAAGGTGTCAAGACCAGGAACAACACCAACGCATGCAGTGCCGACTCTGCCATCACCAGCACCAGAGATGAGTCAGCCTCCACTAGCATAGACCTCTCCCTAAGTTCCTTCACCAGCAGCACTGTTCCTATCTATTCCATGACCAGCGGTATGTCTCTTGGCTTCCATCACTTGTTTACTTTGCAGGCGTAACTGATCAACTCTCACACTCTTATCAAGGGTTTGATGAAAAGGCCTCCACTGCAAGGAAGAGGTTCTTCAACAAGTTTGGTGAATCCGATGATAGTTTTCTCCCCAGTGGCCCTCCAATGGTGTTGGTCCTTGGTTTTGACCAGCCTTCTCCTGAGGCTTCAGCCAATCAACCAGTGACCTACCAAGTCGGCAATGCTTTGCCTCATGGTGAAACACAACATGGGAGGAAGAGAATAATGATGCCCTTTATTGATTTCCTAGGTGTTGGAGCAACATAGAAGGTAGGGTAGGAGTGATAAATGCACAAGTAAAATCCTAGAGGGTGGTGGTAGAAGAAGAAGAAGAAGAAGAAGAAGAAGAGGGTTACAGAGATAAGGGAGGAGCAAACCAGATCGCATTATTGACAAAGATTACGACTAAGAGGCTGATAATGATACTAAAGGTTTTAGTCGAACTGTATCTCTTCTTCCTTATTGAAACTTAGATGGAGCATGGATATTTTCATACTTGTAATGTGCCATGAATCTAACTCATCATCTCGAATGGACTGCTAAAGATTGAACAAATAGAAATCTTTCAGAGTAATAAGTAAACAAAAAACACTACTTTTGTTTGAACCAAAACCAGGAGCTCTGGTGCCACAGTGTGGAACAGCCAAAGCCAGGCCACAGTGGTTCCATGCCCTCAGCCAGAGGAAGCCAATGTAGTTGGTTATCACTTATCATCCTCCCAACTTGGAAGGTTGTTGAGTGCTCAGAAGCACTGAAGACTGACAGTGCCAGCTTCCCAACTCACAATCATGGTGTTGGTGAACAGTTACTCTCAGTGAGGTCCTTGAGAGAGAGAAGAGAGGGGAGGACCTAAATCTTTAATGCACTTCACCAATCAACCTAGCTGAAAGAGCAAAAATTTGAACCAGTGAAACAATGAGAAACTTATTTCTGCATTGAAGAAACATAAATACATGCTCTTCCCTTAAAGTCCTCTGTTGAGGTTGTGTAAGAGCATTCAAACAGCATTTAGAGAACAGTCCTGGCAAGGACAATGCTGAGCGCACATTCTCTTTCAAGCTTAATGTAGATAGCAAGTATATCTTTTTCTGCAATTAAGTGAGTGGTCACACACCAATAGGACTTACACGCTTTGTGCTTATGGTGAATCATTGAAGGGCAAGGCCCATCTCTCTATTATCTACCCTCCTCTCCTAAATAAAATAAAGTGAACACTAGAGAGGCAGAGAGAGGACAAAGTAAAAACAATATTTCCATTGGTGAAACTTTGTCTGCTACAAAGCTTTCGACTGAGTTTGGTAATCTAATGTGCATTTCCTCAAAAGGTGAGAATACATGGTTAGATTTTCTCCACGACTGATGGCACAGCAGATATATTTTCTTTTTCCATAAATGGGTCAATGATTGATGATGAATATAGTTCATGCAATGATGAACTCTAAACACGACGCTACAGTACAATTGGTTCGAACTAAATCCGGTCTTGACCTATAAACTATAGCTTACTGTTAGATATACGACAAGGCGAATAGTGCTGAGTGGGTGGACAAACAATGAATCATCTGAAATGACCTGTCTTCATGCATACAAGCCACACCTACGTGAACTGGGGGCCAAGCTAACTATGACAAGGTTTTGAAGCATGTCTAGGACGGTTCGATATTGGGTCGAACCCAGTCTAACATTGAGCATGACACAATCGAGCATAACAAAATTTAACTATTTAAAAAATTAACTAGGCAGGATTTGAACTATTATTTTCTATGAAAGCTAAACATCTTGTTTGGCAAGCCTATTAGCACACGATAGGTTAAGATAGACAAAACAAATATTTTCTTTCACAAAGTGTAGCATGCATTCCTCGAACATCAGTTGATCGAGAAAAAAGCCATAAAATAGCTCCTTCAACTCAAGTATTATGTAACTACCTCCAATATTGCTAGTAACACCATGTATCAGTCGAGATAGCACCGAAACCATCTCCTTCAAGTTAACCATTGAAACTCCATTTCGAACGGCACTACAAAAAAATAGTCCTTTAGGGACGAATTTTGGGATGAATTTAAAAAAAAAATCATCTCAGAAAATTTAGGGATGAATTTTGCGACAAAAACATTTTTGTTGCAAATAAATCGTCGCCAAATTTTACAATGAAAAATAGTAATTTCGACGCCTAATTTGGCGACGAATTTTATTTTCGTGCTCAAAAAGTAAATTTGATTTCACAGAATTCGTGTTAAAAAAATGACTATTTTTAATATATTGTGTCAAATTGATTTTTGAGAGTATTTATATAATCAAGAAAAAGAGACGAACACATAGAAACTAATTTCATTTAATTCTAAACTCTCTAAATTCATCTGTCGATTTCGACTATATATATATATATATATTCGATGAATAACTTTTTTAATATTCAAGTATATCTAATTCACTTAATTATGAAAAATATATATATTAGGTCAAATTAATTTTTGAGGGTATATATATAATTAGGAGAACTAAACAAATACATAAAAATTTGTTTCGTGTCATTCCGAGCTCTATAGATCCACCAGTTGCCGACATATTTTTTTATTTTTTATAATTAGGGACGAATCCCGGAATCATCCTTGATTTATAAAAATTAATTATAAATATTAATTATGAATTAGGAAATTCTCTGACGAATTTTGAATTAGTCGCAAATTCTGCAACGAAAAATGAATTCGACGCAAATTCTACAACGAATACTTAATTTTGTCGCCAAACCGCAACAAATTTTGGGACGAAAATTAATTTGTTGTAATTTTGCGACAAAACTATTTGGTTGCAAAATTCGTTGTCAATTAGTTATTTTCGTCCCTAAATTTGATGCATATTTGGGGGGAAAAAATCGTCCCTAAATCATATGTTTTTTGTAATGTGGAATTTTGAACCTTGATATGAAAAAAATGTTGGACTAGGTAGCAGACGAACCTGGGGTGACCGGCCCGGTCCCACGGAAGTTTCCCACCGGTCACCAGGGTAAATCGGGAAACGCTCGCGGTGGGTGGTCTAGAAGCGTCCCAGGGTTCGCGCCCCATTTGGAGAAAAAATTCTTACAAAATACACAGTAGCTAGGGATCGAACCGCGGATGTCTAGGATAGCGACTAGTCGCCCTACCGCTGCATCATAGCCTCGAGGGCATCTTAAAATTGTCCGGGTAAACTTTTAATATTGACCGACCCCACCATCGAAACGACCTCATATTCAAAAAACCCCTAAGGGATTTTTGGAGACACGATACCACTGTGTTAATAAGAGGTCCCACTGTCAAGACAACACCTCGGTCAACAAACCCCTCAAAGAGGGATTTATTTGTTGCTAAGAGGACTCGAACCTGGAATCTCAGACAATACATGTTTCCATGCTTAGCACTTAGGATAAGTCACTTCGGCTTTGAACCTTGATATGAGCACATGTCTATGGGTGCACGAATGATCAACTTGTGAAAAAAGAAATCAGGCTACAAGAAAATTTCTGAGAGAAACAAAGAAAGTATCGCAAATCATAAAGCATGAAGGTCTCTGAAACCTAGTGATACACAGAAACAGGTAAACTAAACTTTTATGTGCGCCAACCACTTCAAGGAAAAGTAAGTGTAGCAGCTTTCAAGAACTGAATGCCGACCATCGATTAAAATTAATTATCAAGGAAGCAAAACAGGTGATAAAAATAAATGTAAAACACTCGCAGATGCATAGAACTAATTGAGTGTGGTGATTCTTTAAGTCTTCTCCCCTTAGCAAAAAGCTAAAGAGGGTAACCACTTTGCCGTAAAAAGCACAAATATCCTATATATTCTTAAGCACCCACCCAAGCCATATGCTAGCAAAACATAACTAATATATTAAAAGTACAATTGATATTATTAAAGATGTTTGCTTTATCAGATAGCAAGAAAACAACCTAGATGAAGGCGCAGCAATTTTTGACCCAGGGAGAAAGTAGATTAAAAGACTTGATTAGCTCACCCTATAGCTAAACTAAAAACAAATATTATGTCAGGCAGCGTACAATCAACTTTGAAGACAAGGCATATGCCAGAACTAATAAATCTTGGAAAAGGAATCTCTCCTGTTTAGAATGCATACAATCCTCCTTTTCAGTGCCAAAAAAGAAGATCATAACTCACCTTGCAGTATATTTAGACGACCACATGGCTACTTTTGGTCAGCAATGGGAGCTAATAGGTTAAAAAGAACATCAAAAGAATTAGGTGCATTTCGTTGAAGAGTCTCAACTCAACATAAAAAATGCAAGCATGATTAGGTGGTGTGTACCATTACCTAGTAGTATAATTGACCATAGACGCTAACAATGCTAGCTAGGTGTATTTAGTTACCGGTCCTTGTCAGAACCTCATTCTATTAGTTGCTAATGACGATAGAATTGGCAGTCCTACAAGCAATATTAGTTTTCCCCTACGCTTGAGAACAAACGAGCTAGGATTTTGATGGTGTTTCTAGGTGTGTGTTTTCTGGAAAAAAGGATAAATGGCTACTGCTTAAAGACCCAACTGCGACTCAAATCTCATATCCTATAAACTTTGGAAACAAACAACTCTTCTACGAAAATAAAATATAAATTTTCATTTTTTGTCTCGACTACTTCAAAATAAAAAAAAACTTACATCTTAAACCCTAGAGAACAAGTCCGGTTTATTTCTAAACTATATCATTCAACCTAAAACTAGCATCTTTAAATCGAACATCATTTTCAAAGAGCAAGGAATACTGGCAACGCCATTCAACTTTGAATCTTTGCCAACATCAAAATCAGGTTTGATTATCTGGTGCTTCCAGCACCAACAGCAGTATTTTCGTTATCTTCTTCTTGGATCTTCCCTTCCATGTATCAGCAACCAAGATCAATGTATCAAGAAAACTAAACCAAGAATCCATGGTTGCAGCAATGAGTTATCTGCAATCCCATTCAGTCCATCTCTTATCAACTTCACAGGAAATCCAGCTTCAGCAAGGATCGTGAGATTAATCAACAGAAAACCAAAAAGCCATGTGTCAGACATGGAAATCCAGAAGTATCATTTTGGCACAATGCTTTCAGGTGGCAAAAAGCCAATCGCTGCCCCCAGCGCCCCCGCCAATCCATCCCAGGGTCAACACGGAGGAGGTAAATCACGGGGTTACTAGCCCGGGCACAATGCCTTCAGGCAGCTACGAGTACGTGCAGTTCCTTTATGCGATTTTTGACTTATCTTCGGCTATCCCAGCACCAAATCTTTATCTTAGACAGAAATTCCAGCTATTAGCAAATAGGGAACCCCATAAACTTCAATAGAGGATTAATCCAACTCCGTTTTTCTCACCTGCATCATGTGCTTGAATCTTAGATTCAAACACATCCAACCTTAACATAGGCGGTAACCAATATGAACCCAGATCAATCTTAACATCAGGTTCAAGAGAAATCGAAACTGACAAATTCAATCATCATCAACCCCGGAACTGAATCAGAGTTGATGCAAAAGACTGGGAATTGAATTTAGCAATCAGCAACGACCTAGGAACAGACATTTCAATTCCCCAAAATGAATTTCAGAAATTGGCACATGTTCATAACTGATATAGAGACACAGATACTAGCATAATAGCTAGGCTTGTTAATGAATGATCCCATCTGAAATCGGTGAAGAATGGAACACCAGTGAGCTGGCAAAAAGGTTGACTGGAATAAGACTTTGAAGAAGAAAACACCTTCAAGATCATAGAGTAGGAAGGAAGAAGAACATCAATAAGCAGGCCAGGAGGTCCCTGGAGCAACTACTCTGACGCCCAAGTCAGTGAAGTGGAGCAAAAAGTGTGGAAGATCAGCAGCAGTAGAAAACGAGATGCATACCAAGTGAAAAAAACCTCTTGCATTGCGGGGGCAGGATCCTTTATAACACATTATCCGCATTAATTATACGTCTCATCAGAATAAGGTAAATATCAAATCGTTGTATGTTTACTGTATTGTGTAGTCCCATCACCCATCTTCCTATAGCCGTAGAATGATTACCATCGTGCGTGTTCTGACAATCATATACACAACATTTATTGCGGTTTGGTCCGTGAATCATTAGACCCTAGTGGGTGGACCCAGTTCTCTTTTTGGACTTCCAAGGCCCATCTCTCTTAATAGAAATTTTAATAGGGGCCCAATGAGAGAAGGTGAGACGGAAAGGAGCAGAGCCCTAAGTATCGCGAATTTGATCGAGAGGTTGTATGGGAGCATAGCCCTAGAGCCTGATTGAGAGAAGATGAGGGAGCCAAGGCCCTGTGATCCAATCGGGAGTTTGTACAAGAGCAGAGCCCTGGAGTCGGATCGGGAGAAGGAGAGGGAGCCAAGCCCTGTGATCCAATCAGGAGTTTGTACGGGAGTAGAGCCCTGGAGTTCGATTGAGAGAAGGTGAGGGAGCCAAGCCCTGTGATCCGATCTGGAGTTTGTATGAGAGCAGAGCCCTGGAGTCCGATTGGGAGAAAGTGAGGGAGCCAAGCCCTGTGATCCGATGGGGAGTTTGTACAGGAACAGAGCCTTGGAGTTCAATCAGGAGAAGGTGAGTGAGTCAAGCCCTATGATTCGGGAGGTTGTGATGGAGTAGAGCCCTGGAGTCCGATCGAGAGAAGGTGAGGGAGCCAAGCCCTATGATCCGATTGGGAATTTGTACGAGAGCAGAGCCCTAGAGTCCGATCAAGGGATCGTACAGGAGTATTGCTCTAGAGTCCGATCAGCGACAACTTCCAATCTATTAAGGCAGGGCAGGGGCAATCTTTGAGATCAGAGACGCCCGATGGGCTGGTTATCTATGATTGCCCGTTCGGCAATTCACCAAAGTTGACTCACTTTAGCCTTTAACTCCGACCAATCCGACGTCAACCAAAAGATTGACTTCTTGATCCTACGTGGAGTTACCTATATCCACGCATCAATGAATATGGCTTAGGTCAAGCCGGGCTTGGGTAGTATATTAAAACAAAAAATAAAAATATGATCAAAAACTAAAAATTATATATAAACAATTTTTATTAAATATAAATTATAATACATGGTTATCATTACAATCACATGGTTCAAAAATTATATAATACTAAATAATTACACTTAGTGACCATAGACATATGCAATGTCACCAATCTGCATGCCCAAAGTTTGATCCAAATGCTAAATCCCACAAAATCATCTAAATGATTGACTAGGACATCATTTGTCTAGATCCAAGAGAAGTGGCAACAATAATAGATGGGGAGAGAATTTTAATAATTTTTTATGTTATTTTAATATTTTAAATTATTTAATTATCAAAATATAAAATAACCAAAATACCCCTATGATTTTATTTATTTTATTAGAAGAAGGGCCATTTTGGGTTTTATAGGTGTAAAAGTGCACCGGGCATAGCTAAAAACCAAACTCAAATCAGGTTGAGTCCGCAGGTCACATCAGTTATGACATGCAAACCAGCCATATGCTGCATGGTTCCCCAACCTACCTTCCTCTTTAATTTCCAATCATATATTTGTTGTAAAAATATAAAATTAGAGAATAAAGATCCCTTAAATCAGTTTGATCCACGGATGAGTAAGAAATTTTGAGATACAATGCTCTTTTTACACAATCTTTCCATGGCAATCATTCATGAAATAGCACTCAAATTATGATAGGGATATTCCCTCTAAATTAAACAAGGTCATGCCATCCAACCTGAATCATCCAAAAACAAGATAATGTCATATAATCACTTGCCAAGGAGACTTTTCCTCTAATAACTTGATCACTCAAGTTTGACAACATAGATTAAAAAATTTATTCATAGTTCCAATATTCATTAGTTTCTCTTAACAGCAATTTGATAATATAAGCATATCTTTTATTGAATAATATTTTATACTTAATACAAGCTTAGTTGATTTTCCAGGCCGTGCCCTTTATTGACACATTTTCAAATCTTTGTTGTCTTCAAGTCACTTTTTTTCACATTTTGATATTTATGTTTTAGGTGTCAAAACATAACATCTTTTGTTGAGATGCAACATCCACTATCTTTTGATCTGTAGGATTATCATCCAATGTGTTTCCAAACTGTTATTTTCATGATATATGCAGAATTTGGCCACTGAGGCATTCTGCTTCAAACCACCTAACATGAACTGCTTTAAAGCAGACCATGACACCATGTGTTGGTTTGTATATTGCTTGTTGGCAGAACATACTATTTGGCTACTTTGCACCCATAAGGAAGGAAAATAGAACAAGTACAATAAAAATATTTAACAAACACTAAGGAAACAATTACCTCAAACATCTTCATTGGGATTCAAGTATAAGTCTTCTCCACATGTGATTTAGGCTCCATCCGAAAATTTTCTTGTACTGTGTTCCACTCCATTTGAGTGTAATCATTATTTCTCAATGAAGAGAAGCCTATTGACCAAAACAAGCTTATGTTAGCACACCCATTTTTATGTTTTTGTGGAAAAGGAGAGATTGTCTACCTTGTTTGAATAAGAAAACTAAAATTAAAGGGCAAAGGTTATATGCAGTAGGTATATTGATGCAAACTAGTGTAGGTGCATCCAGGATGTAAGTTGGTGGTTTTTCTGTTTGGTAATACTAAAGAATATGGGCTCATAAGAGAAAATTCTTCTTTCTCAATACCTGTTAGAAAAAATATCCAGGGGTGGTTGTTGGAGCGATAACAATTCCTCTGTCTCAAAAACTGGACGATTCAACCTCTCAAATGAAAAATTCTTCTGAATGGATGGAATTCCAAGTTTCATATACAATCAGGTGAAGCGAAAGACCCTTTTATGCATGGAAACAAAGATAGCGGCCAATTTTTTTGGCAATTATGATGCCTAAACCGCATCTGACATGAAATGCCTTGGAGGCGTAGCAAACATAAATTCCTCTAAGAGCATCCGCAATCGTTTAATACCTTTAACGTTATAACACCTACCACCTCATAAAAAGCATAGGACCCACATGCCACATACACATTAACATTAACATTTTCATTCTTTCACATTCGTTTAACATTCAACCCCTATTATTTGTGGGGTCCACATGCCACATACACATTATCTCACATATTCATCTCTCACATACGCATTTTTTATTTTCAATTTCATTTGCCAATTTAAATGATTATTATTTAAAATAAATAATAATAATAATATTTTTAAATATATTTATCATTATTTGAAATTAAAATATTATTATAAATTTGAAATGAAAGAGTACAACATAAAAAAATACACTTGCATATAATTAAAAAATAACATATAAATTAAATATAAAGCGAAACAATAAAATACTAATTCAGGGGTTGTGGTTGTATTGTGACCAATATGTTCAACTAAGTCGGCACGAAGTTGATGATGCACATGACTATCACGTAGTTGGGAATTTATCCGGAGATAATCATGAAATCCTTGGTTTGAGCCTTGGACAGGTTGTGCTGGGTTTGTTACCTTCGTCGTTGTACCAATTTATCACATGATCTCCCTCATCTTCCACAATCATGTTGTGCAAAATAATACATGCTAACATAATATGTTTTAACTTTTTTCTATACCAATAACGAGATGAACCTCTGATAATTGCTCATCGAGCTTGAAGCACCCAAATGCTCGTTCAACATCTTTTCTTGCAGCCTCTTGTCTTTCCTTAAACAATCTCCACTTGGGATCTTCCGGGCAAGGAAAAGCCTTCACGAAAGTAGCCCATTCCGGATATATTCCATCTGTTAGATAACACCCCTTCTTATATTGAGTGTCGTTGACGTGAAATTAATCTCCGGACATTTCCTTGCAAGACGTTATTGAATATGGGAGATTCATACAACACATTAAGATCATTACGTGAACCTGCGACACCAAAGAATGCATGTCATATCCACAAATCTTGAGACGCGACCACTTCAAGCACGATTGTTGGTGATCTATGGCCTCTTGTAAATTGGCCTTTCCATGCAACTGGACAATTTTTCCATTCCCAATGCATGCAATCAAGACTGCCTAACATTCCAGGGAAGTCGTGACTCTCACCATGCAATTGAAGAAGACATTGAACATCATCAACATTTGACCTTCTCAAGTATTGATCACCAAAGAGTTCAACCACATAAACGCAGAACTTGAAAAGGCATTGGATAGCGGTTGATTCACCCATGCGTAGGTACTCGTCAAGATGGTCGGCTGGGACTCCATAAGCTAATTGGCGAATCGCAGCTGTGCATTTTTGTAGTGGTGTCAAGCCTTGTCTACTCGCTAGCATCGTCCCTCTGCTGAAAAAACGATGAACGACTCTCAAGTGCATTCACTATACGACAAAATAAATCTCTTCGCATGCGAAATTGTCTTCGAAATATTTGATCTGGATACACTGAATTTGTGGAGAAATAATCATTGAAGAGTCTCACATGCCCGACTTCACGATTTCTTTGGATGAACCTTCTTCTTCGCCGCATCTCGTTATTACTTTGATATGCTTCAACTATTATCGATTTTGTTGAAGTATCAATGACATTAGCTCATTCCCTGGATCATAACCTTCGTCAACATCTTCAACATGGACTTCATCTTCACTTGTCGAGTCGGATGTGGTGCTACTTGAAGATTGAGACATATTTGGAAGAAACGAATTCAGAGTTAATGAAGAATGACGAATTGTAGAGCACAATGATCAATGAATGAGGAATGAAGAGGAAACGAATTCGTCAAACTACTTGGAGAATGAAGAATTGTAGAGCACAAGGTGTCTATTTATTTGTTCTTGTCAACGACTATATTCTAACAGCTATATTACAACGGCTAGTTTGCAACGGTTATATTAATTGACTAGAAATTATAAATGAATTTAAAAAAATAAATAATAGAAAATTATATTAATTTAAAATGACAATGTTCGAAAATTACATTAATTGAAAAAGTATAATAATTGAAAATTACAATAAATGAAAATTACATATTCCATCTTTTCCTAATCTCTTGACATAGATGTTGATGGATGATAAATTGCTCCTGTGTCATTTACGAGGTGTCCTTCGAAAGGATTGCATATTCTTTAATTGAACTTTTGCTAAGGCAACATTTGCTTTCATTTCAACAACTTTTGCTTTCATTTCATCAACTTCGAGTTGTTTTTGTTTCATTCCAACTTCAGTCATTTTTATGCTTGTATATTCAGTAAACTTTGCAAATATATTATCCAAATTTGTTGTCATACCTTCAATGTCTGATTTCATTTTGCCTTTTCCTTTTCTTTTTGCTGCTTCTGACCCATTGGACGAGTTTCTTCTTCATTTAGGTCTACATATAGACTAGCATTTTGGTTATATGAGGTGTTGCTTGCTTCCGACTCCGAGGTTCTTGCCTTTTTCGTGCTAACAACGTGATCAACGGACTGTGGAATAAATATTGAATAGTCTTTTACAATCTTCCACACATGCTCGAAATTAAATGCAATGTCATTATTTTCCTCACGATATTTTTCATACGCAAACCGCAATATATCCTCATCACTGTGGCCGCTACGGTACGCACTATAAACGCTATTGTAATTTGCGTTGAAGTGATATATCTTTTTTTTATGGTATTGTGCCAGTGTGATCGTATAATACTTGCATTTCTATTGGGTGTACCTTGAGGACGATTCTCATTGTAGTAGCTAGCAACACGACCCCAAAAAGCATCCATCTTCTGATCATTGCCGATGATTGGATCGTCGCTGATAGTGACAAACGATCTGGCTAAAATTTTATCTTCAAACTTATTCCATGTTGATCGTTTTCTTCTACCCGCAGCGTCAGAATCCGCCTTCTCTAAATTAACAACTTCAATTGGAGATTCACGGTCGGACACTTGAGTCTCTGGAACAAAAGTCAAAGTAAATGGATCACTTTCCATTGGAGATGTAAAAGGCATGCCGGTTGCAGGTGGATTGGATGGATAATTTTGTGGATATCAGGATATGGATTATATGGATAATTTGGTGGATATGAACCATATGAGTTATTTGGTGGGTATGGATTATGTGGATAATTTGATGGATATGGAAAATATGGATAATTTGGTGGAGTTTGGGAATTTTGGGAAGAAGTATTTTCTAAAAAATTTCTAAAATAACCACGATTATTTTCATCCATTTCAGAAGAAAATAGTAGAGAGGAGATTTTTTAGAGGAGGGAGGGAGGTGTTTGAAGATTGAAATAAGAGTTGTAAGATGACGAGTATTTATAGATGAAAATTTATTTTTTTATTAAAATAGTCGTTTGTGACCGTTTTATAACCGTTGTGGGCGTTTACTAGCCGTTTAGGTGATCGTTGTTGATTTTTAATCGATTACGGCTGCCTCAGTCGATTAAAGACATCCTCAATCGTAACTCAGGGGCATATCAGGGATGCCCCGAATCGATTGGGGATTGGGGCTGGGGTGGGGGCTGTCAAAACAACCCCGCTCCCCAATCGATTGGGGACACCCCCAATTGATTGGGGCAGTCCCCACACCCCAATCGATTAGGGGTGCCCTTAATCATCGATTGGGAATGTCATATACCGATGAACGCGTTCATCGCGTCAGCATTAACGCGTGTCAATGTTACATTGTAAGTCGTACGGCGTATGGCAACCGTTCTAACGCCTGCACGCCTGCAGTCGCGTCGCGATTTAACGGCGCTGCGTAGTCGCCGATAATGCTTTTAACCGATCGCGCGCGTACGTTAATCGAGCGTTGTAACGCACCGTTGCAGGTACTCTAAGCCCAATTATATGCATGCTACTCTCTCCTAGTTTTAGCAACAGAAGTGTCATCACAAACTAAACTAGCATAGCTCTCATTAAATACATCTAATATGGAATAACCTTGTAAATTATAGCTTAACAGAGAATTAAGTCACCATTAATTTCGAACACACAACACCAGATTGGTGGTAGCACCAAACAGAAATTGGAACGAAATAATTACAGTAACATTGAAAAGCACCATGTGTCTAAAATTCCACAAAATGGACAAAATCAAGCATTCACTCAATTACATCTTTCTTCGAAAATCCCAAAACCCTACTTAGGCAGAAGGACACAGAGAAGAAAAAGCAGATGTTGGCGAGTACCTAGCTAGATTCGCCAACGTGGGGGTGCGAATAGGGTGGCGGCAGCCCTCCGACGATCAAAATAAGGCTTATAGAAACTCGGGATCGAGCGTATACGGTGCACTTCGACGCCGACACAGTAAGGCCCCCGCCGATTGGGGCCGCCGCGTCGTGTGTACCGGCACTGCCTTTTATAGGGCAGGAAATTCCGGGTCCCGATTTTCGAATTCTTGAATCCGAAACATGCAATTTCGAATGTCACCCTCAACTATGTTTTATTGTAAAGGGGAAAAAAAAAATTAGCCCCTGGGGCTATGGTGGTAAAGTCACTAATTATTAACCCAGGCATCCACGGTTCGATCCTCAGCTATGGCACATTTTGTAGGAATTTTTCCTCCAAATGAGGCGCGAACCCTGGGACGCTGAGCTTCTAGACTGGCCACCCTGATGACCGATGAGAAACTTCCGTGGTGCCGGGCCGGTCACCCCGAGTTCAATTTGTTTCATCAATTTTTTTTTATTTTAAAGGAAAATTTGAGAAAACTCTCCAATTTTAAACTCACCTTTGCATGCAGTCTCCATCTAAAAATTCGTTTGTATACACTCTCTGATGGGATTGGCAAGACAGTTTTGTGTGTTATTTTTTTATCAGTATGAATTGTAAAAATTTGAGTATAAATTATTTAAGATTGAATACTAATTTAAAAAATTTGAGTATTATTTGAAAAAATTTAAATATACATTGTTTCAATATATAGTAAAAATTTCAGTATACATTATAAAAATTTAAGTATGAATTGATTTATATTGAGTAGTATTTAAAAAAATTTGAGTATAAAATTTAGAAATTTGAGTATGTTAGATTACATCCACCACATCAAGATTTTCACACGAGGAGTTACCGAAAATGTATACTCAAATTTTCTAAATTAGTACTTAATCTCAAATAATTTATACTCAAATCTTTACAATGTATACTGAATTTTTACTCTTTTATACTCTATCTATCAGGGAGAATGCAAAGAATTTATCAAGTGGGGAGTGCATGCAAAAACCTGTTTGAAATTGTGATAAATTACAGAAAACTCCCCAATGCCCACTTGATCTTTGCATGCACTCCCCATTTGAGTTTTTCTTTGCATTCACTTTCTAATGAATTGAGTATAAAAGAGTGAAAATTGAATATACATCAGTGAAAATTGAGTATAAAAGAGTGAAACTTGAGTATAAAAGAGTGAAAATTGAGTATACAGTTTCTTGATGTGGTGGATGCAACCTTACATACTCAAATTTCTAATTTTTATACTCAACTTTCTTTAAATAATACTCATCAAATTGTCTTGTCAATCTCATCAGGGACTGCATGTAAAAAAAAAATTTGAGTGGGGATTGTATGCAAAAATGAATTTGAAGATGAGAAATTTATGAAAATTTTCATTTGAAATTGAGGAGTTTTTTTCAATTAATCGTAGTTTTAATTTTATCATTACATTGCAAATTTATTTTCTATTAAATTATCATTATTTATCAATTTATTTTCTATTTTATTTTTTTAGCATTTGAAAATTGTCGGTTTTGCATAAGTTGGGCCTAAACCGGACCGGACCAGATGGTTAACGGGCCCAACTGGATTTGGGGATTCAGCGACAGGTAGACTTGCAGTTCGATCGACGATCGGCTGTTAGGGTTTCAGAATTTGGTTGCGGAATTTACCTTCGTCTTCTCGACTCGTTGGTACCTTTTGGCACTTGGAATAGCATTCAATTCTTATTATTTTCCGTTTCTATTTGATTCGATTATAAAATGTCAACTTTCAATGAGAGGAGCAGCGTACTATGGGAACGATGCTGCATTTCTGAGTTACTACGATTGTAATCTCATTCCTCATTCATTGTTCAAGTATTCCATTTCTATTTCTGTAAGTGGAGGCTGTTTTTGTCCTTTCAAAGAGCATCTTTTGTTGAGAATTTAAATGAGATTGTGTGCTGGTGCCTAGCAATGCATTTGAAGTAAGAATTGGAAATGGTGTTAGAGTTCAGTCTCGAAGAACCCAAGCGTTCTTCAGTTTGTAGCAGTCCATTGGATTACTGTGTCTAAGAGCAGTGTTTCTAAAACTGTATAGGACCGGACTGCCTGTTGAACTGGTTAACCTGGAATTGTAGGCAAACAGTCCAATGACTCGGTAAAAGAATTCCGTGGAACTAAATTTTGGCCCAATTCAACTGGTGAAGACACTGATCTTCCAGTTCACCCATCAGTCCAGTTTTAAGTCACTGATGAAGATTTGCACAGTTAGTGAGGTCCTATGTAAGTCTGGTTCCCTGGTTTTTTTTATCTAGAAGTCTAAAAGGTTTGTGATTTCTCTAATTCTTGGGCCTTTATTTACCAAAAAATGTAACTTTATTTAACATTCCGAAACCAACATTTCGAGTTGATAACCAACACCCTATTGACCATTACGAGTTAGGAACAACCCCCACGGGTTGGCACAGTTGGTAACTGCATGGGTGGTTGCTCCAGTAGGTCTTGGGATCAATTCTCAAAGGGTGCAAAATGTCTCGTTGGGTGTCTAATCTCCCCCATGCAAAGGGTCACTATGCCAAGGCAAAATACCACATGATTTACCTGCCCGTATCTAGCTGGGGGACTGACGATACTGGCCGTCTGGGGTGAGCGTTATCACCTTTTGCACCAATTAGCGAGTTAGGAATAGATGTGTTAAATGCTTGGATTTACACCCTATTGATCACATCTATTAAGATAATCAGTGTGAGCATTGCTTCTCTATGATTTCCTTTCAAAACAATCTGACTAATTGAAGTAGATCCTATTGAATTTTTTTCATCTCAAACTTTGGGGATTTATTTTTTGTATATATATAAGGCAAATGATTCTTTATAATTGTAATTGTACGAGAGTTTGTTACAGTTACTTGATAGGATGAGATAAATATAAATTTTTGCAAGATCCTCTGTTGGAACTGGAATCATTTTCTTAGCCTGCCAAAGATCAAGGATTGATTAAAGATCAAGTATTTAGAAGGCAGATTTCAGGTGGTAGGCATTTGGCCCACTGCATAGTGAATTGGCGGTAAGCAGGAGACTAATCTGTAGTTATAAAATAATATTAAACTAAAATAGATTTATATTAGCATTAAGAATGACTAACATATGCATGCCATTAATCAATGAAAACAAGTTTACAATCAAATAAGTGGTAATTGATATGTAAACACCTAACAACATTAAAATTGTAAATTGAAAGAAAACACATTATAAGAAAATGCAGCAATATTACATAACAATCAAGTAATTCCTAATTAGTGTCACGGTACAATATCAAAATTCAAAAACTTAGTTTAGAGTTTGCAATCAACAAACACAATAGTTAGTTTTGTTCTCTTAGATAAAAAATTATTTTAAAAAGAAGTCTTCATCTCATCATTAGATTTGCATCATCAGTCATCGCCCTCCTCACTTTATTTTTTTCAATTACTCAAGTTAAGTAGTTCAACAAATGTTTTTTTTTCAAGGGAACTCACGTAAACTGCCTAACTACTCTACCACACCTCCTAACCTGCTTAGTTGGACCGTCTAGGTCTCTGTTTAGAAGACTCGTGTAAAGGGTACTACACAATGGGTAGGGAAAGTGGTCCCCTTGTCCAGACTGAGTAGGTGACCACCTAGATGATCCAAGCTGCCAATTTAGAAATGATAAAGATGATAAGAAATCTGAGAATAAAAGGAGAACTAAGAAGGTCGAAACCTGATATTGCCTTAGCCTCTTGGATCTACAAAGGACAACGTGTAATTACATAGAATTCCACAATGTAGAATTTTTATATTCTCTAGATATTTCAATATTTTCTTGGTGTTCATTACCTTCCATTGTCTGTATTGTTTTATACACTCCATGGCGTGTTGAAGACTCCAAGGTGATCACACTATCTTTGTGGCACTAAAACCAAAAGTTAAGCTGTATTTTGATTTCAATTTTCAACCTTTTTCTCAACATAATCTGCCAGAAACAAGTTGTTCTGCTTTTGAAAATGTTATGTGCTGAAATGTTAACATAGCTATGTCAATGCTCTTTTATCCTGCTAGTTTTATTACAAAATTGTGGCCTTTTGCAGTCTGTTGTATGAAATTAATTAGTGTAAGCTACATGATATTCAATGATACTGAAGGTTCCTGCCACCCTGATTGGCACAGATACTAGGGACCATATATCAGCAGGGAAGGATAAAAAACCAACGTCTTCTCTGATTCCAAGCTGATTGATTGTTTTTGATCCATACTGGCTATGATGAAGGTTGGCAGAGTTTGGACAAAATGGTTGGAAAAGCAATTTTGTTTCTATCCTCACTTGAAGATATATATCAGAATTATGAAAAAGGAAGAGGCCAATTATTAAGAATAAATGATGGTAAAAAAGCAAGTCACCTATAGCAGCACCATTTATATTTTATTGCGGACTGCATCTCTGAGGTAAATTTCTCATCCAAATTCTGCAACCCTCATAAATTCTTTCTCTTGGTTTCTTTTTCACATAGAAACTATGCCCTCATTACTAGTAAGTTTCTATACGAGTCACATCAAACAAATACAATACCTGTGTTATGAAAACACATATTTGTTTAATTTTTGCTGCAACAACACTAATGCAATGTCTCAATCCCCCTAGTTACATGGATTCAAATCACTTGAAGCACTGTTATCAAACTAAGATCAATAGAATTGCTTGTGTGTTCGTATATATATCATATTTCTTGTGAGTGAGCAACAAATCAAATCATGTGCCGTGCAAGTTGGACCAATGACTTGCCTAAAATGGGGTGGTTTGAGGTATGGATTTGCATTGGGTTGGTGCAAGCATTACTTTATTAAAAACAACCAATCGTTTCTGCTCTAGATTTATAAAAGTTACTCCTCAGGATGAATATTATTAACTTAAGTGTGGTCCTTCAGCCTCCATGTGCATTTAACAAGTGCTTTTTTCATTCAATGAGGTAAAAGAGACAAAATTCCAACTCTCAGAGAATCCATGAGATACGTATGCTATCTTATTTGATGACAACTGCATGTGTTCTTGCTGAAAGATATCTTTGTTTTATCTGTTGGCATGCAGCTCTTCATGTTCTTGTTCCTTCTGCTTTTCTTTGGAAACTCTATTTTTTGCACTCGATGCATCTCCCTCCAATCTGATTAATATTTGTTAATCCCCCAGAACAACATTAAACATTTGGACTGGTGTGAGAGGAGATCCTATATAAGGAGCTGGAAAGGCTCTTCCACATCCATCCCCTTCTCTGCATTGCTTTCTCTGTCTCTCCTCAGCTCATGCGAGATGTAGACTTTGTGAGGAAATGCACGCATTGCTCAGTTCATTTATGGCTTAACATTAGGCACATGAAGTAAGTTGCAGCCAAGGATGACTTGCCTACAAAAATTTCTCCCCGTTTGATAAGTAGGAGTCACAGAGAGTGATGCTGTAGGCAAGTTTGTCTTTGGCTACATGTTGCTTCCTGAGCCTCATGTTAAGTCTGAGATGATATATCTTTGATTCTTCTGCGCGTTTGAATCCAAACTAAGTATAAATTTCTTTGTTAAATTCGAGATGATACATGTTTGATTCTTTTGTGCTTTTGCAAAACTTCCAGTTGCTGATGATGTTTTTTTGTCGGTGGTTAAGTTCTCTTCTCTCAGTGAGAGGCATGTCTTCTTGTCTGAGATCATGAATTTCTACATCTTTCACTTCATCTCTAACCATGTTGCAATAGTCTTTATAATGATGGTATTTATATCGCCGACCCCTTCTTTCGCAATAGGAGATTGTCTATCACTCCCCACCTACCAAAACTCATGCCTTCCATCGAAAGCAACAATCAAACTCAGTGTTTTATCTACTAGTAGTGCTCGGAGTTGC
The DNA here is from genome assembly GCA_024364735.1 of Boesenbergia rotunda. Lineage (NCBI taxonomy): Eukaryota > Viridiplantae > Streptophyta > Magnoliopsida > Zingiberales > Zingiberaceae > Boesenbergia > Boesenbergia rotunda. The sequence goes on from JAGFNQ010004218.1 coordinate 165,548, forward strand.
ACTCTTGAGCACTCGCAAATGCTATTCTAAGAGTTTGTAAGAATTTTTGTGTGCTGTTCTTTACATTGCCCGTTGTAATTCGAATTGACACACCATCATCTTGAAGTCATTGGTTGTGTCTTAAGTAGGATGCCGATGCGGCTCTCAAGTACATTCATAAAACTATACTTTCGACTAGGCCCTAAAGTCTAAGTTTTTTCTTTCACTATTTCAATTAATTCACACCCAAATAAAACAACACACCATTAATCAAAGCAATGGATTTCATAGTTTATAGTATTTCAAAGAAGAAACTTCTATAAAAATTTTATTGAGCAGTATAATGATCATCAAGTCATTTTCACAAAGCTACTGATTAATCAATCTCCTGCAGTGTGCTTTAAACTGCAAACAACAAACAAAAAACTTCTTGCAAAAAAATTATATAATTCTTCATCCATTTTTCTTCTTCTAATTGTATGTTTCTGCTTGTTTTCTTGTTTCATTTGCAGGCCAAGCTAATGCAATCCCAGGTGGGAGTTGAGCAGTAGCTGCTGGTTGAAGAACCTCTGCTGGTTCAGCATGGAGAATTCATCTTGGAATTGGATTCCTGCATCAGTGCTGTAATTAGGGTTCTTGAGAGGTTGATTGGTGTGCCCATGGATGCTTTCCATGGTGGAATTTGCAGAGATGGAAGCAGAGGAGTCTTCTCTGGTCCTCAGCTTTGGCTCAGCCAGCAAGAGCTGGTGGTTCATGCAGGGGTTGGGGATGAGTTCGGGCAAAGCGTCGAACAGGTTGTGGCCAGGTCCGAAGCTATCCAGGAAGTCTGAAACTGAGAGTGATTTCTGCAGCTGGAGGCGGCCGTCCGATTGCAGATTGTTGTTGTTGGTCGCGAGGCTCGATGTGTGGCCGAGATGATTCCTCATTGCTGCGTCGATCACTTCTTCTTGCTCTTGGTCTTGTTCTTGATCTGCCGAGGATTGTGCCGGTTCTTGATGGCTATGTTTCCTGTAGATCCTGCACAGCACCCAATCATCCAGCTGCAAGACATGGTTCATAGATCGAGATTAGGTTTGCGTTTGAGATGCATCTAAGAATTAGTAGGATTACCCTCATTGAGGTGTCGGAGAACTTTGCGGGTCGGTAGGTGTTGCTTGGTTTGGCGTCCGCGAGCCGGAACTCATGCATGATCCAATTCGTCTTTCGCCCTTTGGGTGGTTTTCCTCTATAAAACACCAGGGCTTTTTTCACCCCGATGTGTCCATCTCCTCGGTTCGACCGGATGGGTTTATCCGTCCCCGTTGCCTTCCAATATCCTGACACAGCAGCCCGATTCGGTCGGACCCCGTTCGGATACTTTCGGTCCCTCGGGCTAAAGAAGTACCACTCTTGCTCTCCAAACATTGCCTTGGCTGCAAAAATCATAATTAAAAATCCATATCGATATTTGGAATCAGTTCATAAAAAAAAAAGGTAATTTACAAACCAGGGAGCTCCCATGGGTCGCACTTGTAGATATCAACCTCAGCAATGATGGAAACTGGGCACGGCCGGCCTGCGGCTTGGTTGCGTAGGTAGTGCCGGATGAGCTCCTCGTCGGTCGGGTGGAACCGAAACCCCGGTGGAAGCCCCGTCGGATCCCCTGCCATCATTAACCAACCAAAATTGCACCACCAAGAACAAGAAGAGTTTGAAATTCAATGAGCAAAGGGGTGGATGAGCTTTTAAAGGCTGTGTTTTTCGTCTTCTCTCCTCCTCTATCGTCTTAGTCGTCGGATCAATTCATGCCAACCGACGACGACCGCACAAGTGTACCAATGATGTGCGAGCTATTCCTCGGTTAGTCGACATCAACTAGAGCCCAAAATGAATGTGGACTCTTGTCACTTGTCAAACCACAAGACTTGAATACACACGCCAAAATTATTCCCCTGCTTTCATAAAGATAAAATCCAAACCCTAAGAAGCTCTCCTCTCGCCCCAACCGAAAACCGACACGTGCGCTTTCGGTGTCTAGCTAACACACACGTACAAAAGCATATTCCATATCTATGCTGAGGAATAGCCAAGTAGTAACTTGTTGCTCCAACACTCGATCAAAAAATGTGAATTATGAGTCATGCATGAGGACAAATCATGGAACAAAAAAGGCACGTTGGCTAAGATAATTAAGGTGTCGAAACGGATTAATTAGTGGCTAAGTAAATTAATGAGAGGGGAAACAAGTTAAAAAGAAAATTAGTGGATGTCATTAGCTAGCTAGCTAGCTAATTAATTAACTTTGCAAAGTTGGATAGCTTTGCCCATTCTTGTGATGCATCAAAAACAGTGACGTGCATGGATTTGCATGGAGAGAGAGCGAAGGCTAAAGCACATCTTTTTCACAATTATTTTCTATTCAAAGGAGGGTCGAGTTGTCATGCACTCATTTGAGTCAAAATCTTTATGAATGACAGGTGCATGAATGAGGCTTGAAACTGAAATATTAATAGATTTAATTAATTAAATAATATCAATTAATTAATTAGTTTAATAAAAATAGGTGGAGAAAAGGTGGTGGTGCAATCTCTTGGAGGGTTGCATCAAAGGAAAGTTGGGGGTGCATGGCAAGTCCATTAAGCAACTAGAGGGGTGGGGTGAATTGAATTGTAAATGAGTCAAGTGTAATTTTGTTTTCTTTACTTATGAGTGTGTTCAAGATTATTTATTAAAAATCTTATTGAGTTCTAGCTAAATTTGAGCTTTTTATCGAGTTTTTAATGGTGTTATTGTCTTTATATATTATATTAAATGTTATTTTATATTATTTTCTTAATTTTATATATTTGAATAAACATTAAGAATTAAATTTTATATAGATTAATAAATAAGTTTATTCATAAATAGTTCATGAACAGTTTTTTATTAATATTAAGGAATTAATCAAGTTTACTTATGTTCAAGCTTATTTATTTTATATACTTTTCATTATTGAATTAAAACAAGTTTATATACTTTTCATAATAACTTTGGAGGAGCAATGCACAGCAATAACATTATAAAAATGGTGATGAAAGTGAAGAAAAAATAGAAAAAGAAATCATCTAGTACAATATAAGATATATATATTTTTGAACTTTTAAAAATATGTTTATAAAAAAATATCAATTTCTAATAAGTATGAGAATAAATATTTTTAATTTATTAGATAAATCTAACTTTTTGGCCTAGTAAATTAAATTTTGATCAATAAAAAAATAAAATTACTAGTCAAATTTTAGCTAAAATAATAATAAATTATCAAATATCAAATCTAATTTTGACTAATAAAAATTAAAATATATTGCTCAAATAAAATATTAAAATTTATTGGTCAAATCTAGTTTGACTATTAAAAAATTAAAATTACCAATCAAAATAAATCTAGACTAAAACTTATATATATATATATATATATATATATAACTAATTTAGAGAAGAAAAAAAAGTAGGTCTCATCTCTAAGAACTAATAGCATGGGATGACGCCAACCCTAAATTGACACCATGATCCATAAGTACACCTTATCAACAAATTAAGAGGATACGAAGTTGACTAGTTCAAATGCCCATGAATCAAAATAGTATAGTTAATAGTTATCGCGGATGGATAAGATCATCAAGAGTTTGATTCCAAGTCAAGAACTAGCTAGGCATGGAAACTAATTAATTAATCGATCAAAAGTCTAGATGAGATGGAATGTTCATGCATGTCCATCCAAACTTTTCGTCAAACACAAGCACATGTGTTTTGTAGACTTAGAATTCGATTAGAAATGGAGAAGGATGATTCCCTAAGTCATAAATCATATGTTCTCGAAAAATATTCTATGTTTTGTCTAGTTCAAGTCATGTTAAGGATTCTAATTCACTAAAAAATATATAAATATATTCAATATTTTTGAGTCGATAATGATAAACTTGTGAGAGTTTGAGACCTACTACTACTCTTCAACTACTTGGTTAATTATTAAAAATTAATTAAGGAATTAATATGGTGGCCATGTGTTTCCAATACCTTGGGAAATTGTAGTGTTCAAGGCATTGACTCCTTCAAAGACAAAAGGTTGACTGATAGATTTAGTCCCGACCAATAATATTATTATTTTTTTTATCATATATGTGCATGCTCAACTTTAGGAAAATATTATAATAAAAACAAAATTAATTAATTAACGTACACGCATGCCATTGTGTTGATCCTTATCCACTTTGATGGCTTTAGTAACGTCACCCATCAACATGAATCCATCCACTCTGATCAACAATGAAAGTGATAATGATGTAAGGTTAAGTAATTAATAATTAAGAATTTGGAGTTTGAATTTTAGTTGTGATGTATTATTATAGGAAATATTTTTTTTAGATCTCTATGAGAATTTATTTTAATGATCATGAAATATTTCTATAGTATTGGATCGATCATCTTTCAAATTAATAGAATTATATAAATAATAATAATAATAAAACAATAAATGTCTTTAAATTATATTTATTTATTTGTTAATAACATTATTTGATGAATGAATTAATGGTGATTAATATGAAATATCTAAAAGGGTCCTTTTCTTTCTTTTGGGCCTACTACTGCTAGTCCATTGGAACGACTCAGCTCATCGAGTGAGTCATTCGATCGGTTAAGTAGTTTATTGAATAGTTTTGATGGAAACATTTTGATGAATTCGCTAGTTTTACTATCGATCTTAATTAACCATAGTTTACCGTGATAAACGAAGCTTTTCTAGTAGCTTGATATCGCATTTCTATCATGTAAAGGGTGAAATTCGTCCAATATCATTAGTAGAAATAAATTAAGAAATCAAAATTAATCATATTGTGTGAAAAACATAATTCTTTGAAGTTTGTTGGTTTCCATGCAAAGAGCTTGGATTAATACTCTTTCGACATATCGAGCAACTTCATTTTTCACTCATAGTCATGGTGCATATATCGTTTGGCAAGCTCGATCCATAACCACTTTATCCTTGTGGATTTTCTCGATACAAGTTAATTAAGGTTGAAAAAATTTCATTAATTATTTTTTTTAATAGATGTAATTTTTCTCAATAGACGACTGGTCCAGTCCAAGATGGGATGGAATGACTCAGCAAAAACAATCACGGCGAGTATTAGCCTTCGTGTCAAATTTCAATAGGCCGATTGCCTTCGAGTCGGACTTCAATAGGTCGACTGCCTTCGAGTCACAATGAAAATGTCGAGCGAAGAGGAAATCTTCTGTAAAAGGTCTACACAAAGACCTTTGGTGATCGGCGTTTCAACAACTACATAATCAAATCTTGATTTGAACAAACCACATTTGAATGTGACACAGACTACATTGACTCGAGGTCTCCTTTTGGGACCGATATGACCAAAGTCGACCTCGATCAAACCTGACCCGAATCAATTTGACTTGATCCGAACTCCGCTTTGACTTATTGTCAACGATGCCCATGTCAAATTGATGCACAGTTAATTGTTAATGGACCAAAGTATGAGACAATTCTATCAAGACGGAGGGACTATTACGCACCCAAGTGAGTTCAATACTCTAAAGTCTAAACTCACCATTGCTCCAAGAGGGCTCCATTAGATTGTTGAGAAGGTGAGTTTGTAGATCACTCATCTTTCTTCCTAGGTAGACCTAAGAAGTTGTGTATTGCTTTGTTAGAACATAACAAAGTATGAATCACATAGTAATTCCATGTACCATCATCTCGTAAACCCTAGGACATTGGACTTCTGGACCGTCTACCATGAATACTTCCCAATTTACTTGACGGCTAGTGAAAAATTTTAGTGAGAAATTTTCGTGAGACCAGACCGATCGCTCGAGATTGAAAAAACCTTATTTTATGATATATAGTTTTCGATATCATCTTTCGAATCTACCTAACTAACCATGCTAGATCGATATGATCGACCAACATAAGTTAAATGTTTAATCCAACTAATCTACAATCCATGTTGGTAACTGAGAAAATGGTGGAGAAGTTAAAAAACAATCCATGCTACACGAGACAAAACAGAGTTTGCTATGTTAATTCCGACGTTAATAATCTATATGCAAAACAGAGTCCTCTGTTTCTCAAAACGGAGGCATTGGCTTCAACAACGGAGGAAAAGCCGATGAGAAGTAGCCATCGGACTGGCTTAGTCCGTCGATGATGGATTCGATGCCGGCGAATGGGTTCTGCAAGTTTTCCAGATTCCACTCCGCCATCCAGTCGCTCTCCTCCTTGAGCTGCTGCTCGTCCGTCGCCGGATATTGATCATCGAACCCCGCGTGGGACTGAGAGGGGCGATATTGCATCAGATCGTCGAGGTCCGGTGGGAATTCGTCGTGTTCGATGACGGATTCGGGGGTGAGGGGCTGCCGGAGTTGGCCAACTCCGACGACTCCATGGCGGATTCTGTTTTTGGCGTTTGCATCTTTTCCCACTTGTTCTTCTTGTTGTATAGCCGGCACAGCACCCAATCGTCCAACTGAAATCGAGAACGATTTTGTTAGAATTGGAATCAAAATTCAATTTTTTTTTCTTTTAAAGATGGTACGGTGACTCACTCGATGGCTGCCGCCGCTCTTCTTTGCCGGCGAGCGATTTGTGGCGGCGAGACGGTACTCGTGCATGATCCAATCCGTCTTGACGCCCCGGGGCGCCTTGCCGTGGTAGAACACCAGCGCCTTCTTGATAGCCACCGTCTTGCCGGTCCCTGGCGTCGCCACCGGCTTGTCGGCGCCGGTCGCCTTCCAGTACCCGCACCCGGCGGTCCGGTTCGGCCGCGACCCGTTCGGGTACTTCCGATCCCTCGGCGTGAAGAAGTACCACTCCCGCTGCCCGAACAGCGCCTTCTCTGCTCATCGCCGCCATTGATTAGCACCAAATAAGAAGCTCAAAACAAGAAATCTCCCATCAAAATCGGATTTTTTTTTAATGAGTACCTGGAAGCTCCCACGGGTCGAACTTGTAGAGGTCGACCTCGGCGATGATCGGCACGGGCAGACGCTGGTTCGCCGTCTTCCGGCAGAGGTAGTGCACGACGAGCTCCTCGTCCGTCGGGTGGAAGCGGAATCCCGGCGGCAGATTCAGCTCCGCCTCCGCGTCTCTTCTCCTAGCCACCACTCCCATTTCTTCCTCCTCTCTTATCGATTCAAAAATCTTATTAAACCTCCTCCTCCTCGTTTTTCTCGCTGAGTTTGACGGCGAAGGAAGCAAGCGAGAACAGGGGAGATATAAAGCGGCGACGAAGCCGCAATCCCATGGCGTTCCGAACGTGGGATCCGCGGCTCAAGATAGCACCAGGGGGCGAAAGGGAGGAAGCCAACAAGGAACCTTCGCGCGCGCCGACATGCCGAATCGGACGGGTCAAACCGCCGGTTCGGTTCGGTGGCAAAGCGGGACTAGATGCGGTGCACGTGTCGCTGTTGCGGTGATGTCACGGAGGACATAATCACGGTCGACCACGTGGCGCCAGGACAAGGCTGGTCCGGCGGGCGGAGCTTTTGATTTATCTGCAAAAGATTCCACGCCGAGCTGGCCGTCTGGAATGAAGGCTCGCGTGAACCACGTGGCGACATCAAGTCGGCGTGCCTGTTGGACCGTCCGGCTCGATTTCTTAATTGGGTTCGCTGAACCGATTACCAAATAGACAAGGAGCTTCGAGAAGGGAATGGAGCATGATTTAAATTACACAAAAATACTGGGAAGGTCTTTTTCTAGAACAAAGACAAATGTCCCAGAATTTACCAGAATAATTGATTGAACATGAAATCTATTAAATCGATATTAAAACAGAGTACAGAAGGAGTTGAGAGAAAAGCATGTGTCAAATAGTCAAAAATATATATATATATATATATATATATATATATATATATATATATATATATATATATATATATATATTATTATGATTTACGAGTTTTTGATTGGATCGCACGTGAGAGAGAGATGAATAGCTCGCTCATTTCAATTTAATTTTTTTCTTACAATGATTAATACAAATAAAAATTTATTTTATCAATTAATATAATACTAACACGTTACCAGTTACATGTTTCAGAGCTTGCTTGCTCCTACTCCACGGCGTATTCTTGAGGTGAACGAACTCTTGATCCTTCAGTAGATTACGCCTCGACGATCTCCGGTTAAAGCTTTCTCCTTCTCAGTGGAGAACAACCTCTCACAAACCATCTTCCTCCTAGCAACATAAAGCTAGAGTTTAGGAGGAAGATGAGCACTTGGAACTTCAGCACTTGAGCACTAGAGTAAGAATATCACAGTAAAGAGCTAACCTATCTCAAGTCTCAAGCTCCACTTTAAATAGTGGAGATAGTTGTTAACAAACAACTCAGCCCCGACACCAGTCGATTGCCCCTAGGACGAGTTGACTGATCTTTCTGTGAGTTTCCTCTCGACGCTGGCAGTCGACTGCTACCTTTGCCAGTCGACTTCCCAGCTTACAAACTTACTCTCAGCCTCTCCGGGGTCCATTCTTCGCGTATGCCTTGAAGTCCACTTCCTTGGCTTGCCACGTAAAGTTCTCTTCCTTCGGCTCTCGTCCCTCGGATACGCACACAAGCCCACGGCTTGCCTCCATGTCATCCTTCGCAGATGCCTTTGAAGTTTACTTCCTCGGCTCGCCCCTTTGAAGTCCTCTTTCTCGGCTCTCGTCCCTCGGATACTTCACTCCATTATTCCTCATGTGTGATTCATTAAGTCCTGTACGACTCAAACACACATATCAATTCAACATGAAAACCTAACTTAATCATATTGACACACACATCAAAACCCATGATCTATCCGATCAACCTTGGGTCGATTGCACCAACAGTTTTTCCAACCTCGGATGACCGGCCCGCCCCACGAAAGTTTCCCACCGGCCGCCAGGGTAAATCGAGAAGCGCTCGTGGTGGGCGGTCTAGAAGCTCAGCGTCCCAGGGTTCGCGGCCCATTTGGAGAAAAAATTCCTACAAATACGTCGTAGCAGGGGATCAAACCGCAAATGTCTGGGATAGAGACTAGTCACTCTACCGTTGCACCATAATCCCGGGGACATAAAAGTACCAATGTTAAGTTTAGGGTTGGCAATATCAAACATGTCAAATGATAAAAAAGTACCAAGTTAAAGGCATAGAATGAAAGCAAGTTCCATGATCCAGTAGTCAAAATCTACGTAAGTACGTAACTATTCGACATCTTGTTAGTTTTAATATATAACTATCGTGAAATTATACGACTGTGTAATGAGAAGGTCATTTAACAAATCATACAGGTTGAATATTTATTGTCATCTGTTATTATTCATGAATAGATATTCCAATTATAGAAAAATAAAAAAAAAGCATCAGCTAAAGCTTTTTGACACTACAATACCTAACATAATCCTAGATTTAGATTGCAGAGTAAAATAATCAAAGGCATATAAAACTATGATCATATGCCAAGTTAAATTAAAAAACAAAACTAGTTGAGACATCACTATGGTTAAATAATATATAGAGGCTTTCAAATCTTTTACCCTATATTTCAGCACATCAGGTCATAGAAAACTAATTGAACATTATTATTAGTCCTCAGTTCAAACAGACAATGGGCACTCGAGACCAGTTTAGCATGCATAACTTTCCAAGATTTAATTCTCAATTGAAGGTTATCAAGTTTAATTAAAAAAACAAAGAATATTTTTAGTTTCTATGTGAAATCAAACAATATATTGTCAAATAAATCTCTTTTGAAGTATTGCTTGCCTATTTTGCAAAACATATAACACTAAGCCATGTATAAGAGAGACCATCAAATCAACAGTGATAGATTTCTCAAAAGATATAGTGCTGCATTGTAACAAAATTTGATAAAAAAAAACATAGTGACAAAGTGAGCAATTCAGAATATGATTTTCAATTTTAAAAACACAACAGTACAAGCTACATACCCATTGAAAATCATCTTCTTGAGTTCCATTAAGACTTAAGCGAGCTCTTGTGTTGAAGCAGTTCTCTAACCTATATATGTGAATGACCCAAAACCAATTGGTGGAACAAATGATCTAAGATAAATATTTCAAGAAGACAGTCTAAAAGTGCACAAGTAAATAAAATCTAATAAGGATAAAATGACAATCTTTTGCTGATCAGCATTGGTATTCTTAATGAACTTGCAGAGATTTCTACCGCTTGCAAAATTTGTCCTGATGTTTCAGATCCCAAAGCTCTAAGACCTGAGCTAGTCTGCAAGGGCATTGTAGAAAAACAGTAAATCCAAAACTGAATTGTGATGTTGGATTTTGATGCACGGTCCATAGTAGAAAGAAGTAAATATTACCCCAACTCTGAGAAGTGTTCTATGCCTCAATTCCTTAGGGTCAGGGACAACACTCTCAGCTTTCTCCGAGAGTGGAACAGGTGAATCTGCAGCCTGATGAGGGTCTCAAACCTGGTTTTTTCTGCGTGAAAAGTAGTTAGTCTAAAAAGAATGCATATTGGAGGCTACTTCATACTTGTGATTTATATTTGCTGAATAAAGAAAACAAAAATAACTCAATCCCTTACCTTCTAAAACTTGTAATCTATATTTCACTGTTTAGGGTCCTCATTTAGTTAATTGGTAACCTTTTTCAGAGTTGAAATCGGTCGTTTATTCATTAGAGTTGTTTTTCAGAACAAAATTTGTTAGTTCATGTAACTTGAAAGGCTAAAATATTAAGTTCGTAAAGTAGATTAGAGGGGGAAAAAACATAAATAGAGAAATTTTGGTCATTACTTGTTCAAAGAGCTCCAAATCGTCTCCTATGTGCATGAGATTCAAATTCTCATCGAAGCAGAAGACATGAACCCTAATCCCGGAACTCCCGGCGTCAAATATAACTGCGTAGATCTTAGATCCCTCATACGCTGCAGACCTTTCCTTCGTCCTGACGATGGCGATGGTTGCGGGAGCGCGAAGCATGTGGAACAGAAAGGAGAAGAAGAAGAGGGGCACCGTCACGATTACGATTAGGAGGTTGGCAATTTCCTCCTATCCCCCTCGTGAGCGAGGAAGATAGGGAAGGAGTATCAATTTAATTCAAATATCCTATTAAATAATGTATATATATGTAAAAAAAATTTAAATTCGTTAATTATCTTGGTGGATGTTAAAAATAAATTATATAGTTGTTTAATTTATATATATATACATATATATATATATATATATATAATATATTTGTGTGTATTTAATATGATATTAGTTCTAATATTTTTTAAAAAATTATAATAGTTGAATATAAATAAGAAAATTTATTCGTATATACTGATCTTTTAATAGGTATAATTATTGGGATGAATATTTGATATCTGATGGATAAATGTACAAAGGATATAGAATCTTATTTGAACTCAATTCATTGTCATCTCTACTGTTGCGCCCTCTTCATCTTGGATTCGAGATCGGGTTCGAAGTTGAGCTCCAATACGAATGACAACCGCTATCAAGATGAGACGATTGGATGCTGACATAGGCGCCAAAGTCAAAGGCTTCAAAGGCATCTCTTGCAAAGGATCCAACTTACTTTGCTAGAATGAGATCGAGATCGGGCGAATGGCTGAAAGGCCACGAAGTGTAAATCGATCTCCGTCTCCGTCTTCGACAAAATAGATATAAGAAATTTCACATATCTCCAAAACATTATCAAAATTTAATTTTTAGCAACCCACACAAACTCTGAGGTTCAAAATAACCTTTTTTTTCTAACGGCCAAATACGTAACTTTTTGACATTTACCTTTCAACTTTCACAAAACTTTTGCATTCGCCCTCTAAATTTAATATTGTTAGCTAAAAATATGAAAAACTTTCAAGTGGCCCCAAAAAGTTAATTTGGGCAAACATCCAAAGAACTCCCCAAATTAAGATCACACGAGCCTCCTTTTTTTTTTCCAAAGGACGGTGCTAAATGGTCAAAATTTGACCACTTAGATTTTTTTTTAAAAAAATTAAATTATTAATAAAAATGTCTAAATCTAATTATATCCTTTCCTATTTATTTTCATATTAAATTATATCATTTTCTATTTATTTCATATTGAATTATATCCTTTCCTATTTATTTTCATATTAAATTAATTTTTTAACTTATACAAATTCATTATATATTTTTTATAATTTTTAGGAACATTATTAAAGGTGTCTAAATCCAATTATATTATTTCCTTTTTATTTTTCATATTAAATTATATCCTTTCTTATTTATTTGTATATTAAATTAATTTTTTCTTATTTATAAAAATTCATTCTAATTGGCGAGATTTTGGCCATTTAGTTTATCATTTTCCAAAAGAAAATTTATTTGATAGTCTCTTTAATGATTTTATCTTAAAATTATCTCTTATATAATTCTATTGTAGAAATTATCGAATGACTTACAATATATAGTAGTTGCCGGATAACTTATATAATGGGTAAAAATTAATTATTGTATTTAGGATAAATTTAAGAAACTATCACTAGGTCCCATAATATATAGAAGTTATTCAGTAGATGTTATAACTTAAAGAAGCTACTTAGTATCTACTATAACATATTTATGGTGAGTTTAGAATTTAAGATTTATAACATGTAGAAGTTACTCGGTAGCTGCTCTACAATGTGTAGATGCTACCCTCATAATTGCTACAATGTGTTTAATGTGAATTTATAATTTAAGATATCTAAGCACTATTATATCAAAATATTATTTACCAATTTTATCAAAATTATTTAAACTACATCAAAATAACTTTAAAGCAGTGATATAAGCTATCTTGATATAATAGTGCTCAGATATACTAAATCTAAATCATAAATTCTAAACTCACACAAAATATCTTATAACAGTCGCTAGGTAAATTCTATTTATTATAGTAGCTACCAAATAAATCTTATATATCATAGAAATCAGCCAGTAGCTCTTACACATGGTAGAAATTATTTGATAGCTTTTACAATAGTGCTAGATTCAAAGGAGGCCCTTTTAATGATTTATAAAATCTAAAGCGCCATTTTCTTTTGTTTTTTTGTTTGTTGCTCAGTTAACTTCAAACGTAAATTTTACTTTAAAAATATTAATATCCTCAAAATATTAATAGAAGTGCGCTTTTAATAATTATTAAACCACCAATTTTCTGTCTAAAATATCTTTTTGTGTTCATCTAAAAATTAATTTGTACAAACTACTTTAAGAGGGTATTTAAAAAAACAATTAATATAATTCCAAAATAAAGTTATCTTAAGAAGTTTTGACCATGTTCACAAAGACAATAACAATAAATGTCAATTGTAATAATGCAAGAATGGAGTGATATAACTTCTCATTATTATGACTTAACCTTTTACAACGAATATCAATGAATAGATCAGTGACGGATCTAAGATATGAATAGGATTGTTCTTGATTTTAGTCCAATAAAAAAAACTTACATAATATTTTATAACTTACAACTTTATACCAAAGAGAATTGATATGTCATTTATTTATTTTTATTCATTTTATTGTGATGTTTAGCTCAATTCTTTCACACTCAAAATATCTATTGGGATCCTCTGTCTCGAAAAAGTGTCTATCCTACCTGTCTCGTTGCCTCGGCGACGGTCGACGAGTCATCCGATCATCGATCGGACATCATCGATGAATTTTGATCATCGTACCGAATCAAATGATATCCTAGAAGAACGGTGAATTGGTTGGAATCGCTGCAATTGCAATCTCGTCGGATTCGACGGTGAATCCGGCGAGATTGTAATTACGGCGATCCCGACGGGTTCACCGTATCCGAGGGTATAGTTTTGTTCTGGGCGGTGGTTGGCCGTCGGAGGTGTCCGATCGATGATCGGACGACTCGTCGACCGTCGTCGATGAATGGGACAGGCGGGATAGGAGGCCCTCTCAAAATATCTAGTCCACGAACTCCCTGTTTATATATTTTTAGGAAAATGATATGCTTAGTAAAAAATCTCAAGAAAAAACTCAGTGAATGATGTGACATTTTGCATGTAGCGATCCCCGACGGATTCACCGTGCCCTCCAGGGTATAGTTTGATTCGGGGTGACGGGCGAAGATCGCTGATGGTATCCGAGCAATAATCGAATATGTGTATATAAAATATCACGTCATTCACTGAGCGTTTTATTAAATTTTTTCACTCATGTATTAGAGCTCATATTTTTAAAGGGAGAAAAGTAATATATGGTGCACAATCATTTTCGCAAAACTGCTCCATTTTAGAATTTACTTGGTACAAAATAGTTTCAAGATAGTGAGTGAAGCTTTGAACATTAGCATCAGGGTGGGTGCAAACAGAGGAGCTGAAAGATGTGTTAACACAGGATTAGGAGACAAAGCCAAAAGTTAATGACTTGAGGGGGAGCCTTCCACAGTGAGTGATTGGACTGCTCTCCTTTGCTCGTCAACTTCAATGCCAAAGAAATTACAAACTCAGAGAATAGAAAATGACTCATCAACCAACACCCACTTGGCTTCTTCTTAATTGCTGCTTCACTGTATGAAATCCTTTCTTTTCTAAATGCCAATGCAGCTGAGCTGAGTGGGTGTCTTTTGTTACGTGCAGGACAGCCTCTGACATCCTCACATGGAGCTTCATCAATGGAGTGCATGCCATTCCTAAAGTAAATCGCATGGCAACTTTACCGGTGGGCCGCGTTGTCTTCCTCCTTGCTTTGCCATGGGATTGCCCTGACAATGGCAATGAATGCAGTCATCAGCTCTGATCCCATCCATACAGCTACTCTCTGGTCCCCCAGAGCTTTGTATATGCAGGCATGGCGCCGAGCAGCGTTGCGAAGTTGACAGGAACGCATGGTGTTCAAGAAGAGCAGCGTCCCGGTCGCCGTCAGCAGCCATCGCCACAAGAGCAAGTAGTCATTGATCAGTTAATTGAATCAGAATCTAGCGGTTTTGTGAGTGATTAGTGCCCCCTCAATCATTTCGCGTTGGATTCCGCTGGATTGGCGATCGATCGGCACTGTTTGTAGAGGCGAAGAGCCTCGTCGATCTCCTGGGAGTGCATGTGACATGTGTAGTGCTAAAACTCTGACAGAAAAAGGACAATGAAAGGAGCAGGGACAGCGACAGGGACAGGGGAAAGGGAGAAGAGTTGGTCTCTCGGTGCTTCACTTCTTTGGGGATCTTCAATTAATGGCTGCTTCACTGAGAGCTTGAAGGCGAGGGTGTGCTCCGATCGAGGAGGCGGCGCAGCCATGGACGCTTACGAGGCGACGAGGATCGTGTTCGCCAAGTTGCAGAGTTTGGAGCCGGAGAACGCTCACAAGATCATGGGCCTGCTGCTGTTGCAGGAGAATAGCGAGAAGGAGGTCGTCCGGCTCGCGTTTGGCCATGACGGGCTTCTTCACGGTTTCGTCCTTAAGGCGAGGAAGGAGCTCGGCCTCGCCCCCGCCGCCGCCGCTTCGCCTTCCTCTGCTGCTTTCCTCCTCCGACAGAAGTCCGCCGCTCGCCTTCTTTCCGCCTCTTGGCCCGCTTCCCCGTCGGCGATTTCCCGCTCTAACAGTGGCAACGACGGGTCGCTGGACGAGCTGCTGAACGCGGATGAGCGCTTCTTCGTCGGCGGCGGGGATGCTGATCTTGCGGATGAGTTTCTCCTCCTCGATCAGCTCGCCTTTACCGGAGGCCCTAACGCGTCTGCTAACTGCAAACACTCAATTTCCGTCGCCTCTAAGCTCGGCGGCGGCGGCGGCGGCGTGTTAGATCCTGACATCGAGTGCCAGAGCCTCGGTAGCAACGGCGACGCCATGGTCTTTCCATATGGTATGGGATTGGGGTCCAACCGCCGCCACCTTCGGAGGAGCGCCTCCGTAGCCGCCGCCGCCGCCGCCGCCGACCTTGGCTTCTGCGACAACGCCAGCGGCCTCAGTCTGGAGCCCTGCCTTTACTTCGCTCGGGGCTACTGCAAGAACGGCGACGCGTGCCGGTTCCTCCACGGTCTCCCCATGGAGGCTGCGTCGACGATCGACTACTCCAAGATGGACGCGGCGGCAGCGGAGCAGTCGTGCCAGGAGTCGCTATTCAGGTCGAAGAGCCAGAGGATGGGCGGCGGCGCTTCGCAGCTAATGGCTTCCGCCTTCCCTTACTCTCCGACCGGCTCCGTCCTCTCGTCCCCGCTGTCGCCCTCCCCCAATTCCCTCAACCTCCTGCTTCAGCAGCAACAAATCGACAGCCAAATGTACAACCTCTCCCCATCAAAACGCTCTGTTATCCACTTCATCCTCTCTCAAATCCGTCTCCAATATCCGCAGGGCCGCCGCTGCGGCGGCGTCGCTGATGCTCGGAGCAAGATCCAGAAGCGACTTGCTGATGAATCCCAGCTCGAGGCAGATCTACCTGACCTTCCCGGCGGACAGCACCTTCAGCGAGGAGGACGTCTCCAACTACTTCAGGTCAGCGACAACCTTCTTCCACTGCTCAAAATCCCAATCTTTCCTAGATTCCATTTCCTAAAAAGAGATCCAACTCCTGGATTCGCAGCATCTACGGACCAGTCCAAGACGTGCGAATTCCCTATCAGCAGAAGAGAATGTTTGGTTTCGTGACCTTCCTCTACCCGGAGACCGTGAAGCTGATCTTGGCCAAGGGGAACCCACACTTCGTCTGCGATTCCCGTGTGCTCGTCAAACCCTACAAGGAGAAAGGAAAAGTCCCCGACAAATTCAGGAAGCAGCAGCAATCTGAGAGGGCCGATTTCTATGGCTGCGCTCATGACCTCGACCTGCTTGGTTAGATCTTCTTCCGCTATTCATGGTGTTTTCTTCCTTCTTACGCTTCTCTGAAGCGCATCCCGCAAATGCTCCATGATCAGGAGCAAGGATGCTCTTTAACAGCAGCCATCAAGAGCTGCAAGGGAGACGATTCATGGGGCTGCAACTCCTCGACCTCAAGAACAGAACCATTCCTCCCGCTCCTCCTCTTGCCTCCGATGAATCTGTTGCAATTGCAGACAGCGATTTTCAACCAAGGTATATAAAAAGAAGAAGCTTTTTATGATCTTGTCTCTTCGTACAGAGATCAATTCCTACACTCTGATTTTGCCGCAGCGTGGAGCACAATTTGCCAGATAGTCCATTTGCCTCGCCCACCACGAAATCTTCCTTCCTCCTCGACATGTTCTCCGCTGGCGAAGACAGTGTAACAGACTCGTCGCTGTGGATGTGCAGCAGGTTCTCCTCCGGCCATGGAGCCATTGGAACGTGAACCTCAAACTGTAGTCTTCTTCTTCTTATCCATGTAAGAATCAACTCAAGTGACTACAGTGGATCGCTCTTCGTGCAAAATTCTTGATAGTTTATGATTCTCTCTCGCAGGTAACACTAAACAAAGCGAAAGAGATCGTGTAGAACAGTCCATACTTCTTGTACTTGTACTGGTTGTAGACATTATCATACTATCAACTAATATATACGTATCAGTATCTGATACAAAGTCACAGATACGTGACAGAAAGAAAACTAGAGTTTGTCTCTCTCCGAAACACCTTGGTCAGGAGAGCTTTTGGTTGTGCTTGCTTTGGTAAAGGATTCACTGAAAAAGGTCTGCTTTCTGTTTCCTATATCTCTCTGCGCTTGCTTTTCTTCTTTATGAAATGAGTTCTTTGTTCTCTTTTGATGTTGTTGATTATGCTAGATGGTGGTTTGCTTTGGATTAAATGTGCAAAATTTTGAAGTTCGGGTAAAATCTACAGTTGTAGAAATATTAGAAGTAAAAAAAAACACAGATTTTGATAATTTTGCAAGTTTTAGAAGTATTTTAGTGATGTGTGTGCATTTTTAAGAGAAAAGATTCAAATCAGTATTTTACTAAATTTGTTTCAATCAGTTTACAAAATTATTATTCTTACTATGGAATTCAGTTCGTCATGAATATATTAAAAAAGACTTATTAATTTTAATTTGTTATAATTTAAAATTTTTTAGTTTCGTAGTAAATTGCGGATAAAATTAATTAAATTTAATATTTTTCAATTCAAAACTTTAGGATCGAGTAGTTAATTAATAAGTATCGTTATTTTAATTTTATAAATTTAAAAATTTGTCATTCTTAATTTATGAGATTCAAATCCTAGCACGTAAAGAGTCATGATATACTCAGTGAAAAAATTCAATAAAACGCTCAGTAAATGACGTGACATTTTGTATGCACACGTCCGATTATCACTCGGACACCATCGACGGTCTTCGACTGCCATCCCGAATCAAACTATATCCTACGACACGATGAATCCATCGACGATCGGTGCATGTAAAGTGTTACATTATTTATTGAGTTTTTTTTTTGAGATTTTTTACTGAATATATCATTTTCCGTACATAAATATATTAAAGAGACTTTTATAATTATTTTGATTTAAAATGTTTAAGATTTTTTAACTTCATTAGGAAATTATTTGATGTATTGAACTCTGAATAAATTTAAATTAAAGTGAATGTACTCCTGTAAATATTTAAATATATTTATATTTTCAAGTTTAAATTCCACTGTCTAATTAGAATTAGTGAATTTTTAAATTGATAAAAGAAAAAAAATAAAACGTGTACCGTAGAGGCACCTATTTTGTTAGGTGTCAAATTTAATATTAAATTTACGATTTTGATATTAAATTTTTTAAAAAAAAATTATCATCTTAAAATTAACATTTATTTTTTTTTAATCTCAAATTTTAAAAGTAATATTTTAATATCATAAAATGAGAGGCGCCTCAAATTTTTTTTAAAAAAATATATTATTGAACGTTATAATTCAATTGGGAAGATGAACCAAGATTTTTTATTTTTTATTTTTTTATTTGAATACTATAACCCAAGAAGATTAACCCTAAGAATTTTTGATTTTATTTTATTTTAACTTTAACACTATAATTCAATTGGGAAATTAAACCTAGTAATTTTTATTTTTTGATTTTTTTATCTTGAATATTATAATTTAATTAGAAAGATAAATCTTAGATTAAAATAAAAATAAAATATTAATTTTGAGATAATTTTTTTTAAAAAAATTAGTATCATAGTGGCTATTTAATATTAAATTTGGTACCAAAATGTATTTTCTCCGTGCGTGCTTAGTTTTTAGAATTTCAAAACTACCTTAAATGAACGAAGAGAGAAAGTGATCCTAATCATTGAAAAACGAACTGTTAGAAATCAACGGCGTGGATCTGTGGCAAGCTTCTCATCAGGTAGAAGACAGCTTTATATGCACTGCCGCTCAACTCGTCTTCTGCTCGCCGGCCACGTAAACGCCACCGTGTCCATGCAGCACGACACGTGTCTCAACGGCGCCCCAAGCTCCGTCCCTTTTTAAACTTCCCTCAACTCCCCCTCACGCCCGTCTCGTTGCCTCCGGTGGTTGGATTAGGAACAGCGCTCAGGCGATCGAATTGGAAATCGAGTTCAGATGAAGAAGTTCAATCCATGGACGGCGCTGGCGTTGCTGTTGCTGGTTTGCTGCTTCACGGTGGGGGCGGCGGAGAGCGCATTCAGGCTGGACAAGTGGGAGCAGGTGGCGAAGACGGAGGCCGGCGAGGTGAGAGTGCTGAGAGGGTCCGCGTCGCCTTCCAAGACGCAGTGGACCGGCGCCGGCGCCGATCGTACGAACTCCATCCACATCGGCTTCATCTTCATGGAGCCCAAGTCTCTGTTCATCCCTCAGTACTTGGATTCCAATCTCATCCTCTTCGTTCACAGAGGTAATTCTGTTCTATCATGTTATGCAATCGATCAAAGATCCAAAATTTAATAATCTTTAACAGGGGAAGTGAGGGTCGGCTGGATTTACAAGGATGATCTAGTGGAGAAGCAGCTCAAGATGGGCGACATCATCCACATCCCCTCCGGCTCCACCTTCTACATGGTCAACCTGGCAAAGGTCAACGCCTGCAAGTTATCTGCAGCGTCGACGCCTCTGAGAGCTTGGGTTTCCCTCCTTATCAGGTGATGCGTTCGATAAGTAAACGACGTCAGTACATCAGAATCTCATAACCTTCCTGTTCCCGCAGTCATTCTTCGTCGGCGGCGGAAGGAACCCTGTTTCAGTGCTCGCCGGATTTCACAAGTCAACTCTCAGCACGGCATTCAACGTAATAATGTTGTTAAGCTAAAAATCAAGAAATCACGCAGATTAACATTTGTGTTATTCGACAGGTTCCTGAGGAAGAGATCGAGACGATCTTGGGATCTCAAACTGGTGGGCCGATTGTGATGATGAACGACGACGAGGTGGCGGGAAAAGATCGCCGGCGGAGAGAAGGAGACAGAGGGAGGAAAGATTTGCTACTGGATTTTGACAGCGAGGAGGAGGAGGAGCAGAGGTGGTCGTGGAGAGAGCTTCTGGCAAATTTCATGATCGGAGTCGGAGGAGGCGGCTCCGGTGATGATCGGAGAAATGGCAAGAAAGGCCCGGTTAAATCGCCTGATCCTTACAACCTTTATGATCGTGATCCCGACGTTAAGAACAAGTACGGGTGGAGCCTCGCCGTCGACGAGCATGACTACAAACCCCTGAAGCACTCCGACATTGGCGTCTACATTGTCAACCTGACTGCTGTAAGTTGAATCGTCCAATTTTCGCTTCAAGATTGTTCCTTTGGGGCGGCATCGATTGTAAGCAGAGGATTTGAATCGATTTCTTGCTTCGAAATGGCATCTCGCGCAGGGATCGATGCTGGCGCCGCACGTGAACCCGAGGGCGGCGGAGTACGGCGTGGTGCTCGGCGGCGCGGGGAGGATCGAAGTGGTGTTCCCCAACGGCACGGCAGCGGCGAGTGTGGAGGTGGAGGCGGGGGACGCCTTTTGGATCCCGCGCTACTTCCCGTTTTGCCAGATCGCATCGCGGAGCGGCCCGATGGAGTTCTTCGGGTTCACGACGTCGTCGCGCCGGAACCGGCCGCAGTTCCTGGTGGGGGCGCGCTCGGTGCTGACGGCGATGGTGGGGCCGGAGCTCGCTGCGGCGTTCGGGGTGCCGGAGGAGATGCTGAGAGAGGTGGTAGAGGCGCAGAGCGAGGCCGTCATCCTGCCCGCCCGACCGATTCGAGGGATGGAGCGGCGCGAGTAGTAGTAAGCAGTCGTGGATCTGTTGTGTGCAGAGTCGTGTTCCTAAATAATGTTTGGCTTCTTAATCAAATAATAAATGCAAATTTAAAGAGATTAATGGGGGTTAATCAATTTAAGCCAAAGTTTGATATTAATACCTTCCTAATCACGAGGAGTCTAATTTTTTTTTAAATAAAATAATAAATAATAATAATTATCCAAACATGAGCATACTTCCTCGGAATATTAAGAAAAATAATAAAATATATTTAAATAATCATTTGAAAAATAAATATAATAATTTACACGCGATTCATCGAACAGAACCCGCGGCAGTTCGCCTTTTAGGGATCTGGCGAAGTCGGGGAGTCGATGGTGGGGGTCTGGTTGTAGATTTGGTCGCGGAAGACCTTGCAGCACTGAGGGTGTGCCGCGCGCTCGAGAGGAGGACGAGGTCCTCAGAGGAGAGGTTGTGGGTTCGGAATTCACGTCACGTTGGAGAACGGCGCCGGGATGTTGGTGTTCGCGTCGTCTTTGCTCGCGTTGGTCGAGTCTTTCCGGCCGAGGAGCACTTCGTGGGAGCTTGCACCTAGCTGCAAATTCAAGGACACCAAATGTTCGTCAGAAGCCCTCAGAGAGCTTCCTTCGTAAAAAAGGTTAGATCTTGAAACACCAAGTCTGCAAGTTGCATTTTTTTTTCTCAACATTGGAAGTGTAAGTAGGTCGAGTACTTGACAATTGAACTCCCGTGGGTGAAGATGTGGCAAATAAGGAAGACTCAAAAGGTAAGATCTCTTGCCGTAGGGAATATCTGGAAGTAAGGTTTCTTGGCAGATTATGGTGACACCGGTGAGACTAGACTTAGACGAGGATTCGACTAAAGGTAGTTCTCAGTCAACTGGACTTGAGTTGACTGACCAGTAGACTTAAGTTAATAGGGAGATTTTAGTAGTACATACTTGCATACTCCAGTAGTCAATAACGACCCCGCATATTTTGATGTGTCATGCTCATCGGTGTGATTTAAGTTAACATAATTGGCTTCTCTACCTGTGAATTTGTACTTGGTATTGCATATTTGTGGAAAATTAGCTCAAGGAAAATATGTAGTAAAAATTGGGATAGAGAATAAATTAATAACATAAACGTGTGCAAGAAAGAGATACAAATTTACATGATTCTTTCTCAACATGAAAGTATGTCCGCGGGGCAAGAGCAATGGCTTCACTAGTCATAAAAGGTGTGCAATCAAGAGTTAGATTGCACTCTCGAACCTTGTACTGAACCTTCTACTCGCACTTCTAAGACTCTCACTCTCTAACCACTTCACGATTTTCACCACTCAATGATTTAAGGTGTTCGACAACGATCTTTTATATAACGATGAGAGAATCATATCAAAGGTCAAACCACTTAATGTCAAAGTCCCTATTTTCCAAGGTGCACGTATTGAAGGCACCATGTGTAATATCAAGGAGTCTTAATGAAACCTAAGGTGGCAATCTTAATGGAACCTAAGCATCATATCAAGGAAGAACGGAGTAGCCTTCGCATGGGGAAACAAAAAGACAGTTTAATCATGAAGAGACTCATGATTCCCAACATAATACTATCTAATTATTCTCAGGAAATTAATGTTTCATTATATGGTGGATGGTTTAGTTGGAGAAAGGGAGTGGCTTGAATGCAAGAGTAATTGGAATAACATATGAGCAATAGTTTCCTGAAAATAGCATTGCTACCTAACAATCTTTGATTGGATGTCCAATTAATTCTTAAATCTGAAAACATTATCAGGAAAGATGTTATTAATATTATTATTATCTGTAGTGATGCTGATGCTATAACTAATTTGTATTGCTCATTTATAATGTTAGGACTAACACATTCGTCTATGAACTTGAAGGGGTCACTTCTTAACTGTGAGAGACCTTGGGATGGAATGGAAGAGCCTCACGAAGTGGATGTTCTTTAATTACACTCTCTTTAAGGATTTTTTTTTTTTGGAGATCATGTGCTGTCTTCTTATTGTCTTAGACTATGTTAGCTATAAATTTCTGACTGCTAGTGTAATGGAAAGGAAGAGAGACCTGCCTACAGAGAAATGAGCAAAAAGGAAACTGACAAACGGATTGCCATCATAAATCCTCAACTTTATCCATACCTCAATACAAGTCGAGTATACAGAACTAGACTTTGATATGGCATCTCCTCTCTTTCTTTTCTTTTATTATTTAACTGCTTGATTGCTCATATTCCTAACAGAGCCATCTGGGGTATATTTTAGTGGGCTCAGGTGTATGTCACTAATGAAAGCCGATGCACTTCATTCCTTTCATGCCACTGTAGAACTTTTATGACAACACAGATGAATGATCAGTTTCAAAATTCAGGATAGAAATCTTCAGGGAAGAATCTTGTTATGTGGGATTTTGTTTTAAACCTCTCTGTGTGAATATGCTGGATTAAAGAAAGCACACAGGGAACAGGTGAAAATCCAACTATATTATGTAGTGCCCTTCTATATTAGTGAATTTTAATGCATGGTTCGTGGAAGTTGATTACTGTATGCATCATGTATCAACTTTCGTTCTAGTTAATGGTGGATGAGTGTTCCTTTATTTGTCCTAAAATCCATTAACCACGCTGACCCACAAGTCCAATCTAGAATTTAATAATTTAAACAAGGTGTCATAGGGAAGGTGGGAAAATAAATGTCAGAAAACTTTTTCCCTGTTGGAATTCCTTTAATTTCTTTGGAAGCATCTGCATGAGAAGTCGGTGGATTGGCCCACTCATTCAGTCCAGGCTGCCCAAAATGATCAAATCAATGGACCTTTGATAAAAAAAAAAAAAATCTGATGATACGTATTTTGATCACCATGAAATCACAATGAGCTCACTTCTTTCTTATAGTTGTTGAAAGGTGACAAAGAGGGTTCTTCCCTAATACCTTTATTCTTTTCATCACTATCCTAACCCTAATATCTTGATTTCATATAGTTATTAAAGGTTTGATTGAGTTTGATAAATTATCTTCAGTAGCTCTCTCTGTATGTTTATACATCATATCACACCGATTGAAAATTGATATTACTATAGGATAGTTTTAAGGTACAATTGAACGATTAGGAGAACTCTGATAGATATTCATGTAATGATGCAATATTTGTGTTCCAGAAACAGAGAAAATGTCAAAGGAAACATTTTCTTTAAGAAAGGAAAAAATGGCTGATTCTGCATTCTATCTCATAAGAGATTACATGAGGTTTGATGATATCATTTATTCTTGTTATATTTAATTTTTGATATGCCTGGGATGCCACTAGACAAGAGATCTTAATATCCATGAGTATGATACTATTAAGAATCGTGATGATTCTTCATGAAATCTCTTATTAATCGATCAAAGAACAATTGCTGCCAAACATTACATTGATCACACATCCTGTCCTCTGAACAACCGATAATAAGTTACCATCTCACAATTTATTGCTTAATTCAACAGGTATACTAATGCAGGAAGCCATTACCTTAACCTTCAGCTAATCCACATTCACACTGTTCCAAAAACAGGAGAAGCACTTCACCACTGGCCTTCTGCTGCAACACCTGGATGCCCCGGCAGGTCCTGCTGTCGATGCCAACGATGCTGATGAGACTGGAGAAGCGAACGAGGGGGACGGAAAAGGAAACGGGCGGCATAACTCCTTCCTCCGAAAGCTGAGCTTGAAATCAAGCTTGTTGGTTGTCATCTTCTTGGAGCTCTTGTTCTTGGTGCTGCTGAAGTAGGAGGGAGGAGGACTTAGAGGAGGCTGCAGCAGGGTGTTGGACGAGTAGGTGTTCTTCGGGATGCCAGGCTGAGACTCCCACAAGAATGGCACAGCACCAGAAGCCACCCCATAGTAGACTCTGAACGACGGGCAGGCCAAGGAAGAAGAAGAAGAAGAGTCCTTGATGGGATGCAATCTGGAGTAGAATTTTCCATCTTGTCTGACTGGTAAGGGTGGCTTAGGGAGCTCTGAGCCTGTCGAGAGCATCCTGAGCTCAAGATGAGAGTATGATAGAAAGAGGTGAACTCTGATAAATACTATGAACTTCATCAAACACTTGGACCCTTCATATGTCTCGAGTCATAGGTCAACATTGGCACACAGATACTCCGAGTCAATATTTATATGTAAGGTTGTATTATTGGTTGTGTTCAGGGTGTTGCTCAGAGAGGGTAGGAAGGAGGCAATTAATTTGCTTTATTGTGCATGTACATAGACTTATTGTTATATTTTTTTTGACGAGTAAATGTGTGTATATATCAATCAAAAATGATTTACATTTTGATTAGGCATACCCATTGTAGGTCCAAGCTATGAACATCTAGTTAGTTCTAATCAAGAGTAAGAATTGAATAGAGGTTCCCAAAGATTGATATACATGTATTTGAAGCCCCCAGAGACGGGCATAGATGATTTATACAGGGGTATTATCACAGATAAATTTAGAATCGATTCTCAACGGATACTAAATGTTATGTTGATTACTTTATCCATCTCTGTATGTGTTATTATTATTGGACGAAGTCATGATTTTGCCATAGATATACATGTATATGTATTTGAATCTTAAAAAAAAATTATTAATTTGGTCCCTATTACCTTTATGGGTTAATTTGGTCCCGATCACCTTTTTGCTAGAGAAGTAAAGTTGAGTTTTTGTCGATTTCTATGGGAAGATAAGAAAAGAGGGAAAGAAAGAAAAGAATCTTTTTTACTTTTGTTTTGCACTTTATTCCATTTAGCTTTTGATGAAATGGAACTAAAAATTCAACTAGCCATTTTATAAATAATAAATTATGAATAAGTGGGATAAAAATTCTTGGAATGTATTTTTAAAGAATAAACAATAAAATCACAAATAAGCAAGAGGAAGAAAAGGATGGAGATATTTTTTCATTTTTTCTAGGGTTTTTTTAAAAAACATTTAAAACTAAATACTAATATTTATCTTGTATCCTTAAATTTAAAAATGCAAAATTTATTGTTTTACTTTTTTACATTCTTCATTTCATAAAAAAAATAGTAATTTTTAGAATATAGAGAGAGAAATCAACTAGGAAATAAATATTTTGGGAAGCATTTTGAAGATTTTAAAATTTAATGTATATTTTATAAAGAAAAAGGCTGAAATGGGATTTGGCCCAATTACAAGAGATATTAATGGGCTAATAGATAACGGCCCAACACGTCTTGTTGCTTACCAATGAGCAAATTCTATTTAATTTTTAACAAAATTAATAATTGTTTTAAAATATTTTGATCAAATTAGAGTGATTTGGATTAAATCGAGAAATTTTAACTAAATTAAAAAGTAATTGTTTAATCAAATTAGAACAATTTTATCTAAATTTTAATAATGTTAACTAAAATTGTTATAACGACGCTAAAATAAGAAAAAAAAAATTGGGATAAAAATAAGATAGAATGTCTTTTTTTGATATTTTTTAAATGGAGCATTCTTTTAATGATAATGAAAATAAGAGGTCTTTTAATTTTTATCCTTTATTTAGTAGAATATTATTTATGTGCAAATTGAATCAAAAAAATGCAAAAAATTATTTTCTAACTTGTTCCCTTTTTTCCTTCTACATACAAAATAGCCAAAACACAAATCACAATATTGTATTTTTTTTTGAAAATGTCGATCAAAATATTTCTCAATATTTGAAAATAATTATTTTTCATATTTTAAAATTATCAATTTTAAAATTTCAGTTCCCCCCTCTTCTTCACAAATATTCATAATCCATCACTTTGCAATTTTCTCTTTATTTGTTTGGAGCTCAAAAGCATTTATTAGAGAATCAAATTACCAAATATATCTCATTCAAGAAATTAATGGTAAAGGGTCAACTTAGTTTATAAACTAATGGATTATTTTTATAATCATTTTTAAAATTATATTTAAGAATATATATATATATATATATATATATATATATATATTATATTAATAAATAATAAAATAAAATTGTTTCCAAAATAATTATTAAATATTTTTTCCCTCTATAGGTGTCACACTTTACGTGGAAGATGGCAATGACAAAGTTAAATATATTATTCATTATTTAAATATGTCAATTTTCTAATGTAATTAATATTTTTATCAACGTTAGTATGCTTCTACCATTTATAATTAAGCATCAAGAATATTCGGTATGATTTAACGGTATGTTTTCAATAGTTTAGCTAATTATTCATGGTTCGAATTTTAACTAAAAAAATACCGTAAAATATGTTCCTCCCTTCGATAGATAGTTACAAAAATGCATTCAATGTGTTAAAAAGTTGATTTGCTCTTCCCAGTATCTCCGTCATTTCAACCCAAGATCAATATAAAAAAGATAAATCAGGAGGCTAATAGTCCGGATGAAAACTTATATAACTCGTGTTCCGGAAGAAATCGACGTCGATAATCAATCACCGAGATTTAGCCACGCGGATGTTGACGAGAGGAGAGGAACTTTGCGCCCTGCGAGATCAACACGAGCGTTAGGGGAACACGTCGGAGATTGTCCGGCGGAGCCTACTCCGACGCTCAAGTCAGTGCCTCGATGGATTAGAATAGAAGACAGAAAAATGTATAAGTAGTAGAGAGTATGCCACCCCCTTACCGGAGAGGTTAGTGTATCTTTTATATCTGCGATGGCCATCTGCGAACACCCACGATCCTCGCCACGCCCCCGTGGATATCGGTTCATAGTTCAACCTGGTAACGATCATCATGATTCCTTCATCTGAGCCGTTACGATGATTAAGGTCTTTATGACCGTTAATCATGGGTAGTGATTACTCTACCATAATAGATAAGGATAACTCGTTGATCCGCAGAAAACGGGCCTCTGCTTACGTGTTCCTTGGGCCCCACCACCCCGAGGTGATCCCGAGGTTCTTTGGCCCGGGGTCCCGGGCATTCATCTCTTCAGGGTGATCTCGGGAATCTACCCCCGAGGTGAACTTGGGGATGTGTCTTCCTGGAGCTAGCCCCGGGGTTGTGATTACTCGAGTTGGCTCTCAGGTCCCTTCCCCGAGAGGGTCTTGGACATCGCATCAATGAGAGTCATTCCGACTTGGTCGATTTTACCACACAACTTCTTCAGTCCCGTATCCACCACGGGATATGCAACCCCATCAACTTATATTGTTTCACATCTCTTTTCTTTTCTTTTCTTTTCTTTTCCATACGTAAGTAAACAACATCGTTGCTTTCGGATTTTGGCGGTTCACCCTTATACCCATATCGCTACATTGTCTTTCACACTTCCTATCTCACCTTTCATATTTGTAACAAGACGTAAAAGGTGCTGTGGAATCATTCCTTTCGAGTTAGGCATGGCATGGATCGATTAAACTCAGTATGGGCATAAACCAATCGTGTCCGTAGGTTGGACCAAGCCACATGTATGCATCAAGTATATAAAAACGTGTCATATGAATATGATAGAGGAAACATAAATTTAAAGGATTATGTGAATAAATTATAATATCATGTAAGTGTCAATATTATTACTTACGCATACTAATAAAAATATTGGACAATAAAAACAAAAAACAAAAATATTATCAGTTTTAGATTTTAGGCATAGTTACTATTTTATAAAATAGTCTTAAAAAAAAAATCAATCCCCTCTTTGTTGCCAATTCTCGTGGTGCTCATTATTTTAAAAATATATATATATATGTTTTAAAATATATATATTATTATATCAGTTAATTGGAGAGAAAACTCCCCAATCACAAACTGACCTTTGCATATACTCCCCACTTGATAAATTCTTTACATTCACTCTCTGATAGATTGAGTATAAAAGAGTGAAAATTCAGTATACATTGTAAACATTTGAGTATAAATTGTTTGAGATTAAGTACTAATTTAAGAAATTTGAGTACAAAGTTTCGGCGACCCCTCATGTGAAAATCTTGATGTGATAAGTATAGTGAAAACTCAGTATACATTATAAAGATTTGAGTATAAATTATTTGAGATTGTGTACTAATTTAAGAAAGGTGATCCTCATGTGAAAATCTTAATGTGGTGGATACAACTTCACATACTCAAATTTCTAAATTTTATACTAAATTTTTTTCAAATAATACTCAATCTAAATCAATTCATACTTAAATTTTGATAATTTATACTGAAATTTTTACTATATACTGAAATAATGTATACTCAAATTTTTTCAAATAATATTCAAATTTCTTAAATTAGTACTTATCTCAAACAATTATACTCAAATTTTTACGATTTATACTGAATTTTTACACTTTTATACTGATAAAAAAAATAATATATAAAATTATCTTATCAATCTCATGAGGGAGTACATACAAAGAAATTTTCGATTCGGAAGTATATGCAAAACCCAATTTCTCAAATTTCCCCTTATTATATTTAAAATTAATATTAAATTAGGAGGGAAAGAAAATATTATTTCGATTTGTCTATTTATATCATTCGGGCTCGGCTTCGTCCATCCCCGTCCGCCGGAGAGGATGGCCGAATGCACGGTCGACGAAAAGGCTCCGGCGAAGGTCATCTTCGGAAATTACGAGCTGGGCCGCCTCCTCGGCCGCGGCTCCTCAGCCAAGGTCTACCACGCCCGCCACCTCCCCTCCGGCAACTCCGTCGCCATCAAGGTCTTCCCCAACCCCCGCCGCCCCGCCGGGCATCCCGCCTCGGTTTCTGACTCGTTCATACGCGAGATATCTGCCCTCCGCCGCCTCCGCCACCGCCACATCGTCCGCCTGCACGAGGTCCTCGCCTCCCGCTCCAAGGTCTACCTCGTCCTCGACCACGCCAAGGGCGGCGAGCTCTTCTCCCGCATCGAGGACCACGGCCGCCTGTCCGAGGACCTCGCCCGCCGGCTCTTCCACCAGCTCATCTCCGCCGTCGCCTACTCCCACTCCCGCCGTGTCTTCCACCGGGACCTCAAGCCGGAGAATCTCCTCCTGGACGAGGCCGGCGACCTCAAGGTCGCTGATTTCGGATTCGCCGCCCTCCGACGCTACTCCGACGGCGACCACCTCCTCCGCACCCAATGCGGGACGCCGACGTACGTCTCGCCGGAGATCCTGATGGGGAAGCGAACGAACGGCTACGATGGGGCGAAGGCGGACATCTGGTCCTGCGGCGTGATCCTCTTCGTGCTCGTCGCCGGCTATCTCCCCTTCAACGGCTCCAATCTCATGTCCCTTTACCGCAAAATCTACCGCGGGCACCACCGCTGCCCTCGGTGGGCGTCGCCCGACCTCCGCCGCCTCATCGCCCGCCTCCTCGACCCCGATCCGGCCACTCGCATCTCGATCGGCGGGATCCTCCTCGACCCCTGGTTCGCCCAGGGCCTCGACGCAAATCAAAGGGCGGACCTCATGCGGCCCCACGTCGACGAACAAAATCCCCGACAACACGCCGGCGCCGGCCAACTCAATGCCTTCGACCTCATCGCCTTCTCCTCCGGGATTGACCTTTCGGGCTTCTTTCCGGAAGGAGAGACATCGGACCGGGAGCGGTTCGCGACATTCGAACCGGTGGACCGGGTTCTGGATCGGGTCGAGCGAGTGGGAAAGGGCGAGGGTTTCGTGGTGAGGAAGGAGAAGGGGGCGGTGGTGTCGACGGTGGTCGAGGGGCAAAACGGAGAGTTGATAGTTAGGGTTGAAGTTTACCAGTTGGCCGGCGGTGCGGCGGTGGTGGAGTTGGAGAAGGGCGGCGGAGGCGCTGGAACCTTCTGCAGCGAGAAGCTGAGGCCGGCGTTGCGCCAGACCGTCGGTCTGATAGAGAACTCCCCGACCACGTATGACGTCAGCTGCAATGACTTTGTGCAAAAATAATAAAAAAAATATGTTTATACATATTAAAAATCAATAATTAATATTAGAGAAATAAAAGGCAATTTGGTAAAAGTGTTCATTTAACTTCTTTATTATTTAAGTAGCTTATCCTAAACGATAAATTCAAAGTATAATTTATAGATATTCAAAAATCAATTCTTAAAATATTTATCTCTAATAAATATTTATCACTACGAGTCAATTGAAATTTAGTTGATTGTTAGCCATTAACAATCATATGACATCCTTCAAGATATCAAAAGTGTTTTTGCTTGCCTTAACATCCTTCATGGCACCAATCAAGTTCTCTTTTCATAAGAATGTGGACCACTATTTTTACTTGCTTGTGATGCAACATTCATTGAAGGAAATAGTTTGTAGACTACACTTTGATGATGATTGTTGCCCTTTTAAGTTAATTACATTCGTGTTGCTATTGTGTTAGCGATTAAGGGTACGAAGAAGGGATGGAATAAGTTGACCATCGACTCCGGTATGACAATAAGCAAAGCAAAAAATTAGAGATTGTAGTTGATGATTCATTTTCAAAGTTATCTTATTCAACAATATAGTAACCCTTCCCGTTGATCTTGCTTCAACATTAAACAAACTTCGGCAATACTCAAAGGCATTCCCAAAGAATGTGAGATAGCTCCGTGGTCAATCGTGCATTGCCTATTTAGAGGAAACTAAAGTGCGTGAAGACTTGATGCATATCGATCAAACCTAATTTGTTGTCGATAATTATAACAATCTATGGATGGCCTAATCTCCTAATTCCTCCAACCTGATTGGGCTGAAGCCCAAATGACCCAATCTGTTAGTTTAGGAATAGAAATGATTCCTATTGGGCCAAGGAACGAGCCCAAATTGTATAACAAGCAAAGATGCGATTTCAATATTTATTTAAAGGCATAATTAAGAAGATGAAGAGAAGATAGTTGACTAACTAAAAAAGTGGTTCCTTAATTTAGGAAATTTAGCCAACTACAAGCAAGACACAAGTGACATGTTATTTATACCCTCACGGGTGTGATACCTTGATAAAGCACTTAAGCAAATAAATAAGAAAATTAGAATTCGAATGCCAATAAAAATGAACATTTTCGAAGTTGTTTTTTTAAGTGATATAGATCTTCGTCTATTATATCATCATTTATATTTAAATAAATTTTATTATATTTTATTAAAATCGTCTTCTTCAATATATTTGTCAAAGTTAGCAAGTTCATCTAATCTATACGCGTCATGTGAGGCTCCTCGCAGACTAGATTGGCTTGTGACCTTCGATATAATTGATAGAATTCGACCGCCATGCCCATGATATGGAAGCAAGGTCAACCACAATTGCCAATTAGCTTTAGGTTTTATGGGGCCTTAGAATTAATTATAAGCACTAAAGACATGTAATTAGGCACTAATATTCGATATTATCCAGACACGAATAATGCTTCACCTACACCTGCATTATTGACCTAGGCACAATAATTCAATCTCATCTTGGGGATTCAATTTTTTTAAACTTTTTTTTTCGATTAAGATATGATTTTAAGCCAACGCACGAGAGGAAGATCCAACTATGATCACTTGCATGATTTGAAAGTCCTAGAAATTCAACCGCAAAGGAACCCGACCGACAACCCGAATACAACAAACCGAGCCGGTCCAACCGAAGATAGAGCAATACCTGAAGGAGAAACCTTCACAATGCCATCAACATGAGTTTGCCCTGAAAAAAGAAACACTTGATAGGTGAGGCTGGGAGATTAACTTAATAAATATTTAAACCCATGCTTAAGACTTAATTAATATACTAATTTGTCATTAGATTATTAGTCACTCAGTTTCACCCCTTAAATACGTAACTCCACCCCCACGTTTCTATCAGACGAATTGAGAGAGGAGAGGGAGAGAATTCATACTGCCTGAGAGACGTCGATCGATGGGCAACAGCCTGAGATGCTGCTTGGCCTGCGTCCTGCCGTGCGGCGCGTTCGATGTTGTTCGAATTGTCCACCTCAGTGGCCAGGTGGAGGAGCACAGCTGCAGCATCAGCGCGGGGGAGATCCTAGCTGCCAACCCTGGCCATGTCCTCAGCAAGCCCTGCAGCTCCCAGGGAGGAAGCACCGTGCGCCGGCGCATCTTGATTGTGTCGCCGGAGGCTGAGCTCCGGCGCGGCGATATTTACTTCCTCATCCCGGCTGCAACTGCAACCTTGCATGATCACAAGAAGAAATTTCGCGCCCGCAATGGCAAGGTACCAAACCAACAGCAGCAGCACGAACCTGATAAGCATGGGCAGAGCATGAACCAGGAGAGCCCAATTGAGAAGAAGCTGAGCCACTGCCACCGCGGTCGGACCAGCAGGGTCGGGGTCTGGCGACCGCACCTCGAGAGCATTTGTGAAGGATTGTGACTATCCATGTAACTTTAGCACAAAAGTAACAAGCAATTAGAGAGATCGTTAATGTATGGAGTTGAAGCTCAGAAAAAAGAAAGAAAGATATGTAGCCTTGCACATACATTAGCATCATCAAAACTAAAGTTGTTCTTTGCACAAAAAATGCCATTCTGTGCTACCTTCTGATCGATCTCAACACAAAACATGCATGTAACTAACCCTTGGATTACTCTCCACAACATCAAGAATTTTACCACGAGGCTTCAAATAATTGCAATCTTTGAATCAGCAAAAAAATGAACTAGGAGTCCATGTATCTAGTAAAGTATTCCTTCAACAAAACTCAATTGAAGGATAAAAGAATTACCACTGAGAAGTTATAACTTTACTGTAGTAAACAGACTTATATCAATTTGATCGATTCTAAACAAGAATAAGAAATTCACATCACGGTTCCACAAAACGTGGTTACCTGAGAAAAGAGATCATATTTGATACTTGTGCCAGAACAGAAGACCTCCCTTGCGTGGAAGCGAGAGCCTACTCAAAATGATAAGAGATGGCTTGTTAGTTAAAGGTTTACAGCTAATACGAAGCATTCTTTAGTGGAAGCTATTGACTGCAACTCTTGGATCCATATCAAGGCATTGTTTACAAGATTGTTTATACTGAATATGATTCCAAAATTCAATATTTTATGCAGTAGAGGCAGCAGCTACAAGAGAGAGAGTGCAAGGTAGAGTTATAATAAGAATCAATGCACAACTCTGGGGGTCCTGGTGAGGTTAAAAAATGAAGCAATGATTGGGTCTGGTAGATGGTGAAAGAGGAATAAGCCAAGAATGATAAAGACTGAAACCAACTGCATGACAAAACTGCATCTACTGTCCCTTCTTGACAATGATCAAAATGACAATCTTAAACGACAAAAAGATTTTTTAGTAAATGATATTTTGGCACACAAAGGAAATGGAGGAAAAACAAAGAAGAGAGAAATTGCACTTCCTTGTTCTTGTCTTGAGATCCAAAAACATAGACAAAAGTTGTAGTTTGGTGCACGAACTCACCATGATCTAATGAACAGCTGCTTGCAGCAAGGCATGTTGGTAGCTGGCACACCAGTTTCCTGTAATGACAAAAAGGGTTTCATAATCTAATTTATCGATGCTTTAAATGGATATAAACAATGCAATTATTGCAGTAAACATCCTTTGATATTTGTACAGTTAAATATGATATAGGATTGCAGTTACTTCAAGATAAAAAGGCACACCGCCTTTTCATGGACTAAATGTAAGAGTAAGATATAGGTTGCTTGTAAATATTCTTCTTAGTTCTTGTGTAACAACTAACTTCTTGAGACTTCTATTCTATTTGATATGAAATCTAAATAAAACACAATTTTAATGAATAAAATCAGTTTATCTAAATTATCTAAATATTGAGATCAAATAAGGTAATTCAGATCACTCATTAAAGACATAAATAAAGTATAGAAATTTTTACGCCGAGGTATGGTTTGTGTAGTGGACTCCAAAGACTTTAATTTATGGCATACTCAGCAAAATTGACAGATATTGATATAGGCCAAAACCCAATTTTTATTGAATAATTTATACTACAGATATGATCTTATTATTAGCTATACATTATTTTAATTATTTATTAATTATATTAACATTCATGCTTGAATTCTTTGATGGGCAAAATGTTGGGATCGGTGTGCCCGGCTAGAGGGGGTGAATAGTCGATTACCCACTTGATTCGCCTGTTCTTCCTACACTTGTTAGTACGCAACGGAATACAATACAAACTAAAACTAACAATGAAGAACACAAACCAATTTAACGTGGTTCGGAGATAAAGTTCCTACTCATGATGTCAGTAAGGTGGACGATCCCTATCCGTCGGTGGATGACTCCTCGGAAAGCCTCTGGCTAGCTCGTGTAGCTCTTGTGGGTGGAGAAACCTCGCCACAACCCGCAACACTCACCTGAGCACTTAGACTACTAATTGGCCTTTAACCAAAGCCAATTTCGTCAACCCTAGCCAGCTAAACCGATTCCCTTAAATAGAGCTCGTGGCTGAACTAGCCGTTACCAGTCGACTGGTTCCAACTGAATCCAAACGTTATAACCCAACGTTCGAATTCCAGCCGACACCAATCGACTGCATAAAGGACCAGTAGACTGATCTTTCTGTGCCCTACACCAGTCGACTGCCACAAGCCGCAGTCGACTGCCCAAACCCTAAATCTAGGATTTTCCTTCTCGAGTACAATTCTCTCAGCACTCGGACCCTCACGACTCAGCTGACTCTTTGCCTAGCAGCCTCGACCTGTTGCCTTCAAGCCTTTTTCGACTTTGGCTCTCGTCCCTCGGATGCATACGAGTCCTCATGCCATCCTTCGCGTATGCCTCGAAGTGTGTTTCCCTCGACTCATCGTTCCTGCTTTGTCCACGGTCCCTTGGATGCATACAAGCCCACGGCTTATCTCCTCATGTCATCATTCACCGGACCCGAAGTCATCCAGCTAAGCCTATGTGTATCCTACAAACCTGCATACTCATATACACATATCAAATACAAGGGTGAACCTAACTTAAACCCTTTGACCAAATATCAAAATATATGGTCACTCCGCACCATAGATTGCTCCAACACAAAACCATAAGAGCATCCCTAATTATCATTTTCATCAAAAAAAAAAAAAAAACACCTTTTTTTTAAAAAAAAAAGGCCAAAAACAATACTCTACCATATTTCTCATCCCGAAAGTATCCTTATTCCAACACTGCTACGACAGGTATATTGTAGTGACTATAATGTATTAAAGTAAATTATTTTTTATTTTTAGTTTAACTTGATTAAAAATTCTATAAATAGAGCACTTTTATATAAAAAAAAATCATCAAAAATACTTAAACTTATCAAAATAGTCAACACTTTTAAAACTGTTATAGCAACTACTTAAAGTATTTTTTACCATTTTGAAGTTAGTATAATTAAATTTAAATAATTTTGATGAAGTTGGTAATTTTTAAGTCATTTTTAAGCAAGTTTTATATAAAAGTGCTCTATGCATATTATTTTTGACCAAGTTAAACCAGTTTATTTTAACATGTTATATTAGATTATCCATAAGTGCTCTATGCATATTATTTTTACCAAGTTAAACCAGTTTATTTTGACGTGTTATAATAGATTATCCGTAGCGGCTACAATAATGTTGGAATAAGGATATTTTCAAGATGAAAAATATAATGGGGTGTTATTTTGATTTTTTTCATAAAACGTATGCCCTTTTGACGATTCTGATAATCTCAGACACCCTTTTGATTTTTGTCCTTCTTTGATTATTTAATCTTAATATCAATCTTAATGTTAACAACCATTATTCTTAATCCATTATTGTTACGTTTGATACAACTCGAGTTTGACCAACTTCAAACTTAGGGGTTTGCGGTTAAGCAATTGTGTGAAATGGCAAGTTTGGAATTTACTTTTTTTTTTTACAAGTTTTATCTATTGAGGTTCAAAAATATATCTACCATCGTAACACTTCTCTCCAAAAAAAAATAATAATAATAACCAAAAACAACTTCAAATGCTCATTTAAATTGTTTTTATATTATAAAAAAATTCTCAATGATCCCAAACAAACTCTAAGCTCAAATGATAGTGGAATTTGCATGGTGTGCTAGAGAAAAAAAGAAAAAGAGAGACAGCTATGTTTTGTACAGACTTCATCCCCACTTAGTTATCAAATATATTATGAGAGAAAAGTTGGCATCATACAGGGTAAAAATTCTACCATTTTGCTAAACAACCATGACTAATTTTTCTAACTCTTATTTATAGCTTCCTGAGGTCTCCCCACATTAACACAATTTAATACCTGTCCATAGCTTTAATTCAACCCTCTTCTACTGATATGTAGTACAACCTCATGCAACAATAAAATTTCTCCTTGAACTCATTTTCAGCACAAAATTAAAATCGTCTCTCAGATTAATGTAAAGATGTAAAACCAAACTTCAGATTGGATCATTGGAGTACAGAAATTGAATGTTTCAGTAGATATGACCTAAGATATGAGCTTCTTAGAGTAGACTTGAAATAACATTAAATTATATGATGGTCAAATGACAAGCTGGTGCTGAAAGTCATATGGATAACAAGGACTAACAATAAACTAAACAAAGTCAACCACACACTAGCTTGAGGTCATATCCAAGCAGAACATGCATTCAATTCCTATTGTCAACCCTTAGGAGGAAGAAAGCAACTTTCATGAGGTCAAGCAGTTAACAAACTCATAAACTAGAATGTAAGAGCTGGAAAACAAAGGTTTTTTAACTAATATTATATAATCTGAAGCTGAACTGAAATAACATGACACTATTGAAT
This sequence comes from Boesenbergia rotunda, assembly GCA_024364735.1. Taxonomy (NCBI): domain Eukaryota; kingdom Viridiplantae; phylum Streptophyta; class Magnoliopsida; order Zingiberales; family Zingiberaceae; genus Boesenbergia; species Boesenbergia rotunda. Next base: position 203,313 of record JAGFNQ010004218.1, read on the forward strand.
ATGATAAGTATTGAATCTCAACCACAGTAATAGTTTAAGCTAGGTTACTGGGCAGTCAAGTTCACTAGATTCGCTTACATGCTCAAGTCTAAAATATAACATAGAAGGCATGCGATAACAACTCACAGCACTTGGATGTGGTCCGGTAAATCTTCAAAATTCAACTTGCTCGTTTGTCTGAAAATTTTATCAGGAAAAATGAATATCAATCAAGTCTTTCCTAATTAATTAGCAAAACTCCGAACATGACTTGAAAAAAGTTATGAAATATTAACTATTGCTGAGCTATAGATGACAAAATCAAACAGATAACGCAATGCAAACAGCTTAAATCAGGGGGGAAAAAAGGCTAAGGAGCATACCAGTCATTCAATTGATGCAAACAACTCGGATGAATCCACTGGAAGATGTTACCCTGAAGATATTACATATTCAAATGATTTTCCAATTTACAAATATCCACATGACTAGAGAAGAAGCACTTCAATAATCAGATGATTTTCCGATTTACAAATATCCACATAACTAGACAAGAATCACTTCACCAATCCTTCCCTCTTCATCTATTAAGTGGTGTATTAATATAGAACAACTGCACCATTTACACTGAAGAAATTACAAACTCAGATGATATTCCAACTTGCACATATCCACATGTGTCATTGATTGATTCTTGGGCCCGATAAAGTGGCTATGCTACACCACATACTTAAAAGTAAATTTCAGTACAATAAACCCAAGCCACAATTTCTGTGTTAATTTGGGTAACCAAGAGACAAGAAGGGGATCAACTCTGATGCCAACAATGAACAACATCAAAGTTTCAATTGCCACAGCACATGCAACGGTGTGTTCAGCCATTTGTCAAACTGATGCTTGATTCAAGAAAATATGGGATATTGAAGCATATAATAGAGAGCTGATGAAATACGTAGTGTAGATAAAAGATAATGCAACAACCGGGAAGATGGACGATCTTTCAGAAAATATAAGAAATCATTAAGAGCATTACTAGAGAATCCATAATTATTCTACAAATAGTTAAATGAATATAAACTATCGACAAGGAAAAAACTTGAGCCAAAAGGAAAATTGTAAATATACCACTAACACCATGTAATACAATTGGTAATTTGTATTATTTGTACATACTATGGCTTAGAAAATAGTTTAAATAACTCTTATCGAGTTTGTTAAGAGCACCTGAGTATTAGTATACAATATTCAACACCGATAAATGTGTACAAAAAAAATCCTAAAACAAAAACCTTTTTTTTAAAAAAAAATATCAGGTTAAGTCTCAATGAGGACTTAGTTTAAATTTGAACATATACTAGTTTGAATGTAGTTGAGCTTGGTATAAGTGATCAAGCTCAATAATCATTTAATAAACAAGTTTCAACACAAATTTTAGGATTAAATGAGCTTGAAGTTTTCTCCAGGGTGTAGCTTTTTTAATGAACAAGCTTTAACATTTCTAGTTCCTCTTTCCTTCAGACTTTTGCATTGGCTGTCTTATCAAGGAAATTTTTACTATGATTGATCTTTCAAGTATTAACCTAAGTTAATCTTCAAATATTTTAGTGGTAATCCTTGTTCTCTCATCAGTTTCCCTTTCCAAAAATTTTAGTGGCATTAACTTAATCTCTCTATATACAATACAAATAATATGCATCCTTTATTCTTACATATTGGTACTAGAAAGCTTTCTCTCTAAATTATAAAGTCCAGGTCAGTGGTTTATTGCTATGCTTTGCTGATTGTTCTCTTTTTTGTCTAGGTGAGATTAGAAGAAATCAAATTTTGAATCTAGATTCTAGATGATATCTCATGTTAACCAAGGACACAACACAATTCTTTACTAGAAAGTAGTTCAAGGTTTAGTAAGTCTTCGGCCACTAGAGAATGCAGGTGCAGAAGAAGTCGAGTTCACACTATAATCCGATTGAATTGCTACACAAAAATAAAAAAGGATTACATTCCACAAAAAGCGAGTAGGTTAGGCTTCCTAGATCAAAAGTTGAATTTTTCACAAAAGGCAGCTCTACCTGGCAAAAGTTTGCAGTCCAGAATTTTAAAGGAAAAAAACACAGAAAGAAAAGGTAGGATGGATGCATACTGTAATGAAAGAATATTGACATAGCAACGAAAGAATTTATATTGCAAAATGCACAATAGTTGGTACAAGTTCACGCAAAAATAAGTAAAAGGCATTGTAATTAGTTGAGTGAACAAATAGAGTACATGCTTAAAAGTTCATCAGCCCAGATGTCTTACATACAAGAAAGAATTAAATCACAACAGAAAAGAATTAGCTTCTTCATTCATGAAAATAACAGCTAGGTAACTATGATTGTTCATAGCTACACATTTCTTGGTTAAAACCCTATCAAACATAAAAGCGACTCTTTTACTGCAATAATGAAGAACTGAACAAAGATTACAGAAGTAGTATACTGTGTGCAGAACAAATTCCATAAGACAATAATCAAATACTGATTACCACCACTGGTGAACTAGAACTCCACTATCGCGAAGTGACTTGAAGAGGTTCAAGCATTTCCTGTATGTGTTTTGGTATTTTGGACTCCTCTGTCCAGGGCAGCATTTCTGCCATCTATTGTAGTGACACTCAAGAAAGAGCTCATCGATCAGACAGATAGCTCCTGTCTTGAACAGCCTCGGTATCAGATCAAATTCAGTCCCCTCAACATCCATCTTCATCACAACATAGTCTTTCTCAGTCAATGTCCTCTTCAGCCAAGCAGCGAAATCAAATCCCTGAATTGCATGCACGGAACCTGTTGAAACACGACCATCAGAGGCCCCAAAAGGCCTGATACGACCCATTCCTCGGCCTTGCTCTACATCATGGTTATCTGGATCGTGATTAATCTCAAATGTCAAAGTTTCATTGCGCACCCATGCAGCGAAAGGCAGCAATTTTACACCTTTCTTAGAGGCATACTCTTTGTGAAATGCTCTGTCAGCTTCAATAGCATATATCTCAAAAGTGTGATTCTGCTTAGGGTACTGTTTCCTGAACCAGCTACCAATGCTTGAGCCATAGCTCCGAGCTCCAACATCAACATAAATATGCCTTTGCTTGAAGCTTATATCAGCAATTGATGGCAAATACTTGACGTTCTGGATGTTCCTCTTGAGGGTGATCCATGGCTTTAAAGGCTCCTCCTCAATCAGAGGCTCTGCCAACTGAAGAATCTGGAGCTTGTGCTCTAGAACTGGACATTCATTATGAGAATTAACCTTCGTAAAAACAATTTGTGCGCCTTCTTGTTTCTGAAAAACTATCTCACGGAGAGGCTGAGACTTCGAATCCCAATGGTTGATCTCCCTGGATCGAACATTTATGAAGCCAGGGAAGAGTTGGCCGAGGGAGTGGAGACTGTAGGAATCTCCAGCGGAAGTAGTGAGCACAACAAGGAACCAATGAGGTCTCAGCGTCCTTGCGATCTCTGCAGCAAGATCTGCAGGCCGTTTGCTCTGATCTAGACTCTGCCCTGCAAACACGAAGTCGAAGGTGGCATTTTTGAACGGCAGGAAGAGAGGATCGCCACCGGCAACTACCAGCGGTGGCGCGCTCTTCTTAGCAACGCCGACCGCGTCAGGGACTCCGATCTCCTTGAGAGCGAGCACCTCATATCCAGCAGGGGTGTCGACGCACAGGCACTTAGAGGCCTGGGAGAGAAATCCTTCCGCCACGAGATCCTGCATCACGGAGGAATAGAACTCGACAGCCTTCCGCCACTCTCGGCTGGTCCAGAGGGATCGGACGGCCGGATCCACGGGATATCCAAGGCCGGCATCTGATGACGCGATGGAGACAGAAGCTACGACACCTCCGGACGATCCCGCAAGTGCGAGTGATTCCCCCGGCAAAGAAAAGAAGCAATTGTCACCGGCGGTGCAGGAACCGCCGTAAATAGTGACAACGTACACGAATCGGAGGAGGAAAACAGACACGAAGATGAGAAGCACCCGGACGAGGAGATTTCCCACCGAGCACCGCTTTTCCGCCGGCTCCATCGCCGGGAAATAACAGATCAAAGAATACCTATGTATGACTATTTCTCAACGAACACAGAAAATGAATCAAAATCGAAACCCTAACTGAAACAAACAGGTATCAATTAACGAGCGCAGAAGCGGGCGGAGGTGTGGTTAGCGCCGACGAGAGGGCGAGGCGATGACAAACACGCGAAATAGAAGACTGGGAAAGGCGTAAAATGGCGATCCATGGCGGTTTCTCCGGCGAACATCATCCGCGACTCTCTCTCTCCATCGCGGCTGTGCTCTTCTGCTTCTCCGGCGTCTCCTTCTCTCCCTCTCTCGCTATCGCCGCCTCGTCGTCCGCCGAGATTACGACGAAGAAAGGGGGTAAACGTGACGGAAAAAAGGTCGCGATGGAAGTCAGGGAGTGATCTTGACCGTTCATTTGGGCGACAATATGATCCATTAGATCATGGGAACCAACGGTTGCCCGAAGCTGTGGCATTCTCGTGATTATAGGAAACGGTCTGGGCATTTGAAGTGTGCGACAGCGTGGCGGTGCCGCTTCGGTCAGAAGTTTCGGCGGGTGGAGTTGCGGGTCCCTGTTTCGGGTGTGTGACAGAAACTGACCGGGCCCAATGACGTGTCGGCACGCGGGTCATTTCTTGAGCAAATTTCAAATAAAACCTTCAAGAATGAGGAATGTTTCCAGACCCTATATTAAAAAATATCAAAAGAGCATCCTCATTTTTTTTATTTCAAAGAAACGCCCTTTTTCATACTGGCCCAACATTTATTTCAATATTAATTAAAATACTTTACTATTAATTACAAATAGTTTAATATTATTGTATTTTGATTAAATTTATTTTAATACTAATGTATTTTGACCAAAACTATTATAATAGAATTGGCTCTATCAACTAGAAAAAATAATTTAGAAAAGAATTGAAGTGGAGTTTTTTTCAATATAATAAACTAAGAAAGTAAGAGACATCCTTTTAATCTTTTTGAACAATACTAGATTTTTGAAAAATAAGTTTTTTTGTGTTAATTTTGAATAATCAACCCATTTTGTAATTGATTCGTAATTAAACTTTATAGAATGATTTTTTTAAAATAATAATACTTTGTATTTAATAATGACCATGACTGACTGACTGACTGTGAAGTGTCCTTTATAAAAAAAATGATTTGTTTTATAGTTTTTAAACTTTAAAACTCTCATTTTGAATCATATGAACTGTTATAATTCATTCTTGGCTATATTAAACTATTTGTAGTTTTTACCCATAATTCAAACAATCAAACATCTCCAGAAAACTTAAATGTAATATTAAATAAGTAAAAATTCTCATACTATATATGGGATAAAAATAAATATTATAAAAAAATAATAGTTTGAGATTTAGAATATGAAATATATGAACTATCACTGGTAAAATAATGGAGATAGTAGATATTGGGGATCGATGGCAGGGAAGAGGAGTGAATAGCTTCTTATACCCAATTTGTCGATTTCTTCCTACACGGTTAGTGCGTAAGCGAAAATATAAACTACAATTAAAATCAATGCTAACACTTAACCTCTTACGTGGTTTGGAGATTGTTTGCTCCTACTCCACGGTGTGTCCTTGAGGTGGACGAACCCTCAATCCTTCGGTGGATCAATCCCTGATAATTTTCAGCTAGAGCTTTCTCCTTCTCGGTGGAGAATAACCTCTCACAAAGTCTCTCTTCCCTTTACAAGAATGAAACTAGGGTTTGAGGAACAGAGTAGACTTGAGAGATTAAGCACTTGAGCAATGGTGTTTTACACACAACACAGCTAACCATTCTCAAGTCTCAAGCTCTTTTTATAATAAAGGAGAGAGTTGTTAACAAAACAGCTCAGCCCAAACACCAGTCGACTGCCCCAGGGCCAGTCGACTGGTGTCCAGCCAACGGCTGGATTTCGAACAGACCAGTCGACTGGTTCCCAGACCAGTTAACTGGTTCCCATACCAGTCGACTACTACATGTTGTTCGACCTCACAGAAAGATCAGTCGACTGGTTCCCTTACCAGTCGACTGATTCAGTTCACTCTCAGCAGTGTCAGTCAACTACTTCCCTTGTTAATCGATTGACCAGTTTACAAGCTCACTTTCAACCTCTCCAGAGCTTGTTAATCGACTGGTTCTCACGGCTCGTCTCCATGTCATCCTTCACGTATGCCTTTGAAATCTACTTTCTCAGCTCGCCCTTTGAAGTCCTCTTCCTTCGACTCTCGTCCCTCGGATGCTTCACTCCGTTATTCCTCATGTGTGGTTCACCAAGTCCTGCAAGACTCAAACACACATCAAACCAACATGAAAACCTAACTTAATCATATTGACACACACATCAAAACTCATGATCTACCCGATTAAATTTGGGTCGATTGCACCAATAATCTTTCCCTTTTTGATGTGTGACAATATGTTTAAGTTAGGCACAAAAATAACAATTGAAAATTAGAAACATAATATACTAAGACGCATAAACATGCATCCTCTCTCTTAACTTATGTCTTATTACATGATTTTTAATTTTTGCACATACATGAAGATATAAGTTAAATTCTAACTTAAACTCGTCAATTCTCCCCATTTGACATCATCAAAATGATTCTACCAAACAATGTTAACATATAGTATCAAATAAGGACAAAGTTTCAAATTTTGAAAATACACAGAAATCGGAAAACTTAGGTACTAGTCGACTGAGTCAGTTACCAGTTGACTGGTCTCATCGAAACTGCCCTTTCTTTCAAGAAAGAGTAAAACAAGAAATGGAGTAGGTATTTTTATAAATAGCTCTTTAAAAGATGAAGTTATTAGAGTAGTTAGAAAGGGGGATAGAATTATAGTTCTCAAGATAGTAGTGACAAAAGAAGATGTGAATGTAATTAGCATATATGCACCTCAAGTAGAATTAGATGAAGAAATCAAATCAAGATTTTGGGACGATTTAGATGAGGTATTACAAAATATTCCACCAAATAAAATAATTTTAATAGGAGGTGATCTAAATAGACATGTTGGAGTGAAAAATAAAGAATATGAGAGGATACATGAGGGTTATGGGTTTGGAACAAGAAATGAAAGGAAAAACTATATTGGATTTTGCTATAGCATATGACCTTATACTAGCTAATATAGTTTTTAAGAAAAAAAAAAGAACACTTGGTCACATTTAAAAGTGAGAATAATAAATCCTAAATTGACTTTTTTATGGTTAAGAAGAGAGATAGGAAGTTTTGTAAAGATTGTAAGGTCGTCCCTGGAGAAAGTTTAACTACCCAACATAGATTAGTAGTATTGGATATATGCCTTAATAATATTATCAATAGAGGACAAATATATACGACTCCTAGAATTAAGTGGTGAAAGTTAAAGGATGGGAAGCAAAACTTATGGAAGGAGAAGGTAGAAATATAAGCATTAGATGAAATATACAGTGACGCTAATACGACATGGGATAAAATGATATCAAAGTTGAAAATAGTAGCTAAGGGTGTACTCAGTGAGTTAAAAGGTGGACCACTAAGTAAGAAATCTTGGTGGTGGAATGAGAAAGTATAAGAGAAAGTGAAGGAAAAAATGAATAGCCTATAAAAATTATATATTTGTAAGAACAAGGAAAACTTAAAAAAATATACAATAGCTAAGAAAGAGGCTAAGAAATCAATGAATGAAGCAAAAAATAAAATTTTTGAATGATTATATCAAAACTTGGATATAAAAGAAAGGGAAAGTGACATTTATAAAATAGCTAAAGTAAGAGAGAGGAAAACAAGAGATCTTAGCTAAATAAGATATATTAAAGATGAATATAATAAAGTACTAGTAAATGATAACGAAATAAAAGAGCGGTGGAGAATTTACTTTTATCAACTTTATAATGAAGGTTTAGGGGACCAACTTAACTTAAGCAATTTAAGTTGTTCAAATGAGTATATAAATTTTAATTTTCATCGTAAAATTCAAACTTCAGAAGTAGAACAAGCTTTGAAAGCGATGTTAAATGAAAAAGCTGTGGGACCAGATGATATCTCAATAGAGATATGGAAGTGTTTAGGGAAATAAGGTATTGAATGACTTACAAAATTATTTAATATAATATTAAAAATAAAAAATATGTCTAATTAATGGAGGGTAAGTACGGTAGTTCTCTTATATAAGAACAAAGGAAATATACAAAATTGTGTAAACTATAGGGGTATTAAACTAATGAGTCATACCATGAAACTTTAGGAAAGAGTATTAGAATAAAGATTAAGGAAGGAGACCATGGTGACCGAAAATCAATTTGGGTTCATACCTGGAAGGTCTACAATAGAAGTTATATATCTTCTAAGACAATTAATTGAAAAGTATCGGGAGCAAAAGAGAGATCTACATATGGTATTCATTGATTTAGAAAAAGCTTATGATAGGGTCCCAAGATAAATTATATGGAGAATTCTAGAAAAGAGAGACGTTAGCGTAACATATATTGAACTAATTAAGGATATGTATAAAGATGTAACGACTAGAGTGAAGACTTCAAGCCGATTAAATGAAGTATGTCCAATAAGGATAGGGTAACATTAAGGATCAACTCTAAGTCTTTATATTTTTACACTGATCATGGATGAACTCACTGGTCAGATTCAAGATATAGTACCATGATGCATATTTTTTGCAAATGATATCATTTTGATAGATGAGACACGTGAAGGTGTAATTACTAAACTAGAATCTTGGTGGGAAACATTAGTAGCAAAAGGTTTTAGGCTTAGTAGAGTAAAGATAGAATATATAGAATTTAAGTTTAGCAATATTAGACGTGATGAGACAATTGTTAAAATAGGAGATGACGAGTTGTTTAGAACTGAGAACTTTAAGTATTTAGGATCATTTTTGTAAAGTATTGGAGGGATTGAGAGAAATGTTTTATATAGAATACAAGCAGGATGATTGAAATGGAGGTTAGCGTCAGATGTTTTATATGATCCTAAAGTACCTCTAATTAAAACTTAAAGGGAAGTTCTACAAAACGACAGTTAGATCTTTTATGTTATATGATGCTGAATGTTGGGTTATGACTCGGGCACATGAGCAAAAAATGAAAGTTGCAGAGATGAGGATATTAAGGTGGATATGTGGACATATGAGGATGGATGGAATAAGGAATAAGAGTATTAGAGAGAAAGTTGGAGTTGTATCTATTCGGGAAAAACTTCGAAAGACATGTTTGAAATGGTACGAATATTATGTACATAGACGACCAATAAATGCTCCTATTAGGCGATGTAAAACTATAATAAATACGTATATTAAACGAGGGAGAGGAAGATCAAAAAAGACTTAGTTAACAATAATAAAACAAGATAAATTTTATTTAAATATAGATTATGATATAATAAGAGAGAGGTCAATAGCGTAAAAGGATTCATATAACCGACTCCACCTAGTAGAATAAGACTTGGTTGTTGTTGTTGTTGTTGTTGTTTATTCGAGCAAGCAAACACAATTCTCATAATTTATTTAGAAAATAAATTTAAAATATATATTGGGTGAAAAATCAAAATGATTTTTTTATTTATTATAAAAAATATCTCATTCTGCATTAGTGCATTTTTTATTTTCAAAACTATTCTTATTTATTTACTATTATAGTTACATATTATGTAATTATATTTTTACTATCATAGTTACCTATTGCCATCCTATTTAGTGGGATAAAATTTAATTATTATTATTTTATTTTTATTGTGGAGTTATATATTTATAACTATTATAAGATAGACACTTTAATTATGATCAATATTAATAAATTATGTTGTATAACTGTTATAATATAGACGCTTCTTGTGTTCTCTAATCAATATTATATTATAGCCTCACGTTGCATTTGAATAAGTTAGAATAATTTTAGTTCATGCCTTTTATAATATGGACGTTTTTCTAGTCGACATAAATACAAATAAATCATAATTATTATAGTATAGTATAACATAGATAGTGAAGGTATGTATTTATTATTTGTGTATCTGTGAGCCTCCTTCTATATTTATGTGATTGATTTAAGAAGACCGTTAAGATGATGAATCTATTTTTATAGTATAGATAAATAATTTATTTTTATCAATATTAATTAATATCATATTACAATAACTATTAATTAGATCATAAATATTACAGCTATTTAGTCGTAACAACTATAGAAACATATTTGTTATACAATCTTATAGTATCTATAATATTGTAAATGTTATGCATAACAACTATGATCTTTTCTAATTGCTAATAGTAAAAAATTGGATTAGTTTCGGAAAATAAAATATACAGATAGGAGATCGTGCACCTTTTCCTTTTGATAATAAATGGAAAAAAAATACGTTCTTTAGGCAAGTCTAATAAAAAAATAATATTAAACAAGATAATGGTTATCATACAGATTTTAATAATTTTGTTGATAAATGTCGAAAATAATTTTTAAAACATGTTGACTCAGAATAATATCAAAAAATAAAAAATAAATGCTAATGTTAAAAAATATTATTAATCCAAAAATATTTCATAACATTAACTAATAAGATAGTTATATAGATTATAAATCCTAAGATATTCTAGCATAAATGAAAGATTCTTACAATATTAAAATCTTTAAAAAGAATAAAATCCTAAAATGAAAATTAACAAAATAATCATAAATATAAAAAATACAAAAATATCTTAAATAGGAAAGACACTTAAAAATTATCAAACGTAATCCGAAAGATATAAATTAGATTCTCCTGTATCAAAAGAGTAATCTTTTTAATGTTTGCCCACGTTTATTTCAATGAAATTTAAAACAAATAGAAAAAATAACAAATGAATTACACATCCTAAATAGTTAGAACTTATAATAGATGATTGATAGACTGGGATACATCAATCCGATCGTTAAGGTAGCATGACATAAACTTCGGATAACTTTGCTTAGGTCGAAAGTTATTTTTCGAGATATTGAGAGAGCGCTTGGTATATATTCGATAATTTGAATGGTAATAAATTTTGATTGAGGGGTTTATGAATTTAGTAATAACTTAGTTGGAATTGGGTTATAAAATCAAGGGTATCATATCCAAATTTTGATTTCGATTCTCATATACCAAACATCATAAATTTCATTTCCATTCCTGTCCTCTAAATCTGTTTATCAAGTGCCCCGTGAGTTTGCGTCTAGCTCTCCTCCCTCGATGGCATCCAAGCAGCAATTTAACTTGGGCAAGCAAAGAAAAGAGAAGAGAATAGAGAATAGATGCTCAGATTCTCCTCTGAAACAATAACTCCGTTGAGGAATCATATATACGAAAGCTTCATCATATCTAGTGAATTAGGCAAAGACCATGATCACTAAGGAGAGAAAGAGAAAGGCCAGGATTCTCCATTGCTTTTGTTTGGGGGAATACAACGTGCTCACTTTCCAGCTGAAGAAGAGATTATTCCAACTTATCTCCTTCGCCAACCCTACACCAACCTCTACCTCTATTAGTCAAATCATTACCCACACGGGCATAGCTGAGATAGTAAGGGATTAATAGATTATCATTAAAGGTCTTGGATTCGAATCACGGGACTGATAGGGTGTAAAATTACCGTGATTTACCTTTTGTCTTCTTAGTCACCGTGATTTATTTCTTCCGTATTGATCCTGAAATAGACTGGCGAAGACGCTAAGACGAATGTTTCACCTTTTGCCACTCTATTAGTCAAATTATTTGCTTGCAGTTCTAACTGATATAGTCAAGTTAGTATTTGGATAGTGGAATTATATTACATGAGCAAGATTCGAATTTTTTTGGGATTAATTCTTCTTTTAAGGAATAAATTCCTCCTACCTACCTACCTAAGAGCATGCTCGGTATTGTGATTGATTTCCCTTCCACAAAGTCAATGAAAGAACCCACCCCAAAACTACAAGGAATCTGCTGCTTTTGTTTCAGCGTCTCGATCAACTTTCAGCGAGTTTTCCCTTGACCATTGCACCAATGGACAATGGCTCCTCCATCTAATGTTTAACTTTAAAATCCAACAATCAAACTAATAGTAATTGAATAAATTAATTTTTCAAATAAACCAAATCAATTGAATTTTGTCATTAAAATCGATGAGATATAATATCAATTTTATTTATTTATTTATTTTTCCTTTAGGAATGTACCGATATTTACCACTATAAATATTATTTTGACGGCCAATCTCAAATAGAACACTCAACTAAAATTGAATAAGTCTTACGTGATTTATCCTTTTTAAAAATGTATAGTGTCATCTTACGGCTAAGATGACAATCAAATTAATTAAATTTTGTTTATTAATCCATTAAATTTGTGAATTTATTATATTTTTTTATAATTTAACTATTCAACTTTTATCATTTGATTAACCCCGGAAGTAATCAGTTTGGCTAAAAAACTTTTATATTAATCATTCGGATAAATCAGAATCCAATATCAATTTGAATCCTCAAATATAATATAGAGTAATGATTAGGATAGTGAATTTGGGACGGTGAATAACGTACAATTAATGTGTACACGTTCGATCGCCGATCGGACACCATCGATGACCTCTGATTATCGTCCTGAATCAAATTATACCTTCGGAGGACGGTGAACTCGTCAGGATCGCCGGCAACGGTGAACCTATCGAAATCGACGGTCAATGATGCGAGATCGCAATTGCGGCGATCCCCGACGGGTTCACCATGCCCCCCAGGGTATAGTTTGGTTCGGGACGGCGGCCGAAGGTTGCCGATAGTGTCCGATCGACGATCGGATGTGTACACAATAATTGCCACGTCATTCACTGTTCCATTCACTGTCCCTAATTTACTGTCCCTATCATTACTCTATAATATATCATATTGGAATATAGAGGTGTCAATTTTGATGAGTCGGATCGGATTTGAATTTTTTTTTTTAAATTCTCAATCCGAATCCTGATAATTCGAATAAAATCCGAAACTCCTAAATCCGAACCGAACCCCTGTCATCTCCGCCGGTATATCAACCATCCTCCTCGACAGAGAACGGCACGAGGCACCGAGCGATCCCGCCTCCTTCCATGGCTTCCAATTCCGCCGTCGACGTAGGCGGATGGCTGAGCAGCCTTCCCCCCTTCTCCCAATGGAGCTCCGACCGCATGAGCTTCTGCATCTGCTCCTCGAAACCCTGCGCAGCTTCCTTGAGACTCTCCGTCGCCAGAAACCCCCAAAAGCTCAATCCGTACCTCACCTTCTGCATCTACGCAGACTACCACACCCCCATTTCCCTCTGGACCTCCGGCGCCATCCGCCTCAAGTCCACCTCGCAGACCTCTTTGACCGGAGACGAAGCCACCGGCCTCTTCTTCGACCTCCTCGTTTCGGTTCTCAAGTACGGCCCCGGCCGGAGATCCTCTTTCCGGCTGTCGCAGGTGACGGTCAGGGAGGAGAACCTCCGGGGAGTATTCCTTAATCTCGCGTTTGTCACCCTCACCTTCCTCGTCACCGTCTACGAAGCTCCCTCCGAGCTTCGCCGTGGGTGCCTCGAGGACTTGAGGCTCCAGCTGTGGAGTCCGGCGTGCCGGGAAGCGCTGAAGCTCCTCGTCCGGCTGCTCGGCTCCAACCTGGAAGAGCAGTGGATGCGGTCGGTGAACCTCGGAATCACGAACTGGATGTCGGAGCTCCTCCGGTCTTCGAATCACCTGCCCAGAGCGCCGTCGCCGCTGTTCTCGTACGGCCTCTCCGCGAGCGGGCTGTGGAAGGTGCAGCTCTACTGCCCTGTCATAGCCATGGCCGTCGAAGATCCTTCCGCCGCCAGCACTCAAGACGAGCGCCTGCTCTTCTCCCTGAGGTACCAGCAGCTCGAAGCTGTGATCCAGCTCGCCTACAGAGCCATCCACAAAGAGAGCTGGATCGAGATCGCCGTCGCCGTCGACAACATTCGGTCAGTGATTTCGATCGGTGCCCGAGATGGAAGGAACGACAGATTCACACTCGCACTACTGTTTGTCCTGTTCTTGCAGATGCGATGTGGATCCTCTCTTGTCGGAGACTCTCATGGCCGAACGAGGCTACGGCGGCGAGGAGAAGCACTTCCCTTCGAGAATCTCCCTGCAGCTCACTCCCGCCCTGCAATCGGATGTCCTGTCGGTTTCCGTGAGCAAATCTTCAGACAATCCGACGCAAGAAATCGGCCTGGAGAAGTCGCTCGAAGGCTCGTTCGATCCGCCGAACTCCTACCTGGGCCTCAGGATCTCGGCCACGGAGTCCGTGACCATGAGCGTGAGGCCGTGGAAGTTCGAGCAGTCGGTGGACGGCGACAGCGCGAACCTGAACTGGTTTCTTCACGACGGCGTCAACGGCAGGGAGGTGTTCTCCTCCCGGCCGTCGAAGTTCGCGCTGCTTCAGCCGAGGACGTGGTTCCGGAACCGGTACTCGAGCGTGTACAGGCCCTTTACTAAGCAAGGCGGGATCATCTTCGCCGGAGACGAGTACGGCGAGAGAGTGTGGTGGAAGGTGTGCCCGGCGGCTTTGGGGGAGACGATGGAGTGGGAGATCAGCGGGGAGATATGGCTCACCTACTGGCCAAACAAGCAGAGGACTTTCTACAGTGAGACAAGGAAGGTGCAGTTCAAGGAATCCCTCCACCTTCATCTCCCAAAATGACATGAATAGGGTGGCTTCTGTGTTCCCCATTGAATCATGGAATGAGGAGCGCAGGTGAAGGAGCTGGAGGTCTGGTTTGAAAGTGATTGCCCGCGAGAGCGAGCTCCTTGATTGCTTCCTCTTCCTTGCGGATGAAACAATTCAGTAATCTACGAAATTTCACAGATGAAACAATTCAGTAATCTATCACGGATATATGGAAGATCTTATTCATGGAATGAAAAATCAGGAAAGATGTGTTGGGGTGAATTGTTGTGTATGGTATGGTTCAAATAGTACAAAATTTTAAACAAGCATATTGAAAAAAAAAGAGGTTCTTTGTAACTTTGATCTTAAAGGAGAGTTTTACCAAAAACTATTAGATTTGCTATATTATATGTAATTGAATGTTGAACTATGACTCGAGCACATAAGTATAAAATAAGAGTTATAGAGATGAGAATGTCAATGATCTTATTGAAGAGCGAGATGAATTCCCAACTTGATGACGATTACAGTTAGTAGATGAAGAAGGATGGTGGTATCCCGCAGCGGAGCGAAGAACTACTTCGGCCAAAGGATGCCCATCCTAAAAAAAGACGACCGTCAGTAACACCTCGAGAGAGTTTTCCGATACGACTCTCCGACGATCAAGTCAGAATCCGGTGGAGAAGATGGAGCTAAGAAAGAAACGACTGTACCTAAGAATATTACGCAAACCTGTATGTGAAGGAAGGAAAACCTTATATAGTCGGGGGAGCCGATAACTTTTGTCCTCTTTTTGTCTCATGCGGGGACAAAATCAGGGACCACTGTCAGCTCGTCGTCCGACGTCGCATGATCCGACATAAGCAAGGGCGGCGTGGTACGGGTTGTCAGAACTTGTCAGGAACGTACTGTGTCAGCGAGATCTCAGCGATTCGGACACGAGTGGTGCCAGGCCCGAGCCGGCGTGCGCCGACTCTGTTATTACCTTTATCTGTGTAGTGTCAGAGGGTAAGTACGACTGCTGACAATGATCACTTCTGAGTCGTAGTACCCGTAAGGCGTACACCGATCGACTATCTTAAGGAATACCAAGCTATGAGGTAAACAGTATGTCGATCGACACATATGCGGTGTGCCAAGCCGTGGTGTACTCGAACATCGGCTGATCGACCTATCCTCAAGAAAACAAAACTATAATGTAAGGAGTACGCTAATAGGCTGATGTTAGGTTGCACACTTAGTGCCCCTTGATGGGGCTAGTTCAAGACTCTAACAGACTAGTTATCCGATAGGGACATCTGATTCGGGTGAAACTCAGGCTAGTGACGATCCATCCTGTCACATGCCCCACCACGTCAGGCTATCCGATCTCCTTTTAGAAGTGACCCATCTTTACGAAGCGCCACGTTGACCGACCGAATTGCACATAAGCTAGGGTGGGATCAGTCAAAGTCGATGCGTAGACATACAAAAAAAAAGATGGGTAAATTAAAAATGAAGAGAGTTGGAGTTGTATCTATTAAAAAAAAATTATAGAAAATATATTTAAGTATTTTTAGATGATCAATAAATATTCTGATTAGATGTTGTAAATTAAGATAAATATATATATTAAACGAAAAAGAAAAAAAAAATTAAAAAGGCCTTGATGATGGGCGAAACAGAGCTGTTTCCACTTGGACAACTAAGTCTATGATGGGGGGGGGGGGGGGGGGGGGGGTGGCCAAACAGAGCTGTTTCCACTCGTACAACAGCATGTGTGGTCTGGTGGTGGGACCTATACCTGTGGATCCCACCTGTCTAACTATTAGGGTTATACCGGATCTGGTCTGTTGATCTTAATTCGGTCCGGAAAACCACTTCCTCCTCCTTATCAAAATTTATCTCTTCCCTCTTAATCTTAGAGCCATCCAACAGGAGCACTAAAGGTTAATGATTCATCTTTTTGCCACTAGTTTGCTTTTTGAATTTATTACTTATCGATGACGTTGGGTTCATTCATAGTCGTGCTTAACACAACACACAACCAGTTAACTAACCTAACAACTAAATCGAAATTGATCCACTTGAAGCGGAGTAAAAATTCTCCACCGTGTAACTCTTTAACATGGTTCAGTCGGACGACGACTGAACCACCGAAAGAGCAAAGGCAAGACATGATAACTGCCTCTTCCAAACAGAGCAGAGCAAAAGGAAGACTTGTTCTTCTCAAAAGTTAGTCTATCTCAGTTTGCTCCTCATTCATTCATCAGGCACACGAACCCACAAAATCCTAAAATTACCCGATGACTTAGACATCAGAGTGGACTGTCGGATGCAACCTAGATGCCAAGCCGATAGTAAACACCAAAAAAGAAAATTATTTTTTTTAAAAAAAAAATAAAGAACAGGTTATTTATTTATTTTCAATTAAAATTTCTGCATTTATATTTGACTCCTGCGCACTGTGCTGGGAAATTAATTGGAAACGGCCATGGCCGGCGGCGACCTGGCTCCACGGATGCTTTCAACAGGAGCCTCCTCCGGCGGCGGCGCGTTAAAGAGGCAGCTGCTGCTGATTAATTTCAAGGAATAAAAAACAACACGAGACCCACGGAAATTATGGGAATCCAAAGCCCTCGACATCAACTTCTTCTTACTATTACAAAGCTTTTGTTATAATATAATCGACATTATATTATAACAGTTATAAATCAATTATAAATCATAATTAATATTTTATTTTTATCAACATCACTACACCAGTCCACATTGTAATATAGTGGTGACAAGAACGTGGCTACTATAACATTTTTGTAGCAATTATTTATTATAATAATATAAAAAAAAGATTAGTTTCAGTAAGTAAAATATACAATTACAAAATGGATCACTTTTTTGATAATCAATAAAAGAGGGGCACATGATTTCATGTCCTTTTCATTTTATCAAAAATATTTTGTAGAATCCTCCAGAGAAATGAGAAAGAAATTTTACCTACTTTGTTCTCGTTTAAGCATTGGCAAAGGCTAAAATCAAAGCTAAAACGAGACTAATATCAATGATTAATTTGTTTTATTTGAATTGGTTTGATTTATTTGATGCATTGATTTTGGATCGTATATGTCGATCACCAAAAGGAGATGGAGGAAAGAAAATGAAAGCTTTTATTTATGTCCTCTTCTTCAATTACTTTGATAGATGATGATCATTGTCAATCTTTGTTAACCATTGATGGCCGACGATGAGACGATGGTTAATGCTTGTGAAAGGAGGTATCATAGTTCTTTCTTGTGAATGTCTCTTATAGAGGTCATCTTCCATAAGTCGAACCGACTTGCCTACGGCGTTTGAGGGGGTTTGTGAAAGTCGAGCGAGAGATAAAGGAGTCCAAGCAGTTGATCTTGAGGAGGGGTACCAATAGGCCAACTTGTGACCTTCAAGTGAGAGCGGAGCTTATGCGAAGAGGGATGTCAACCAAGAAGATAAGCCATTGAAGTGCCAAGCTAATTTGTCGCGAGGATGAAGATTGATTGAGAGATCAAGCGACGCGGTAAGAGGAGGAGGGTGTGACCTTCGAATATCAAGGAGGTGGCCAGAGGATGCTTAACCAATTTAGAATTTCACATCTCAAAGTCTGAAACAAATAGGAGGACAAAAAGAAATTTATCCCTAGGAAATGAAAGGGAACCAAAAAAAAAGGCTATCTTTATACTTCCATCCAAAACTATAAAAAAATTCATGAAGAATTCAAACAAACCATGTTCTAATCACTCCTTTTTCAACTCAATTATGAGCTATAGCAATTGAGGAACATTTACAAAAATATTGAATTTAAAGTTTGTGCTTTATGAGCAGTAGTTAATTCAAACCTTGACCACTTACTTGAAGCCAATCTAAATCAATTTGTCAAAGCAAGCAACTACCCATTTTACTCATCGGATTGTTAGGAATCCTTAATTATGTTAGTTCAATTAAATGTTACAGCAATTATAAATTATTCTCTTGCAACCAAAAGGCATTAGCTGTACCAATCCACCAGCTACAAGTTGACTTATGAGGTTGTGTTCATCTTTGTTCACAAACAAAACCAAAAAAAAAAGGTTTTAGAACAATTTGCTTAAAAAGATGGTACCAGAAGAATACTTGTATAATATGACAGGTTTCCTACCTTATATATCAACAACAAACAGAATAAAATCATTGACAAGATTTTTCAGCAGAAGAAAATGAGTTTAAATGAGTTCAAGAAAACATTTGAAGTCAAACTTGTAAGGCGGAAATGAAATTGACCTTTCAAGTTGGAGTTGAAGATGAGATGTGGAGTCTTCATTAGCTATAATCATCTGCAAACATTCAAAAGTAGGGATGAGAAGGATGTTTGTTCACAAATTTTCAAATGTTTGCTGAAGAACATTTCTGATCTTCTCTTCAGACCTACAACAAAGAACAGAAGAATGAAATTGCAATTTGGAAACCATGGAACAAACGTTGAACTCCTCTTTGAATTGTGAAATCTCTTGATTTCTAACTAAACTATAGAATGCATTTACAGAAAAAAAAAAAGGAGGAAGGAATCGACGTATACAAAATCTAAAGGAAGAATTGAAAGGTGAGGGAACAAATCCTGTTTTTTTAGCTCCATGCTCAATCAACTGAGGCAAGGGAGATGCTGGCACTGGAAATGGCGCCGTGGCTCTCCTCGCAGAGAGTCAGGGCGCTCTCGAGGTTTGGGACGATGTCGGTCATGCTCGGGCGCTCCTTGCCCTCGACGTTGACGCAGTGGACGGCGGTGTACGCCACCAGCTCCACCGCCTCGGCCTCCTGCTGCAAGGGTTGTTCGACTCGAACGTCGAGCACCTTGCCGACCTCGCCAGCCACAACGAACGGCACGGCGTAGGCGACGACGCTGGTCGGGTTCCCGTCGTCGTCCTTGAAGATGGCCCTGCGGCCGGTGAGGACTTCGAGCATCACGACGCCGAGGCCGTAGACGTCGCTCTTGACGGTCAAGTGCTGGAGACCGTAGTATTCGGGGTCCATGTAACCGACAGTGCCCGCCGCCCGCAACGAGAGATGGTCGCCCTCCGACTCAGGCCCCATCAGGGAGAGACCGAAGTCCGACACCCGGGCGACCCAGTTCGCGTCCAGCAAAATGTTGGAGGACTTGATGTCGCGGTGGATGATCGGAGGCACGGCGTAGCTGTGGAGGTACTCTATTCCCCGCGCGGCGTCGAGCAGCACCTTGATCCTCATCTTCCATGAGTTCAACACGCTGGACTCTTCGCCGTTCTTCGGGTGGAGATGGTCGTAGAGAGCTCCATTCTTCATGTATTCGTAGACCAGGAGCCGCTCCTCCTTCTCCTCGCAGTAGCCCACCAAGGCCACCAGGTGCTTGTGGTGGAGTCGAGAGAGAAAAGCGAGCTCCGACTGGAAAGCGCTTTCCTTTTCCTGGAACTTGTTCGTGCGCGGCACCGACTCGCTCCGCTTGATTGCCACCTCACGCCCGTCGGCGAGCTTCCCCTTGTACACGGTGCCGAAGCTGCCGCCCCCAATTTTCGTCTCGAAGGAGAAATTGTTGGTGGCAGCGGCGAGCTCCTCAAAGCTGAACTCCTCAGCCCGGTCCTTGAAGGAGGACGGGCCGCTCCTCTGCCGGTTCATCACCCGCGACCCCTGACGCCGGAAGATTCGAGACCGTGAGGCGGAAGGCGACACGAAAGGACTCGACAATGGGCCGCCCGTCCCAGAGGAATGCCATGTGTGAGGCCCGCCGTTTGCAGAGGCTGTAATCGTTGGTTGCACGGAGTTGTGGACTTTCTTGCGCCTGCAAATGCCAACCCAAATACAATAGACAATCGAGCAGAGACCGGCGAATGTACCGACAGACCCGATGATCGCGAAAGTTCGCCACCCCCAATTAGTCCTCGAAGAAGAAGACGGAGGGAACGGTGGCGGCGACGGAGGGGACGATTGTTGGGTTAGATCATCGCAACGCTGGCATATAACTTCGGAACCCGAACACAGGCTTTCCGAATTAGGGAACACCCCGCAACGGCAAGAACTCTGGTTGGAGATGCAGATTCCAGGTAGAATTTCTGGCAAAGGAAGCCTCGTCACCGCCGGGTTGTTCCTATCCATCACCCAACAAAGCACACTAAAGTTCGCCGTCGTTAGGCCGCAGGTAAGGTTGCCACCGGCGACGATTAACTCGAAAGCAGTCGTGTTCACTGGCGCGTACTCACCGCCCGTGCCCCCATCCCAGCAGACTACCGTGCCGTTGGTTCGCCTGACCGCGCAGGTGTGATTGAAACCCAGCGCGAGGCTCCTGAACTCGAACGCTGAGCTAGGGGAGGGAGGCGTCTGGCCGTTGCTGCATACTACGCGACCTCCGGTGTCGATGCTGCAAGCGTGGTTATCGCCGGCGTATATTCTCGACACGGTGGAGTTCGCGAAAAAGTCCTGGATTTCATCGCCGAGAGGTCCCCAACAGCGTACGGAGTTGTTAGTATTCACGGCGCAAGTAAAGGCCTGACCGGAGGCGAGGGAGCTGTAAGAACCGTTGGCAAATGAAGGGAATCTGCGACTCTCTCTCCACCACCGGACGCCGGTGCGGCCAAGATCGATGCTGGCGATCTGGGCCGCTCCGACGGCGAGCTCCTCGAGGCCATCCGGGCCGTTGTAGAGGCGCTTCGGGCGAAACGCCGTGGCGAAGGAATCCGATGCGTTCCAGCAGAAGAAGGCGGTGCCTCCGCTCCTCAGTCCGCAGAGAGAGGCGCTGCCACCGGAGATGGAACTGAAGGAGATATTGGGCGGGATGGGGAAGGACGATGCGCGATCGCCGGGCCGAGCGCAGAGGACGCTGCTGGGGGGGCCGTAGGTGACGCCGCATACAGTTGACGAGTCGGCCGCGATGGCGATGGTCGAGGCGGAGCCGGCGGCGCAGGCCGGGGAGGGAGACAGGACCGCCAAAAGGGCCACCACCACCGGAATTGCAGCGGCGGCGGAGGAAATCAACATCGCCGGAGTCTACCACATGGAGGAGGAGGAGGATTCCGATGGGATCGGGATCGGCGGCCGGGGAGGGTTTTAAATCGACAGGAAAGGAGAAAGGAAACGCGGACGGAAACGAGGGCGGATCGGATTTTTTGGAAGCGACCAGAGAAATCCGCTTTTAATTAAAAAAATTCGGCAAAAAATCAAAACGTACCTTTTATTTTCATTATCATCATTCAGCGCCCCGCCGTCCTACTTTTTATAATTAATTTTAATTAAAAATTATTATAATATAAAAATAATTAATATATATATTTGATTTAAAGGCCTCTTGTCACTTTCATTTATATCCATTATGACTTAATTAAAAATGTTTGTTATTAGTTATAAATTTCTCAAGACAAAGTATATATATATATATATTTTTAAAAAGTGATATTATTATTGTTATTGGTGTGTTATTAATGTTAATTTATTAAACAACGGTTTGAGACATTAATTCATTTGTTTTTATTCCTACAATTTAATTGCTGATTCCAAGTAACTCCACCGTGCTATTTAATTATTTTTTAAAATTAAATTTGCCACGCCAAAGAAAAAATAGCTGTATAATTATAAAATATTTTATTTATTTAATTTTCTAAAATTATGAATATATAGAAAGTGATTATTTTATTAATTATTTTCCATTAATTTGATAAAATTACTTGTAGGTTGTAAAAATATTTTGGGTATGAAAAATATACTAGAAAATATTATTATATTTTTAATATTACAGTACTCTTGATGATAAAAAAAATGAGGAGCATTTTTTAAAAATATTTTTGTACAATTTCCGTTTGATTAAATTACTTGTATCAATTTTTAGAATGAAGAAAATAGGATGAATGTTTGATGGTCTTTTAATGATGATGCCATGTAATAATCTGTGATTAAAGGGTTCGTTCGAAATGATTAGGCTTAATACTCGGGCCTTGGTTGCGTTTGGAAACCTAAGGTGTTCGACATTCAAGTGGACCGGTGGTTGGACTCAAAACATAGTAGTAGGGAATCAAGCTTTGGGTTGAATGATGCTCCGCAATGGAGATGGGTATAGTAGAGCTCAAAGAGCGCGCGCGCACACGTGTGTCTCAAGGGCCTTCTTAGAATTGATTTTACGGAAATGGAGAGAGATGAATATATATATATATATATATATATATATATATATATATATATATATATATATATATATATATATATATATATATATATAGACACACACGGTTGACTCAGCTGCCTTCTTAGAATTGATTTCATTGAAATGGAGAGAGATAAATACATACATACAGGCGGAAGGCGCATGACAAGAAAGTACCAGGTCGTCAATTTTCAAAAATAGACCCCTAATCGTTATATCAGAATTGTTATGCTCTCATCGTCTATGTTACGTTATAAGAGCTTATATTTAGTTTTTATAGCTTAGTTGGTTAGAATATTCTTTAGAATGAAGTTCAATTAAAATTTAAAATTAAAATTTTTATTCATTTTAGTTTTGATGAATTAACGCAGTTGGTACTTACATACCCCTTCCAAAATATTTGAGATTATCTTAAAGAGAATGTTAAGACGACGACTTCATTTTTTTACTGTGATTTTACATATATTAAATATTTGTTTATTTTTTCTTTTTTAATCTCATAGAGCATATTAAATAAAAATTGAAATTATATAAATAAATTTATTTTAAAAATTAATGGGCAAAAATCAAACAAGTCCCATTTTATCATAATCATAGCACCCTTTTTTATTTTTAAGAATAATCACCCTTTTTGATTTTTAATAAAAAAAAAGACACTGCACTCAATCATCCTCAGTAAAATGACATAGCTACTTTTTTAACATCGGTAAATTGTAGAAAACTTCTCAATCCTCATTTGATCAATACATGCATTTTTCATTTGATAAATTCTTTGCATTCACTCCCTGATAAATTGAGTATAAAAGAGTGAAAATTGAGTATATATTGTAAATATTTAAGTATAAAAGAGTAAAAATTAAGTATAAAAGAGTGAAAATTAAGTATACAGTTTCTTGATGTGGTGGATACAACCTTACATACACAAATTTTTAATTTTTATACTCAACTTTTTTCAAATAATACTTACAAAATTATCTTGTCAATCCCATTAGGGGTTGCATGTAAAGAAAAGATTGGATGAGGACTGCATGCAAAAGTGAGTTTGAGATTGGGGAGTTTAAGAAAATCTTTCCCCTTTTAATATACTATTTAATATTCTTTTACCATATACATTAAATCCTGAACCAAATCAATCAGCTAGTTATACCAAACTTGACGATTTCTTGTTATAACCATTCCAATTTCATATATATATATATATATATATATAGAGAGAGAGAGAGAGGAATGATATGATACACAACTTATGGTATACAACCATGGGCACCTGCATAAGTGGCAACCTGCACATCACCCATCAAAAATGCATGATAGAGATGAATGATCAAGATTTTGCCACCTATACAGGTGCCCATGGTTGTGCATCATATCATTCATATATATATATATATATTGGCTCTGGAGTCGTGACTTGGATGACAAACACATAATATTTTGTTCAAATCAAACAAAGATCGATTCTCATGATTTCATCACTTGTATGCACCTTCTTATGTACTTGATATTTGAACTTTCGTATTTACCCTCCTTAGCATGTAGACGTGAGGCTTTTATCTGGGAGGGGGGTGTTGAGGCAATCGACCCCAGAATGATCGAAAAGATCACGGTTTTGATGTGTGTGCCAATATGTTTAAGGTTAGGGTGTTGGTTGTATTTGATATGTGTGATTAAGTTTGCAGGACTTGGAGAATCACACTTGGTGGACATATCTGAGGGACGAGAGCCGAGGGAGGAGAGCTCCAAGGGCAAGCCGGGAAGTGGACTTCAAGGGCACACGTGAAGGGTGGCATGGAGGCAAGCCAAGGGAAGGCTTGCGTGCGCATCCGAGGGACGATAGCCAGAGGAAGAGGACTTCAAGGGGCGAGCCAAGGGAGCAGACCTGAAGGCACACGCGAAGGAGAAGGTCCGGAGTGGCTGGAGCTGAGCTGTAAGGCAGGGCAGTCGACTGACCTTGGGGCAGTCGACTGCCAAAACTCACAGAAAATTTGCGGCATCGGACCAGTCGACTGCCCCAGGGGCAGTCGACTGGTATACCCCGAAACTAGCCGTTGGCTAGCTGTTGGCTAGCCGTTGGCCAGCAATTAATGCTGGGCTAGTCGACTGCCCTTGGGGCAGTCGACTGGTACGGGCTGGACAGCATGCGAGGCTGTCCTTTACTCCTATAAAAGGAGGACTGTTTGGCTCAAGATTATTAACGGTTCTTGTGTGTAACAAAGTGCTGCTAGTGCCAAGAGTCCTCAGCCCTTCCTCTAGTGATTACTTGCATCTTGTAAAGAGGAAGAGCACAAGATTATAAAGGTTTTCTCCACCTTGAAGGAGGGTTTCATAGTGGAGGTGGTGAACTCGTGCGGATCCTTGGATTAGTCACCCTTAGGGGTGGATACCAAGTAAAACACTGTGAGTTAGCATTGATTTTATTCTATAACTTGTGGTGTGCTAACCATCTTGTAGAGAAAAGTCGAGTCATCGATCCTAATAGTTGGTATCAGAGCGCAAGGACGCCTTCAACGGACTAACCGCCAAGAAGAGCAAATCATTGAAATGGCCGACTCTCACATCCAACCGCCGAAGTTTGAGGGAGAATTTTCGTGGAGGAAGAAGAGAATGGAGGTATTTTTCAACACCGACTTTGACATAATGCTAATCATGGAAAATGGTTTTGAGATACCTAGGGATCAAGAAAACAAGCTTCTTGAGAAAGTAAGGTGGAGCAAAAAGCAAAAGAATGACCACTTGGCAAACTCAAAGGTCTTGCATCATCTACTTAGTGTGATTCCCCAACAAGAAGTGACAAGGATTAAAAACTACTCCAGTGCCAAGGACTTATGGGATAAGTTGGTGGAACTTCATGAAGGCACCTCGGAGGCGAAAATGGCAAAAAGAGATCTCCTTCGGTCCCAACTCAATAATATCAAACTTGATAAAGGGGAGAAGGTAACGAGTTTACATGTTAGATTTAAAGAAATTCTTATTGGGCTAACAAGTGTAGGAGAACAATTACCCAACCGAGACATCTTGATGAAAGCAATTAATGCCTTCCCAAGAACATCAACATGGAGCTCAATGGTGGATTCGTACTACATCTCAAAGGACCTAGAGAAAACGTCTCTTGAGGAGTTTTTCTCAACCATGGAGCTACATGAGACGAGAGTTGGAGGAGCAATCGAAGAATCACACTACAAGCCAAAGAGTATAGCCCTTGTGGCAAACAAGGGAAAAGATAAGAAGAAGGAGGTCTCATCATCCGATTCAGAGGAATCAAGTGCTTCCATGGGTAGTGATGCGGAAGCCTACATGGTAAGAAAGGTAAGAAAAGCATTTAAACAATTTTCCACTAACAAATCTCATGGTAGGAAAGAATCAAGGAGCAAACAGAAGTCAAGAAAAATAATTTGCTACAACTGCCAAGGAGAAGGTCACATGAGAGATGAGTGTCCTCTTTTGAAAAAGAAGGAAGAAAAGAAGAAAGAGGGAAAGAAGAAATCAAAAGAGAAGGAGAAGAAGGTACAAAACTTGAAGGTCACATAGGACGATCCATCGTTATCAGAAGAGGAGCATTTTGTTTCCCACTTTGCACTAATGGGAATTGATGATCTCGCGTCCACGGCATCGGAATTTGAAGAAGAGAGGAGTTCGAGTGAAGATGAAGGGAGCACTAGTGAAGGGGGAGGCTCTACCTCGGAATCGGACTTCTCGGTAAGTGAGGTACATAACTTACCTACTTCTATTCTTGCTAAAATTATCTCTAGCACTAGTGATGACTTAGTTGATGCTAAAAAGAAGATTAAGTGCCTAAAAAGGGAGAATTGCATATTAAAGGATAAATTAGCATCAATGGAAACTAAGGAAAATGAGTATGTCTTTTCTTCTATCTCAAATGACCCATGTTTAGAAGAAGAAAATAAGAATTTAAGAGAAAAAGTAGATAGTCTTATCCAAGCACTTAGGAAGTTTGAAGTTGGCTCAAAAACATTAGATATGATTATTGGAAGCCAAAGAGCAAGCTTTAGGAAAGAATGATTAGGGTTTGGGAAGTTTAGTAATGGGAAAACCTATCATTGTCTAATTGCTAGGGGGCAATCAAAGACCAAGACCATAAGTAAAAAGTGGATCCCCAAAGAGTACTTGGTTAACTCAATTAGGAAACATTTTTATTGGGTACCAAAGTCAATTCTCAAGGGTTAGAGAATTTGGGCTAAGTCAACCATGGTATTAAAATTTCAAATTTGTTTTAAAATTTGGTTGACTTGAGACATTGAGGGAGAGTTTAGTGCCCATAATAGTAATTCATGATGAATTGGGCAATAATGGGGCTTACATTGAAAACATCTCATATTACTTAGTTTGTGAGTATATTCTTACATATGGGATGTTAGGATGATACATGTGTTTCATTGTGCTTATGACATAGTATTGAATCATTAAATGTATAAGAATCATTGAAAATAGACCAATCATGGGGAAAGCATGTGTTTAAGTAATGGATACATTGCCCAAAGATCATGGTTGGACATTTTAAATATTTGAGAACCATTCCATGTGTTATTTATATTGGCATAACTTTAAAACATGTATTGTTGCATATTTAGATTGAGAACTTGATACAAACTTAGTGTTTTTTCAAGAAATTTGAACTTTGGTCAAAAGTCAAGCATGATTAAAATTTTCCACGAAATGATATTTTTCCCTGATAGAGTATCTTACAAGAAACATGTTTGCAAAGTTTTACAATTTTTGGAATTTTTTGAAATTTTTTTGACAATTCTGAAATTCGACTCAGCGGCTGAAATATCAGACTGACAGAGTATCAGTCGACTGCCCCTGGGGCAATCGACTGACATGCTTGTTTTCAGACTCTGAGATTTTTTTCAGAAATCGATATTCCCTCATTTGATGGCATAGATTAATATTGCTGTAGGCAATCATTTTTGATGGTGTTAAAGGGGGAGAATGGGTAGTTTAAGTTTGATTTTTAGTTAAAATCTTGACTTAACATTGGATTATGATGAATAATTGAAAATGACATAGATTAAGGGGGAGGTCACCATTCTGCTGTGTCTTACATTTTCAATTGCTATTGTTATTTACCTTGTTGACTGGTATACTTTATCCCTAAAACATATTGCCACACATCAAAAAGGGGGAGATTGTTGAGGCAATCGACCCTAGAATGATCAGGAAGATCGTGGTTTTGATGTGTGTGCCAATAAGTTTAAGGTTAGGGTTTTGTGTTGTATTTGATATGTGTGATTGAGTTTGCAGGACTTGAAGAATCACACATGGAGAACACATCCGAGGAACGAGTGCCAAGGGAGGAGAACTCCAAGGGCAAGCCGGGAAGTGGACTTCAAGGGCACACGTGAAGGGTGGCATGGAGGCAAGCCAAGGAAGGCTTGTGTGCGCATCCGAGGGACGATAGCCAGAGGAAGATGGCTTCAAGGAGCGAGCCAATGGAGCATACCTGAAGGCATACGTGAAGGAGAGTGCTTTGAGCGATTGTAAGTGAGTTGAGAGACTGGGCAGTCGACTGGCCAGAGGGCAGTTGACTGCCAAAACTCACAGAAGGTTTTCAGCCTTCTACCAGTCGACTGCCCCTGGGGCAGTCGACTGGTAACCCCGAAAAACTAGCCGTTGGCTAGCATTTAAAGCTAGACCAGTCGACTGCCCCAGGGGCAGTCGACTAGTGCGGGTTGTACAACTTGCGGAGCTGTTCTCTACTCTTATTTAAAGGGGACTTTTTGGGCATGAGAAAGGTACTGTTCTTTACGGTATTGAAGTGATGTTAGTGCCCCATTTGATCTACTCTTCCTCTAGCATTCATTGTGATCTTGTAAAGAGGAAGAAGGCAAAGTTGTAAAGGTTTTCTCCACCTTGAAGGAGACCATTCATAGTGGAGGTGGTGTACGCGTGCGGATCCTTGGATTAGTCACCTTTCGGGGTGGAGACCAAGTAAAAGTACCTTATGTTAGCATTGAATCTTGTTTTCTATTGTATTTTGTATTGTGCTAACCCTATTGTAGAGAAAAGCCGAGCCATCGATCCTAACACAAACTTCTAATGATTATATATTATGTTGCAATATGAGTGTTTTAGGTATATTAGTGGGTTTTCACAAAACCCACTGATGGACCTAGGATATTTGGATTTCTCAAAACCCAATATCAATAGTTAGATTTGAGCTAGGAGATTATGTTTTTGGTGTCCAAACTTCTAATGATTATAAATTTTGTTGCAATAGGAGTTTTCTAGGATGAATCACTGGGTTTCGATGAAAACCCACTGATGAACCTAGGATACTTAGATTTCTCCATAGTTGATATCTTTATTTATAAATATGTTCATTTTCAGTGGGTTTTCAGTAAGTAAAATATATGAAAATGACCAAAAAAAATTCTAAATAGAGATATCAAATCTGGAGAAATCTAAGTATCCTAGGTCTATCAGTGAGTTTTCACCGAAACCCACTGATTTATCCTAGAAAACTCTTATTGCAACATAATTTATAATGATTAGAAGTTTAGACACCAAAATATCATCTCCTAGCTCAAATCTAACTATTGATATTGAGTTTTGAGAAATCCAAATATTCTAGATCCATCAGTGGATTTTGGTGAAAACCCACTGATAGACGTAAAAATCTCCTATTACAACATAATTTATACTCATTAGAAATTTGGACATCAAAAATATCATCTCCTAGCTCAACTCTAACTATTAATATTGGATTTTGTGAAATCAAAATATCCCTAGTCCATCAGTGGATTTTGGTGAAAACCAATTGATAGACCTAAAAAACTCTTATTGCAACATAATTTATAAATATTAGAAGTTTGGACAACAAAAATATCATCTCCTAGAACTATTGATATTTTTATTTAATTTAATAAATTATGATTAAATATTATAAAAATTATTTTTAAAATAAAAAAATTTTGAGTGCACGCAGAGCCTGAAGTCATTTGACTTCAGGCCCAAGGAGGGCCTGAACAGAAGACTTCAGGCTTTACGTTTGAATCTGAAATTCCGTGTTTTGATAGATTTTTTATATATTAATATATTTATTAAATATTATTTAATATATTAATCTATATTAATCAAATATTAAAAATCATCTCTTTATATTTTTGATATATTTTTGAAATCACGTTGTAAGAGATATTTTTTTAACTGAAATATTTTTTCTTTCTTAGTTTTTTAGCCGATTCCATAATATATTATTTTAAAATGAAAAGTTTAAAAAAGCATGTTCAATTGTCTCGGAATTCGTTACTGAGAAAGAGAAAGACAGTACTTGACGGGAGGAGTATAAAAGGAAGTTCTGTAAAATAGGTACATCCTTTGGTAAAAATAAAATTATGGTATATTTTTTTAGTAAATATCAATTCTTAAGTATTTCCTTTAGTAAAAAGTTGTATTATAAATGATTAGATAGAAAATATACTAATTTAGTTTATTAATCTTCATAAACAATATATATAGGTAGGTTCATGTATTCTGGAAAAACAAAATCTTTCAATCCTTAACTATTTAAGGGTAAATTATAATTAATTTACCTCTTTTGAAAATGAACACCTGAATTGAAATGAATATAATCTTTTTTGCTATAATAAATGATATCTATAAATACAATTTATAAATATGTTCATAAAAAAATCTCCTATCAAACATATAAATAATAAAAATTAATTTTTAAATAAAAAATAAATTTGTTATGACAACTTCACTCATCAACCAAATAAGATTTAAAATGGTTAGGATGCCATGTACTCCTCCTCTCCCTCCTTTTCCGCCTCCTTCCGTCCCTTTATAAAAAATCTCTCCTTCCAATCTCTTACCTTTTTAGTCATCATGATTTATCTTCTCCGTGTTGGTCCTAGGGCGGGATGGCAAGGGCGCTGAAGGCTAGCGTTTCACCTTTTTTATGCCACTCTTCCTCCTCCTCCCGCCGTCCAAGGCCATCGCCGGAGGCGACTACGGGATGGAACATAGCGTTCTACTTTCAATCAAAATCAACCTCGCTGATTCTGGAGCGATCATGCTCGCCGACTTGGACAACGCCACCAATCAGTATTGCTCCTGGTCGGTCATCACCTACGATGGCAGAGGCGTCGTCATTGCTCTCGACCTCTCCGTGAGAAACCTCTCCACCGGTCTGCTCCCTTCTTCCGTTGACGACCTTCGCTTCCTCTTCCACCTTTCCATACCTCCTTTCGCTACCTCGACCTCTCCAACAACGGTTTCAATGGATCCTTCGCCTCGTCCCTTGGCCGCTTTGCGCGGCTCCGCGTCCTCGGCCTCTACAACAACAACCTCCCAACATGGGGGCGGCCATGTCCCAGCTCCGCCACCTTCCTCTTGGGGTGGCAGCTGGAAGTCCCTTGAGTACCTTGCGGTAGCTCTCCCGCAACGTACGAGCTCACTGGCCCTATACCCCGGAGATCGGTAACCTCTCTGCTCTCTCCGATAGCTTGAGATATTGAACTATATACGTCAAACCTGTCGAGGAATTAATCATCCCGATGGCCAAATTTCAGCCTCCATATCGACAATGCAGAGCCTGACGGCGGTGGATTTCTCCTGCAACAGCCTCTCCGGTGACGTCCCGAGTACCTGCCAGTTTAGCTACTTCAATGCCACTTCATTCGTTGGTAATCCAGACGATCTTATCGGCCAGAGAAAAGGCACCTGACAGTGACTCGCTCGGATGTTGACTGCACGTCGCCGCCCGGGAGCTAAGAAGGATTGCCGATCAGCTGCTAAGAAGGACTGCCGACCGGACGTTCGGAGGGACCACCGACGAAGATTCCATCATAGGGGGCACAGAGACCCGTTGATAGTATCTTAGGTGGAGACACTCCGACAACTCTCGTGGGACTTTAGGGAATAGAGGGTGAGAGAATTATAGAAGGATCCCCCTACCTCTCGCACAAGGGATCTTTATATAGGCGAGATAACAGACAAGGACTGATCACAACATGCTGAAGAATCTGTTATAAATCTACTAGTAGGTTTTTGTTGGCCGACAAAAGAGGATCAACTCTGTCGTAGTACTGCCTAACTTTCTGACCTAATAGTACAACCACTCACTTTTCATAACTGTCTGTCAATTCAATGGGCCCACACCGCCTTACTGTCCCCTAGCAATGATCTAGTGGTACGTGTTAATCTAAGCATGAAATTTTGAACGCGTTTAAGATATTGAAAACGGTAAACACTTACAGTGATTCTCCGTTCGTCCTTCGTTGTTCGTCACGCTTGTCGTCGGAAGAACGATCACGTGTCGGAAAGTTCTTCCCCTCTCGGATTCACGAACCAAATCCCACTGCCTGGATGATCTCCTCGTCTTAGAGTTCTTCTCTTGCTCTCACTCACACTTGCACCACCTCTTGCACTTGAATGAAGCCCCTTACCCTCTCCTTATATAGGAGAGGATAGGGGGTAGAAGTAGTGGAGAGGGAGGGGGCAACAAGCCCACCTCCCTGCAGCGTGTGCAGTAACTGCACACGCCCCACTACTTACATCTCCCACTCATACAAGTCAAGTCACATAGACAATACAAGAATCAGGTCACAAAGACCATATAGTCACATAGACTAACACAAGAAACAGGTCACAAAGCCCATATAGTCACATAGACTAATAGATCATCCAATTCATACATTTAGGGAAAATGATTCGTGCGACAGCAAGCATACTGAGCAATCATTGCTAAGAAAGTTATGACACTTAACTTAGCTTCTCTCTGGGCCCCCAGGGCTATGGTGCAGCGGTAGGGCTATTAGTCGCTATCCGAGGCATCCTCGGTTCGATCCCTAGCTACGGCGCATTTGCAGGAATTTCTCCTCCAAATAGGGCGAACCAAAAAAAAAAAAAAAAAAAAACTTAGCTGCTCTCTGAGCGATCAATACTAAGAAAGTTGTTACACTTTACTTAGTCGCTTTATCACATGAATCAGAGACATCAATCACTTGCTTTTACCCCAGACTAAAACATTTACATCAATATGAACATCTCTAATCCCTCGTAATGACCATTAAGTCAAGAGCATGTTCAGTATTTCCATTCAATACAATTATTCACAATCACATCTTAAGTACTCAACAAAAAATGTAATTGGTCGACCAGTGAATAAGTGTCAATGATGTAAATCTCTCTTAGTCTTCCTATTTAGCTTGAATCTATTCATTCTAATCAGTTGCTTTCCTAGTTATGTTCCATAGACCGAATCATCCATAGCCAATAGGATACATGCTAAGGTAGCAGACACTGATTAAAATTTCAAGCAGACAGCCAAATAGTCACTTAGGGTAAAACTGAGATTAACTTATAACCTCAAGGGTCTCACATAGTAAGGAAGCAGGGATCAATTCTCTTACAACCCTTATTGTCGTTATAGCACATGTGGTATGAAACACATGCTACGATGTTTCTCTCTTTAACACATAAAGAGTGCATGTTTTTTTTCTAAAATTAACATCGTACAGATTTCGATCTAGACATACCCAATGTCTAATCCTGAATTCAACCTATGAACTCCAATCTGGCTACAAGCAGGCTCAGTAAATGGTGGGAACATTTACTTCGATTATTACATTAAATAATCTCATCTTGATACAAAATCAAGGCGACCTCAACATACGAGTATGTCTCTATTCACAGCTACTCAAGCTGCCCCATAAGTAATGATCTTACCTCTATTTATACTCAACAAATAGAGATGATTGTCCATGTGAGTGGACCAATCTCAACCTGCCAACATGCTTATCGAGACTTTATTCAAAATGTAACACCAATATACACTGAATAAATCATGGCACTTTCATATATTTGATTGTTTTACAATGTGTTACATTTTACGAAGTCCCACAGACTTCACAAAACCTAGAAATGACTCTTTAGTCAATGGCTTAGTAAAAGGATCTGCAAGCATAGCACGTGTAGGGATATACTCAAGAACTACCTTTTTCTTATCAACAATATCCCTTACATAATTATATTTAATTTCTATGTGCTTGCCTTTAGTGTGATATTTGGGATCCTTGGAAAAATCTATTGCTGCTTGATTGTCACAATACAATGTAACGGGACTCCCACTATCCTCAGCAATCTTCAAATGCTTCAGGAACCTTCTTAACCAGACAGCTTCTTGTACAGCCGCTGCACAAGCCACATATTCGGCTTCCATTGTCGACAGTGCTACACAAGCCTGTTTCTTGCTATTCCATGAGATGGCCCCACCATTCAGCAAGAATGCATAACCCGATGTGGATTTTCTGTCATCAAGATCTCCTGCCCAATCTGCATCTGAGTAGCCCTTCAGGCTCAACTTTGATCCTTGGAAGCAGAGACAATAATTCGCTGTCCCTTTGAGATATCTGAATATTCTCTTCACCGCTTTCCAGTGTCTCGATCCTGGGTTTGACTGGAAACGGCTAACCAAGCCAACTGCATAGCTGATGTCAGGACGTGTACACAACATAGTGTACATTAAACTACCAATGGCACTGGCATATGGTTTTTTCTTCATGTCGGCTATTTCATCAGGAGTCTTGGGATACATACTTTTGGTCAGAACAGTTCCTTTCGCTACAGGAGTTTGTTCAATGTTACAATTTGACATATTGAAGTGTTGTAACATCTTAGTAATATAAGCTTCTTGAGACAAACCCAAAAGTCTTTTTGATCGATCTCTAATGATCTTAACTCCTAAGATGTACTCGGCTTCTCCCATATCTATTATGTCAAATTGTGATGAAAGCCACGATTTGATTTCTATCACAAACTGTATGTCATTTCCAGCTATTAGCATATCATCAACATATAACGATAATATGACAATCTTTCCTTTATCCTCCTTGAGGTATACACAATGATCCTCATTGATCATTTCGAAATCATAAGATAAAATGACTTCATTAAATCTTATGTTCCATTGTCTCGACGCTTGCTTTAGTCCATATATAGACTTTTTAAGTCTACATACTTTATCCTCTTGGCCTTCAGCAATATAACCTTCTGGCTGTGCCATATAGATTTCCTCGTCAAGATTACCATTAAGGAAAGTCGTTTTTACATCCATCTGATGTAATTCCAAGTCATAATGTGCTACTATAGCTAAAATGACACGTATTGACACAAACTTCACAACTGAGGAAAATGTCTCTTCAAAATCAATACCCTCTATTTGGGTATATCCTTTTGCAACCAGACGAGCTTTGTATCGATTAATCGATCCATCTGCTTTCCTCTTTATTTTGAGAATCCACTTATTCCCAATAGCCCTTCGGCCCGGAGGAAGATCGACTAAATCCCAAACATGATTCTCTCTCATCGACTCCATTTCCTCATCCATTGCAATTCTCCATTTTTCTCTGACTGAACATCTCAATGCTTCCTCAACCGATCGAGGTTCCTCATCGTCAACAGGGAGTATCATTAATGCCTCATTCTCAATGTCAAACCTTCTCCGAGGAATAATCTTACGACTACTCCTTCGTAAGTCGGACTGTTGAGGAGCTGAAACTAATTCATTCATTGGCAAATCACTCCCACTGGGTTGACTAGATTCAGATATCTCCTGTGATACCTGAGTTGTTGATAAAGGAACATTATCCTCTTCCTCTATTGCAAATAAAGGAATCGACTTATCAACTTCACCTCTTGTTGGGAATTCAGTTTCGAGAAAAGTGGCATCTCTTGACTCAATTTCAGAGATGGTTCCATCTTGCTGCTCACCAATGAAAATGTAACCCTTAGAAGTATCAGAATACCTTATAAAGATACACTTTTAACCTCTTGGTCCTAGTTTTCCATATTTGTGAGTCTTATCATGAACATAGGCAGCTAACCCCCAGGGTCTCAGATTACTCAAATCTGGTTTTTTGCCTGTCCAACATTCATATGGAGTAGATGGAACAGACTTGGAAGACACTCGGTTAAGTATGTAGGTCGCAGCTAATAATGGATCTCCCCAATAGGAAATTGGCAAATTAGCTTGAGCCATCATAGACCTAACCATATCTAGAAGAGTCCGATTTCTTCTTTCAGCAACTCCATTTTGCTGCGGAGTTCCTGGGATAGTTAGCTGTCTAATAATCCCTCGGTCATTACAAGTTGTCTTGAACTGATCAGACAAGTATTCACCTCCACGGTCAGTGCGTAAGGTTTTAACCTTACGTTCCATTTGATTCTCAACTTCATTTAAATAATGTTTGAAGCAATCCAATGCTTCATATTTATGAGAGATCAAATACACATGACCAAAACGTGTGAAGTCATCAATAAATGTAATGAAATAGGAAGCTCCATGTCTAGCCTTCACATTCATCGGACCACAAATATCCGAATGAATTAATTGCAATGGTGACTCAGCTCTAATAGTCTTGTCAAATGGTTTCCTCGTTGCTTTTTCAGCAAGACAATGCTCACATACTGACAAGTTGGTCTTAGCATGAGAGCCTAGTAGACCCTCCTTAGCTAATCGATTCATTTTTTCTTGTCCTATATGTCCTAGTCTAGCATGCCAAATTTTCTTATTGATATCAGCATCACTAGCAAGAGCAATGTTTGAAAAACAACTATTAATTCCATAATTAATATCATGTTCCACATCAAGAACTATGAAACCATTCATTACATAACCACACCCAATTAACACAGAGTTAATTCGAAGTTCCACACAACGACTGTAAAAGTTTATACAATAGCCCAAATCAAGAAGACAAGTAACGGAAACCAAATTCCGTCGAATATCAGGAGCATAAAGGACATCATGTAGAAACAACGTTTGTCCACCACGAAGGTTGAGCTTGCAAGTGCCAATGCCTTTGACTTCAATTCTTGCATTGTTTCCTACATATATCCATTTGTTACCAGCTGGTACCCGACGGTACTCCACGTATGTAGCTCGATCACGAGCTACGTGGTTCGTTGCTCCTGAATCTATAATCCACAAAGGATGAGAATCAGCTAACAACACTGAACTAGCAACATTATGCTCATGAAAAGAAGTTAAATATGGAATTACCTTTTTCGGCTCGGTACAATCTCGAGCGAAGTGGCCCTTCTTGCCACAGTTATAGCAAGTCAGCTTGCTTTTAGGTTTCTTTTCATACTTCTTTCCTTTAAACTCCTTCTTGATCGGGCCTTGCCCAGCAGCAGCTTCTTTTCCTCTTCCCTTTCCCTTTCCTTTCTTGAACCATATCTTCTTATTCTTGGGTCTAGATCCTTCAGCTACGAAAGCTTGTCCAGATATCCTTGCAGATTCTACTCTCTCCGCCTCCAGTTCAACATGGCGTGATACATCAATGAAAGTTTTAATGCTTTCACTGTGAGTAAGATTCTGCTTCATTGATTCCCAAGAATCAGGAAGGGAACGGATAACTGCCTGAACCTGTTGTTCATCTGTCAACTCATGACCGGCAGTTTTTAGCTCTCGAATCATATTTCCCATTTCCCTAAGATGTTGGGTCATGGTGACATTCGGGCGTTTCTTGAAGCTGTCAAATTTGATTGTCAGCTGGCGAAGCTTACTTATGCTAACTCCACTATATTTATTTCTCAGGGCAACCTAGACAGCATGAGCTGAAGGCAATGGCTCATACTCATACACTAGGTCATCAACCATTGAACTAATCAAAATGCCCTTTGCTGTGGAGTCCTTTTTCTTCCATGTCTTGTAGGCATCAAGATCACGCTTATGCTGGGCGGTAGCACCGTCTACAGGTTCTACCATAAACTGATTTACAGCTTCTAGAACTTCTTGTTCCTCAAGTACATACTGTATCTTGAGGTGCCATATTTTGTAGTTGTCCCCATTTAGTTTCTCTCCTTTGTTCAGTTCAGCTATAATATTCTTTGTTGCCATGACCTAACATAAATAAACGCATTATTTAGTAATTCAGTGTATGTTATATGCATGTAATCAATAACTAACTCATTGTAACTAGAGTTGGTTTACAAAATCAAGTGACAACCGCGTTCCCACTCATCCTTTGTATGTTCCAATCTAATAAACAATGATTAGTTATATCACACACATCCCATCAAATGAACAAATCATCATTAAATGAACTAATCATTTAATTATAATGAACTAATTATCATTAAATGAACCAATCATTTAATTATAATGAACTAATCATCATTAAATGAACTAATCATTTAACAAATTTGTTAACATATAACATTACTTAAATTGTTCGTAAATAACGACAATTACACTACATGGATAAATACTGACTGTACATAACGTCAGTAACTAAAGGAAGCTAAGAGAACAAATAGGTTGATATTGCTCCCAATAGAGCGGACAGTAGAATCGTAGCTAAAAATTGACCCGTCTCTCTAGTCTAGACCAGAGTGACCTTAGGTGGAGGAGGAATCTCCTCTGGGACCTCTTCAGGATCCTCTACTGTCTCTTCAGGATCTGCTTCTTCTTCTAGATCCTGCTCTATTTCCATAATATCCACGTCCGGATCCCAATCAATCTCCATGTTTTCTTCAAGTTCCAGATCTGGATCCACCTCGATCTCAACAATTTCCTCGAGATCCTCTTGTTCTGGATCCATTTCTATCTCTGGATTTTCTTCTTCTGGATCCTCCTCTGGATCCTCCTCCATCTCGGGATCTTCTTCGTATTCAAGAATCTCGGGATCCTCCTCCTCCTCGAGATTCTCCTCGGGTTCAGGATCCTCCTCCATTTCAGACTCGGAGTCAGATTCCCCCAAGTCCTCAGGAAACTGTTGGCGCAGCAGCTGATTGCATAGCTCTATGTAGGAGAGGCGAAAGTTGTGTTCAGCCCATATCTGATTCACAACTTTCCCTGCTCTCTTTGGTAGAGCACGCATTAATTCCCCGATTCGATGATCATCAATCATGGGGAACCCGGCCTGCTTTCCAGAAGATCCGATCCAGTCGTCCTATAACGCCCTGGACTCCGAGAAATGGATTATAGAAAACTGTCCTGAATTCCGCCAATAGCTCCTCTAGTCGCTCATTATGACCAGCCATGCCGTCCTTATCGTGCAATATTTAGAATT
Organism: Boesenbergia rotunda; assembly: GCA_024364735.1. Lineage (NCBI taxonomy): Eukaryota > Viridiplantae > Streptophyta > Magnoliopsida > Zingiberales > Zingiberaceae > Boesenbergia > Boesenbergia rotunda. Next base: position 242,185 of record JAGFNQ010004218.1, read on the forward strand.
GAAAAATATACATTGTCAGTACAAAACCGACAATCTAGTACAAAACTGGTTCAATTCAATTCATATGTATACACGTAAAATCACAAATAGACAAGAAAACCAAATTTTCTTCGAGGAGCCTCGATTGACTAACATCGGACTGATCGATTGGGAAATCGAATCCTTAGTTTGGGTCCATTATCCTTATTAGAACTAATCTAATCAGATAGGGATAACTTATCTTAGTCGTTAGCTCACTTAATTCAAAGTCAATATTTATTGATCGAACCAAACAAATTGGCTCTGGTTTGAATTAGACTAATCTGGTTAAATAGTGGTTTGAACTAGATTCTGATTTTATTGGATCAATATGGTCTAGTCAAACCAACTAATGGTTCGAACTAGACATAAACATAGTTGGTTCAAGTTGGTCTGATTAAATTAACTAATAATTTAAATTTCAGTTGAAATGAACCAACTTAATCAGATTTAATTAATTCTAACTAAAATCCAATCCATTTAATCAAATTTTGATCTAGTTCCAATAACCAATAGCTAAATTTTAATACAAATTTAACCAAGCAATAAGCTATTTAATTAAAGTATAAAGCTAATTAATTTAATAAAAATTGCAAAAAAAATTTTATATAATCAACAGATTAAATTTGCTAATTTAATTGAAGTAAAAAAAACATGCAAATATATATATATATATATATATATTCATTGGATTAAGTTTGCATGAAAAAAAATAATTTTTTTTTCTATTGCTTCGGCCGGCTGTTTTTTTCGTTTTTTTTTCGATCGTCCAAAGTTTTCTCCGCGACGAACGCGGTTAATTGGTAATGTACAACACGACCGAGTGGGATCGTCGGTTCGCAACGCCAACAATTATTTTACCGACTCAAAAAAAAACTGCCGACACAAAGTCGACTGACTCGGAAAAAAAAATCTGCCCACACAAAGTCGCAATTTTCCGGCGAAGCAATTTCATGCTATTTAGAACGAATTTATGCTCTGATACCATTGTTAATCTAAGCATGAAATTCTGAACGCATTTAAGATATTGAAAACGGTAAACACTTACAGCGATTCTCCGTTCGTCCTTCGTTGTTCGTCACGCTTGTCGTCGGAAGAACGATCACGTGTCGGAAAGTTCTTCCCCTCTCGGATTCACGAACCAAATCCCACTGCCTGGATGATCTCCTCGTCTTAGAGTTCTTCTCTTGCTCTCACTCACACTTGCACCATCTCTTGCACTTGAATGAAGCCCCTTACCCTCTCCTTATATAGGAGAGGATAGGGGGTAGAAGTAGTGGAGAGGGAGGGGGCAACAAGCCCACCTCCCTGCAGCGTGTGCAGTAACTGCACACGCCCCACTACTTACAGTACGACCGCTCACCTTTCATAATTGCTTGTCACTTCAGTGGGCCCGTGCCGCCCCGCCCCGCTGTCCTGTAGCGAAATTTACTGAATATCTTTATTACTTCAAGAATGTTCCGATGATACTCTTTGTGTTTGGTGCGAGTACTCTTTCACCCGACCAACCTTCTCGGATCGACCACTGATGGCTCAGTCGATCGGTAGGTAACAACCCGGCCGGCTAGCTAGTACGGCGCCACTTCCGCGCCCCAGGGGCTGAACCAGCCAACTGACCATTAACGGTCCGACCAGCTGCTGGGTGGCTTAGCTGTTGGCCGACTGGCCCGGCTTGTGGGCTCTGTTGGGGTCAGGTCCGCCGTGGGCCCTGTTCGGGTGGGCCCCCACTACCGTCCAGATTACCCCGGATCACTAGACCTACTATATATTTGGCCCATGCCAGCCAGGGACATGACATCGCATCAAAGGCGCACTCTCGGCGTCCTTCAATGCAAAAGGTAGAACCGCCACCTTTGTAGTTCCCTGGCCCCCGTCCCACAAGTGTCTAGAGGGGGTAAATCATGATTTTACTGGTGGGGTAAGACGCCTGGGGTCTAGAGGATTTAAGCCAACAGACCAGGTTTTTATCCCATGTGCGACTAGCGACTCTCGAACCTGAGACCTCCGATGCAAACAATCAGACGTCTTAATTGCCAACCGAGCTAGCCCGTGGGGGCATTCTCGGCGTCCTTCAAGCTTTTGCTCGTCATCAATCGGTCTCCTCATTTGTTCTATTATCTTCGCCATTGTAAAGGCCCGATCTTTGAAGAAGGCTCATCGCATTCCAGCGGCTCGATTTTACAATCCACCATGTGTCGTCGAACTGCTTCAAGGAGGAAAACATCATAGGCAAAGGAAGGACATGCCACTTGTATTTGTTCCATTAAGTTTTGAACTTACTTTGATTCTTTTATTGTTCTTTACACTAGTTTAAAGAACAATAAGAAGTTACAATCATGAAAAGAGTTTGTTTACGTGATAATCATAAGTCATAATCATGCTTAAGAAAAACCATATATGTGTTCATGGAAAAGAAGAAATTTGGTTCTGGGTCGCAATCAAAGTTCAAGCTCATTATCACTTAAGAAAACAAAACTTAAGTTGCATTTGAATAATCTGGATCCCTCTTGTTGTAGTGAATTCATCACTTCAGTGATCCCTCCAGGGCGACCCTAGAAGGAGCTAAATCACGAATGACATTTTGCTTTAACACAATGACTCTTTGTAATGGGGAGATCAAACACCCGATGAGATATTACATAAAAATACCCATACAGATAATAACTTCGTCAATCAGTTGGGAAAAAAAAACATTGCTAACCTTCAAATCATTCTCAAGTTTAAAAATAACACACATTGGAGGGGGAAAAAAATAGTATATATCTTCCATCAGCAGTAGACATTCTTCTACTGGAATTCATTCTCAAATTAAAGGCTTGACAAGAACAAATGCCAAAGCACATTGAACGTGACATATGTGGTCTAAAGTGTCCATCACTATCTCACTTTAAAGATTGGAATCACATTCAGGCAGTAGCAGAATCACATCAGAAATGGAGGGCCTCTTTCCTTCTCCAAAGACGAGAACACTGACACTATCAATAATGTCTACATTGTTGGAAGAAATAGACTCCTTTCGAAAAATTTAAAATAAATTGAAATTACAAAAATTAATTTCAATTTATCTGTTGAGTGACCCGAGCTGCCTTTTAAGCAGTCTGTAGTCTCCCGAGCAGAATTCCCGAGCTCCCGAGCACGTCCCTTGAGCAAGAAGTTGCTGAGGCTTGCGCAACACAATTTCCTTAAAACAGATTTGTCCTCTTCCGGTGTGCTTCGAGACTCAGATGGACGTCTGTATCTTAAGATACAACAGCCGAATCACGGGCACAACAGAGCACTCGTTGCTCGTGTCCATTTTTGCTCTCGGTCACAGTCTATTTATATAGGCTCAGACCAGTCGGACATTCGACGCGCGCAGGTCGTGCACGCATACGAGTTTACTTGGTTCAGTATAAATTCGGACCCTGAATTTGCACCCCCTGCGCACCCACGCGTGAGAGAGAAAGCATCTCCCCTAGCATTTGTTCATAACTATCATGCTTGTGAAACAACATAAACCAATATTTATGTCTTGAGACTCCCAATGTGGGACTAAAGTCTCATTCACCATGGAACCTCTTTATTCTCCTGTTCACTTTTTATTCACTAAAAAGTCTCAATATGATACTAAAGTCCCACCACCTCTCTTTCCATTCACATTATATTTCCAACATACATGTATTAGATTGGCTATCTAATTCTACTTTTTTTTACTCATAATTGAAATCTTGTGATGGAGATAAAGGAGTGTCTGACCTCCCCACAAGAATTTGAAAGATCTGAAGCACTGCCCCGGGCTATCGTGCAATAGATGAGCGATTAATTATCTCTCAATTATCTATGGTTTGATTCTTAGTTATGACGAATTTTAGAAGAATTTTTTTTCTAAATGAGACGAGTAACCGTGACATATCCACCGCGAGCAATTCCCAATTGACCTTAGTGGCCGGTAAGAAATATCCGTGGGACCAGACTAGATCGATCATCTCATGTTCGATGTTACCCAATTTAATTAAGGGAAATGATTTGAAGAGTGAATTTGGGAGAGTGAAAATTATAGTGAATGACGTGCAGTTAATGTGTACATGTTCGATCGTCGATCGGACACCACCGGCGGCCTCTGATTGCCATCCCGAATCAAACTATACCTTGGGAGGACGGTGAACTCGTCAGGATCGCCGACAACGGTGAACCCATCGAAATCGACGGTCAATGATGCGAGATTGTAATTGTGATGATCTCCGACGGGTTCACCGTGCCCCCCAAGGTATAGTTTGGTTCGGGGTGGCGGCCGAAGGTCGCCGGTAGTGTCCGATCGATGATCGGACGTCGGACGTGCCGTCGATTGACGATGATCAAAATTTTTACTGAGGTATTCATTTTTACTGTGCATATCATTACTCTTTAATTAATTTTTTTTTTTTTAAAGAGATCTAAAGCACGGATTCTGAGTGTTTGGTATGAGTGTAATTATTTTTTGTTTAAGAAATTAACCATTTGAAATGAGCAAAAGATGATGGATGTGATGGATATGAGAGGTCACATGTGGTCGGGTCGAGGTGAAAGTCAAGTCAATTGGTCCAATGACAATGGAGATGGAAGACAAAGCGATTTACCAGACATGAACAATGATGCTCGAGAATGAGGAAAGTAGCCCCGGGGCTATGGTGCAGCGGTAAGGTCACTAGTTGTTAACCCATGCATTCGCGGTTCGATTCTCAGCTACGATGTATTTTGCAGGAATTTTTCCTCCAAATGGGACGCGAATCCTGGGCCGCTGGGCTTCTAGACTTCCCGATTTATCCTGGTGACCGGTGGAAAACTTCCGTGGGACCGGATCGATCATCCCAGATTCAATTTATCTGCTGCGTGGTTCATCATTTTTTTTTTCGAGAATGAGGAAAGTATAAAAGGTGTAAAATTTGAGAAGATGAAACAGTAAAAAGTAACAAAGGAAAAGAATTGTGCATAAAGAAAAGAGGAAGCTGACCGGATGCCCAGCGTTTTGCTCCCGCTATAAATAGCTCGGCTCAAGCTCCACGCTGAAGCTCAGATCCCTAATCGGTTTCCAGGTTTTCAGATGTCTATGGAAGGAGACGCCGACCAGCAGCAATTGACCGTTCCGGCGGCGGCCCGCGGCCGGGCTTCGCCGTCGTTCCGCCTCCGCACCGAGAGCCTCAACACGCTCCGCCTCCGCCGCGTCTTCGACCTCTTCGACCACAACGGCGACGGCGATATCACGGTGGAGGAGATCGAGCTCGCCCTCGACCGCCTCGGCCTCGGCTCCGACCCCGCCGAGATCCGATCCACCGTCGAGGCCTACATCGCCCCCGGCCGCGCCGGGCTCGCCTTCGCCGACTTCGAGGCCCTCCATCGCGCGCTCGGAGACGCCCTCTTCGGCGGCCCGCCGGCGGCCGCGGAGAAGGAAGAGGAAGAGGACATGCGGGAGGCTTTCCGCGTGTTCGACGAGGACGGCGACGGGTTCATCTCCGCGGCGGAGCTGCAGGCGGTGCTTTCGAAGCTAGGGCTTCCGGAGGGGCGCAGCATCGCGCGCGTTCAAGAGATGATCTCCTCCGTCGACCGGAACGCCGACGGCCAGGTGGACTTCGGCGAGTTCAAGCGCATGATGCAAGGGATCACCGTTTGGGGCGCCTGATCAACGGCCCACGATGCACAACCCTTTAATTTTGCAATTCACCACAACTTTTTATTTCACTTTTCTTTCCCCTTTTTTTTTGTTTTAATCGGGGCGTGTGATATTTATTTCTTAACTCGAGTGGGTTTTGAGTAATTTTGCTTTCCAGTTTGACTCGACACAGAAGATCAAAAGAAGCGATCGAAAATGAGAATTTTTCTTCAAAGAATTGACGATGATCGGTCTCCTTCCACCTCTTCATCGAAGATTAACCTTGAACTCGAAGGAGCGATCCACGAGACCCGAACATTTGGTCGAGGAGTATGACGACGGCCATGGCGAAGGCCGCGTCGAATCCCGGCTCCACGACGAGGCGGAAGACGTCGGCGCCGAGGGCGACCCCCGCGGCCGCCTCCTTCCGCTTGATCTGCGCCAGCTGCCGCCGCCGGTCGTCGTAGACGACGCAGCACCGCCGCGAGTAGGAGCCCTCCACCTCGTAGCTGAGGCAGGACTGGGAGGCGGCGGAACACGGCGCGACGTGGACCAGCGACCTCGACCCGATGAGGTTTACGTGCTTCTTGACGGAGAACCGCGGTTTGCCCGCCGCCTCGCCTTCGTAGATCAGCCAGTGGTCTCCCAGACTCAGCTTCTGCGCTCAAAGAAAATGGAAACGCGAGTTAAAAGATCCCTCTTTTGCGGCCTCAGATTTATTAGGGCACGAATTGGGGCTGAAACAGGGAAAGAATTTGGGGATGAAACAGGCAAATGTCCGTAGCGAAATTTGGGGAGAAAAATTGCATCTAAAGAATCACAGACCAGATCTTCGTCCTGTCACTCGACCAAATCGAAGAAATCGAGGGCGATTGTCTCACCTTCCTTCGAATCGTTAGCAGCGGCTTCCCGTCGGCGTCCATGAGGACGATCTCCGTTCTGCTACCTGAGGCGTAATTGTCGACTCGGAACACTAGATTACCCTTCGAATCGAAGACCGTGAATCCGTATCCGTGGAAGAGGAGCGACTTCCGCCACACCGTCAGCGTCGCCGCCTCGGAGGACGCCGCCACCGGGGCGGAGAAAGAAGGCCTCGACGACGCGGTGGCACTCGGGTAGACTTTCGCCATCGACGAAAGCCGAGTTAACTTCCGGCGACTCAGCAGATGGAGCAGGAGGAGGAGGAGGAGGAGGAGGAGGAAGGCGAAGGCGGAGCTTGATCGGATCGCCTCACGATGGACGCTTATTTATACTCTTTACTTTGAAGGTCGAAAATGCCCTCAAAACATAGAGAGAATTACTTTGCGTTGAAAAAAAATCCTACGCTTATTAATATATCTGAAATTTGAAGGTCGAAAATGCCCTCATAAAATTGAGAGAATTACTTTGCCGGTATTATTATACAACTTAGTTTTGACTAAAACTATTTTAATATTGATAAAAATAAATGCAATATTAATTAAAATTCATTAGTATTGATCAAAATTATTCTAAGATTTATTATTTTAACTTTTAAAAATTATTTCATATTGTATTAATTTTAAGGTGAAAAGGGACAATGTGAATTATTAATTACAAATATAAGCTGGCATATAGTTGAATAATTGTCATCTTAATCTTTTTTATTAAGCATACAAACAATCGTTATTATTTTATAATTATGCATGGCATCATTTTGTGGAAGACAGTTTTCATTCATACATATAATTAAACAATACAAAGATGATAATATATTTTAATAACTTGCTTAGTAGAATTTCTTTTCCTTTGATTGTTTAAGCCATTTTTTTTAATGTATAAAGTATATTTTCAAACTTTAACCACAATCAAGTTCAAATTAGATCATCTACATGATTCTAACATTATTAATTATCATTTTATTCATCTATCTTTTATTCTCAAAATTAATATCGCATATGAAGAATCAAGAATTGTGGACTAAAACAAAAGATAACTTTTAATTTGCTATCTATTTTTCTTTGTCCTTTTGATTCCATTAACTCAACCACATCTTTGAAATCAAATGAGTGAACTAAATTTCAAGCTAATTTGCTTCTCACAAATAATGAGTGATTTGAGTTAGATGACTCCTTCGATTCAAACATCATTATTGACAAAGAATCTTCAATAGACTTTAGTGATATGAAAAGGAAAGCTTTACCTTGATATCTCCATGAAAATCATGTCGCTCAACAAGACATTATATTCACATGGGTTTGAAGAAAAGCTTCAATGAGTGGCATTATATCTTTATCATTGATATGGGATTGAGGGAGATAGATGGCGAAGTCCCCGCGGGATAGCCGAGTCGGTATTCATTCAGATGAAGAGTTGCTCCAATGGACAAATGATAAGAGCATCTCAAATGGAGGATATTTAGGGAGGGTCTTTTTTCAAATATCCCCCAACCCAAATATTCTCTATTGGAACGGAATATTTGAGAAGTTATTTGAAATCATCGGGCACGCAATGATTTTCAACCTTTTTTGCATGCAACGGGGTACACCAACATGATCTTGGTGGGTAAAGGTTATATTATTTTTTTTTGTTTATTTAGAAGTAGGATATTTGATAGGTGGGACTCATAAATATCTGATTGGTGAAATATTTAATTGTGAGATTTGGGATATTTGAATAGTAAGATATTTGAAAAAAAAATGATGAACCAGGCAGCAGACAAATTGACCCTGAGGTGACCGGCCCGATCCCACGGAAGTTTCCCACCGATCACCAGGGTAAATCGGAAAGCGCTCGCGGTGGGCAGTCTAGAAGCCCAGCGTCCCAGGGTTCGTGCCCCATTTGGAGGAAAAATTTCTACAAATGGGCCATAGCTGGGGATTGAACTACGGATGCCTAAGTTAACTATTAGTGACCTTACCGCTGCACCATAGCCTCGGGGGCAGTAAGATATTTGAATGATGATATGGAAGTGGAGATCACAAATATTTGAAAGAAATATCTCATACTATTGTGTAGGGATGACAATGGGTCAGATTCGGATCAAATTCTATATCCTCTATGCCCATACCTATCGGGTATCAAATATCCATCCGAATACCCACACTCATTAAATGATCGGATATCTTATATACTAATAATTTTTCTTCTTTCAATCCAACTATATCATTCAATAAAAGTACATTAGAATTAACATCATATATATATATATATATATATATATATATATATATATATATATATATATATATATATATATATATATATATATATATATATATATATATATATATATAATTTTAAAAATGGATTAAATATCTATATAATCTATTACTAACATCAACATGAATTGTTAGTGGATTTTAAAAAAAAATTATTATGTATATATATATATACTTTAATTGAGTATTCAGGTCAGATATTGAGGATCAATAATTCCTTCATACTCTACTTCATTCGGGTCGGATATCAAATTTTCTATTAAATTTGAAAAAAATTGTCTTCTCTATTGATGGCTTCAAGAACTATCACTAAGAAACCTTTCGTATCAACAACTGAACTATTCAAGGATCAAATCCGGGATACCGGCGCACCCATAGGAGATTTCATAATACTCGGCATGTTGCCCTAAGAATTAGCAGAAGAATAATTGGAGGATCTGCACCAACACGTGCCCAAGTTTGAGACCTATATTATTTTTCTATTCCCATATATAATTTTCTTTCCTTAATTCATGAATTAACTAAAACTTAACGTTAAGGTCGAGTTTAAGTTGGAATATTAATGAAAAAGGTATATGTGAAATATCTTAAACTTGGTCGGCTTCAAAAGAGAATTTTTAAATTCATATCATAATTATAATTTCTTAACAATTTTTGGATTTGGGTGCATCCAAATGTGGAAGCAAAACTCCATTATTGACATCTTCTATACCTCTCTCTTGGCATTACAATTTAGGTCTTTAATTTGATCATCCAATTATTAAGGGGTCGATGATAGAACATTGTGTTTTCTCTTAACCGTATGAATTCTAAAAAATTAAATAAGAACTCGAAGAGAAAACATAATATATATAAGCATGGATCTATTATTTCATCGAATCATGACATAACATAAATAAAATGCATAAACCGAAAGACAAAGAACCTGATTGATTAGCCATTGTCTTTGTTGTGGCGTCTTCGGCTTGATCCCTTGGAAGAAAATGCAGCAGAAAGAAGGAGAATCTTCCAAGGGGCTTAGGGTTGACGGCGCCGTAAAATTTCTTGTCAATGGGGAACAAGAAATTAGGTCAAGATAATCCCTAAACTCTTAGGGACCTCCCCTTTATATAGAAATCCAATATGTTATCAGCCCATAGATAATAACAGATTGGTCTAAAGGGTTCTATACATTGAACCCGCATCCAATAATTTGAAACCCAATAAACATAAGTTAGATCACTTTAAGGGCTCAGATTGTATTTACATGTGCAACTTATAAATAAACCCATCTAATAGTAATAATAATAATCTGTGTCCTTAACACACTCTATACAGACATCAAAGTCTGGCATGTTAAGGGAATTAAGAATTCCATGTGACATTAACCTTTCTAGGCGTTGTTTGGATATATGTCCTAAACGCCTATGCCACATGTAGCGGCCCCGCCTCTATGGTCCCCGCAGGCTACCCTCTAGGCCGGCGACCCTACGGTCTTCCCACCCCTGGCAGTGGGTTTTTGCCTTCCCCAGGATTCAAACCCTTGACCTCCAGGACAAGTACAATAGTTCCTGAATCCTGGTACCAATTGTAGCTCAATTGGTACCAGGATTCAGGAACTATTGTACTTGTCCTGGAGGTCAAGGGTTCGAATCCTGGGGAAGGCAAAAACCCACTGCCAGGGGTGGGAAGACCCGTAGGGTCTCGGGCCTAGAGGGTTGCCTGCGGGGACCATAGAGGCCGAGATCGCTACATAAAAAGGCGCCTTTTTATTGTAACGACCCGGCCCCTCGGCCCCTTGGGCGGCCCAACTGGCGGCCCACTTGGCGGCCCAACTGGCGGTCCCTTGGGCGGCCCAACTGGCGGCCCATTTGGCGACCCCTTATGTCGTCAACCGACGACCATTGGCGCAGCTCAATTGGTATCAGGATTCATAAACTCTAGTACTTTAGCCTGGAGGTCTAGAGTTCGAATCCTGAGGAAGGCAAAAATCCGCTGGCCAGGGGCGGGAAGACCAGTAGTAGAGTAACGGCACGGTCGACGGTCGACGGTCGAGACCGCCAAATGGGCCGTCAAATGGGCCGGGTCGTTACAATAAAAAGGCGTCTTTTTATTGTAACGACCCGGCCCATTTGGCGGCCCATTTGGCGGTCTCGACCATCGACCGTCGACCGTGCCGTTACTCTACTACTGGTCTTCCCGCCCCTGGCCAGCGGATTTTTGCCTTCCTCAGGATTCGAACTCTAGACCTCCAGGCTAAAGTACTAGAGTTTATGAATCCTGATACCAATTGAGCTGCAGCCTGGAGGTCTAGAGTTCGAATCCTGAGGAAGGCAAAAATCCGCTGGCCAGGGGCGGGAAGACCAGTAGTAGAGTAACGGCACGGTCGACGGTCGACGGTCGAGACCGCCAAATGGGCCGCCAAATGGGCCGGGCTCAATTGGTACCAGGATTCAGGAACTATTGTACTTGTCCTGGAGGTCAAGGGTTCGAATCCTGGGGAAGGCAAAAACCCACTGCCAGGGGTGGGAAGACCCGTAGGGTCTCGGGCCTAGAGGGTTGCCTGCGGGGACCATAGAGGCCGAGATCGCTACATAAAAAAGGCGCCTTTTTATTGTAACGACCCGGCCCCTCGGCCCCTTGGGCGGCCCAACTGGCGGCCCACTTGGCGGCCCAACTGGCGGCCCATTTGGCGACCCCTTATGTCGTCAACCGACGACCATTGGCCGTGCCGTTACTCACAAGAACTTTCCACCCCTGGCCAGTGGATTTTTGCCTTCCTCAGGATTCGAACTCTAGACCTCCAAGCTAAGTACTAGAGTTTATGAATCCTGATACCAATTGAGCTATAGCTCAATTGGTATCAGGATTCATAAACTCTAGTACTTAGCTTGGAGGTCTAGAGTTCGAATCCTGAGGAAGGCAAAAATCCACTGGCCAGGGGTGGGAAGTTCTTGTGAGTAACGGCACGGCCAATGGTCGTCGGTTGACGACATAAGGGGTCGCCAAATGGGCCGCCAGTTGGGCCGCCCAAGGGACCGCCAGTTGGGCCGCCAAGTGGGCCGCCAGTTGGGCCGCCCAAGGGGCCGAGGGGCCGGGTCGTTACACCACAACATAGAAGAATTCTCGTTGGTGAATTTACGTTTCGTACCTACACTATGCAGTATTACGTTGTCAATCGTAGGAGTAAAGGTGTTTAATTTATAAAGCTTATCAACCAAGGAACCATTACCAATCAAAATTTAATTATAGAAAATACTAAACATTTAATTTCCAAATGAACAAGAATAACTTGATTTGTCCAAACAAGAAATTAAAATTAAGTTTCGTCTGAAAGACGGTACAATGAATGTATTCTCCAAATCGAAATAAACATCAGTTCCTAAATAAAGCCTAAAAACACAAATAGCCTCTACTGCAGCCTTTTTTCCATTCCCCGTATAAGACGGTACAATGAATGTATTCTCCAAATCCAAATAAACATCAGTTCCTAAATAAAGCCTAAAAACACAGATAGCCTCTACTGCAGCCTTTTTTCCATTCCTCGTATAGATGTATTTTTCACCATCAAGTGGAAGTTGGCTCCTGAGACAACCCTGCATAGTGACACTTATATGAGTAGTAGCACCAGTATCTATCCACCAAGTGTCAATGGGTACAATAGCTAAATTGACTTCTGAACTAACAAGGTTGAGAAGTTTACCCTTCTTTACACGCTAGTTGGCGTACTTGAGACCGTCTTTTTTTATATGACCTTTCTTCTTGCAAAAGTAACAAGTGGATTCCTTATCCTGCTTCTTTTGCTCTTTATGGTCATTGCCTCTAGAATCTGCAGTTTGCTTTTCCTTATCTTTGTTATTGATCCTCTTTCACTTCTTGCTCGCATTTTGAGAATCAGATGTTAAGTGAGCACTTTCATATGTCTCAATCTTCAGTCTCCCCTCCTCTTACACGCATTGAGCAATAAACTCATTCAATATCCACTTTTCCTTTTGAGTATTATACGATATCTTAAAAGGAGTGAATCGTGCAGGCAGAGACATCAAGACGAAATGCACTAACATACTCTTAGACATATCGAGTTTTAGTGCTTTCAGACTTGTCGCTATATTGGACATCTCCATAATGTACTCCCTTATGTTTCCTTTACCACTGTACCGCATGGTTACTAACTTCGTAAGAAGTGTGGTAGTCTCGACCTTTTCATTTGAGGTGAATCGGTCTGCCAGTTGGTTAAGGAACCTCCTAGCATCTTCACTCTCTGTTATTGAGCCCTTTATTTGTGCCGATATGGAAAGTTTCATGATGCTTAGACTCATGCGATTTGATTTATCTCACAGCTGAAATTCAGCCCTCTGCTATATAGTGCTAGCACTAGTCAAAGGTGCGGGACGATCATTCCTTAATGCATAGTCTAAGTCCATGCATCCTAAAACTACGATCACGTATTCTTTCCAATTAGCAAAATTCGAACCAGTTAATGTTGGGATGGTATTAATGTTGGCAGTTACAGATTGCACTGATTGATTAAAAAAAATTATTTAAGCTCACAATTTAACTAAAACCAAGAACATAGATATAATAAAATTATGCAAATAAATAAAATTTTAAATGCATATAAATGGGCACCTTATGAGATACCACATACAACATTACATTTTAATGTGTAAATTAAAATATAATTTGTTAGCGGTACTCTCTGATATAACTCAATCTTCAATTGGTCACACAATGTGCCTTCTTTTGGGCTGACCCATTGTGTGCATAATATGAAACTTTATATGAGTTATATTTTGATACTGAATTTAGGAGGAATTATACCTCATTTTTAACTTTTTGTACCTAAAAATAATAAGAGCAATTAAGTATGATCTCCTAATCAATTAGTCCGGTAAAAAAATAATTGTGCTCAATTTGATATAACGTATACTAAATTCTAATTGAAATATACTGAATTTAGGAAAAATTATACTTCTTTCTGGACTTTTTATACGTATAAAAAGTGTGGTACTTAATTTGATAAAAAATATATTAGATTTTAATTATATGATACTAAATTTAGCAAGAACTATACCTCATTTACATTTTAGACTTTTTGTACCTAAAAATAATAAGGATAATTAGGGATAAAGCAATATTTATTAGAGAGCTGAAGCAAATGAAACTTTATATGTAGAGAGTAAATATGAACTTTTTCTAACATAAGGACTGAGGATGAAGTTTAAGATTCAATTGGAGATTTAAAGATAATTTACCATTATTTCAAAATTCTAATTTTATCTCAAAATAAATATTCGAAAGGTTGAACAAAATAATATCAGATTATATTTTATTTTTTATAATCTTGATTACGTGAAACTAAGATTTCCTAATAAGCACATAACTAAAAACTTTCACGAAGTCCTCATTCAAATTTAGGTACAAAAGATTATATGAAAGAGGAATTTTACGATCTACAAATCAATATCAAAAGATCAAAAATTCAAAAAAAAGTAATAAATTATTCGAATATATACCACATATTTAGTTTAGAAACAACATTTAAATTAAAGTCCTACAAAATCGAGCATCAAACTAAGACAGAAAGCCAACCTTCTTTCTCTGAAACCTTTCAATATCTATACGGATCATCAAAGTTCTGTTTTCCACTTTCATCTTAAGAAAAAGACAACAAGTAAAATCCCTCGCAAAGGGTTAAAAAAGCACAGGAGAAGAACATGCATGCACCAACACCTCCACCTCTTTTCATCTACGCTCCATGTGCTTCATTTCGTCTGCTTCTACATGATCTTCCTGCTCCACGTTAACTACGTTCCATCTTTCTAATGTCATCTATCTGTATGAGATTTTGGAACCTACCTATCTTTTCTAAATGGACAGTACTGATACATAGCTACAACTGTTTCAGTAGCAGATCGAAGGAAGGAAGGAAGAAGGAAGGTATCAGTTTAGGTTTAGGGTAAGACAGAGGAATGCCTTCCTTGTAACTTTAACCTATGAAGTGAAATGGAGAAGAAAGGTGGGAGGAAAATAAACTTTGGGCCATCCTGCAACATCACTTTTCTTGTGTTCTTTACTAGCTAGCTAGATCTTACCTGCAAGGAAGACGTTTCTAGTAACTAGTATTTCGAATTCACATTCCGATTGCTCCGAAGCCGGAGGAGAACCTGCGTGAATTACGGCGAGCTTAGCTTAGCGCGATGAAGAATTGGCAAGTGGACAGTATCAGTCAGTGCTTTGAAATTACGTTGGCATTTGGAAGCAGGAATCGAAGGACGGCACGTCTAGATGGGTGTTGTTGAAGCTGTTTCCGCCATTGATGGCGGTGCAGGAAGCGGTTAGATTGTCTTCGGCCGTGGAGAATAAATCGAGCGCGAAGGAAGACGACGACGACGACTTTTTGGTGGGCGAAGCAAAGGGGCTATCGGGCAAATTGTGCTTCGTGCTGCAACCGAGTTAGTTACATGCGAGATCAATCATGGTGGAAGAAGAGAAACAGAGATCAAATTCTTGCAGAATTAGAATGTGGCATTCACCTTGGTTGGACATCACTATCTTGCACCTTATCTTCCTTCAATGAGAGATGGGAACTATTTATCTTGCTCTTATCTGTTGCCACGAGACAAAGACAGGAGTTAATTCTTGGATCTCAATCACCAGAATTGGATAGAAGAATGAATGAACAATAGCTCTGAGTTATCCGGCCGCCACCTGTTGGCGACTCGACGTCCGGGCTGCTGCTGCTGCTGCTGCTGCAGCTGATATCCACCGGATTCATGGATTGATTGGGCGTGAAGGTGGGGGAGTTGGTGGAGGCAATGGCCGCGGAGGAAAGGCTTCTGTTCTTGAGGTCGAGGAGTTGCAGGCCCATGAATCTCCGGCCTTGCAGCTCAATCGCCCGTTGCAGCTCAGCTGCTTGCTGTTGCTCCTCTAGCTTTCTCCTCAGCAGCAGCTCTTGGCAGCTGCTGTTGTACAACATCCTTGTTCCTGATGTGCCATGGATGAATTCGATGAAATGCCTGAAGCAGAAGAAGAAGAAGAAGAAACAAGAAAGGGATCTTACCAACTTGATGAAGGTCATAAGCTTCTCTAGCATCCAGGGAAGTAGGAGTTGTGCAGCCGTAGAAATCGCCCCTCTCACAGAGCTGCTGCTTCCTGTAGCATTCAAATGAGGAATAAGATGGAGATGAGGAACTGAAGGTGATCTTGTAGGGATGGAGGAGAACCTGAACTTGTCGGGGACCTTTCCTTTCTCCTTGTAAGGCTTGACAAGCACCCGGGAATCGCACACAAAGTGCGGGTTCCCTTTCGCCAAGATCAGCTTCACAGTCTCCGGGTAGAGGAAGGTGACGAAGCCGAACATCCTCTTCTGCTGATAGGGAATTCGAACATCCTGCACCGGTCCATAGATACTGCAAAATCCAGTTGAAGCGAAGATGAGTTTCTCCGGCGATGGTGTCTTTGGTCGGATGTTCTTACCGACCTGAAGTAATTGGAGACGTCTTCTTCGCTGAAGGTGCTGTCGGCAGGGAAGGTCAAGTAGATTTGCCTCGAGCTTGGATTTGCTAAGAGATCGCTTCTTGATCTGCTCAGGAACTTGTGGGCCTCGTCGGCTCCGAGCATCAGCGCCGCCGCGGCCGCCCTGCGGTGATTTGAGACGCGTTGGGTTGGATTTCAAGAAGGTTGCGAGTGTCTTGATGCGGAAAGGAGGTACCTTTGGGTCTCGTTTTGCTGCTGTTGGAGCAAGAAGTTGAGGGATTTGGTGGACGGCGATAACGGCGAGGGCCGCTCGGAGGTTGCCGGTGAATAGGGGAGCGCGGAGGCCATGAGCTGCGAAGAGCCGCCGATCCTCTGGCTGTTTGACCCCGCTGTGTCCATCTTGGCGGCGATCGCGGACGCAGACTCCTCGGGGAGCCCGTGGAGGAACCGACAGGAGTCGCCGTTCTTGCAGTAGCCTCTCGCGAAGTAGAGGCACGGCTCCCAGCCGAGGCCGCCGCCGACGGTATCTCCGAGTCGGAGATCGGCGGCGGCGGAGGCGCTTCGGCGGTGGTGGTAGCCGTTAACTCCCCATCCCGTCCCGTAGGAAAACGCCGCGGGGTCGCCGCTCCGAGTAGGGCCCCGGCAGTCGACGCCGTCGCGGAAGGCGAGTTGGTCGGGGAGGTGGAACTCGTCTGCAAGATCGCCGCCCCCGTAGAAGGGTTTGGCGCCCGCGAGCTCCTCCGGGCTCAGGAGCTCGTCCAAGGAGCTGCTGTTGGAGCGGGAGAAGACGGCGGCAGCGTGCCAAGAGGGGGAGAGCAAGCGGGAGGCGGAGTTCTGGCGGAGCAGGAAGGAGGAAGGCGAGACAGGGGCGGCGGCGGCGGCGGCAAGGCCGAGCTCCTTCCTGGCTTTGGCGACCAAGGCATAAAGGTGCGCCTCCGGCCCAAACGCCAGCCGGATGATATCCTTCTCCCCGTTCTCCTGCAGCAGGAGGAAGCCCATGATCTTGTGAGCGTTCTCCGGATCCAAGCTCTGCAACCTCGCGAACACCGTCCTGGTCGCCTCGTAGGAGTCCATGACTGCAACTCTCGCCTTCAAAGCTCCCTCCTTTATATATAGCACCCACAGCACCACCACCACCACCAACTATTGAAGCCGCTAACAGTACCAGCTACTGATCACTGATTCCATTCTCCACGACGAAAGCGATCGAGATCCTGGCCTGCAACGCCGGCGCGAGTGCTCCGGCTTAAACTTCGATCTCCCTTTTTGGTGGCGAAGGCCAGAAATGATAGAATGGCGCTCCGACCTGGTCAAAGACGACTCATTTACCCTGCTTCGCCTCTCTTTCTTTCTTTCTCCTGCTGTCCTTGTTGCTGGTCCTTAAAATTGTCCTTTTCTGTCCACTGTCACTGAGACGGCCGCGTACTGTTCCGAAATAACATCACATGCCGCAGCAGCAAGTGTTTTTAATTTTTTTTTGGTTTACACCATCACAGAACACGCCATTACAGACAAGACGAAGGAGGCAGGCAGCAGGTTGTTCATTTGTTTAGGGATGATGATCGCGTATTAGAAGCCCAAGTTTCAAGATTTCGGCCGGCTACACGTTTCAAATGCATGATTAATTATCTCAGTTAGTCATCTTGCTCTATCCTCTCCATTTTATTTTGTAAAATTGAACACGGATATTAAGATACTGGACTTCTAGATCGTTCATCGCAAATGATTCTCAATTTATTTTGATGACCGATAAAAAAAATTTCGTAGAGCTGGATCGATCACTCCAAGTTAGGGGCGAGCAAAAGTTTGGTCAAACAGAGTTAACCGACCGAACCGACCGAAATTTATAGTTTGGTTCCGTTAAAACGAAAATTTGGTTTTTTTCTCTGAAACATCGATTATATCGGCTTAATCGGTCCGATTTTGGATTTTAAACTCGAAATTCGGTTAAACCGATTAAACCGATTTTATTATCAAACCAAACCGGATCAGGCAATGCCTGATCGGTCACGACAACGCCTGATTGGTCACCGTGATCGATCAAGCAAGTTATAGATTAAGGATGAACATGATTATATAATATGACACTCAACACAAAAAAAAAAAATTGATTATTTCGGATTAAAAACCGAATAAACCGATGTTTTATCGATCGGTTCGGTTCGGTTTTTTACGAAAAGTTCAGTTAGTTTGGTTTTAAACCAATTGCTCAGCCCTACTTTAGGTTCATCTCCTACCTAGTTTAATATTTTATTTTCTATTTTATTTTACAAAGATGATATCCTAGATGAAAAATCTTTAAAAAAATTTCAAATAATGATAATTTATACATACAGTGATTTTTGACGGATTCATCGTACCTCTCAGAATATAATTTAATTCGAGGTAATGGTCGAAGATCGCTAATGATATCCGAATAATAATTAAACGTGTACTCATATCATCTTTTAAAATTTTGTCACTGAGCTCTAAATAATTCTAAATTTCCTATGTTGTTAATAAGTAGTAGTTTATCTTTTAGTTTTTAAAAAATAACACTTAATTCTCTTTAATTAGAAGTTAAAAAGACAAAAAATAATAAATGACTAAAATAATTCGGTTGAGATTATTCTACGTGAAATATCCTTAATGAAAATTAACTTTAAAAAGTAAAAAAAAATCTTAAAATTTAATCTTAACCAAAGATGAATTATATATAGGTCAAAAATCTCACTTATTTTAAAAAAAAACTCTCACATAATTCATATATGCACCCATATAAATAATAGAAAAATAATAACTCAAAAAAGAATAATCATCAAAAAAACTCATTCCACCATTTTTATCAAGCAAAAAAAATCAAAATTTTAAATTGATATATCAAAATCAACTAAAGATAAAACAAAATTCATCATTAAAATCTCCTCATCATCAATAAATATGACATAAAATAAAATAAGATTGAAATATTAATGTAACAGAATTATACCAATACACGTCAAATATATTATAAAATTCAAGAAAAAAAATTAGTGGATGTTATGGTTAAAATATTAATTCTTAAACATTTGGGATCCTCTATCCCGAGATAGTGCCTATCCCGTCTGTCTCGTTCCCAACGATAGTCGACAAGTCGTCCGATTGTCGATCGGACACCGTCGATGAATTTTGATCGTCGTACCAAATCAAATAATATCTTAGAAGAATGGTGAATCAGTCGGAATCACTCTAATTGCAATCTTGTTGGATTTGACAATGAATCCGACGAGATCGTAATTGCGACATTCCCGAAGGATTTACCGTACCCCCGGGGTATAGTTTTGTTCAGGACGGTGGTCGAAGGCTGCCGATCATGCCTGATCGACGATCGAATGACTCGCCGATCATCATCGAAGAGCAAAATAGATAGGACAAGGATTTTTTTTTGTGACAGAGAATCTGCCCTCCTTAATATATAATATAAACCCAAAAATCAGAATCTAATGGAGGTCAATAATCATCCGTATATAGAAAAATGATGAATATAAATTTTAAATGATGAATATAAATTTTTCCGATTGATGGATAAATAAAATTGAAGAAAAAAAATAAAACTTCAATAGTTTCACTTTCAAAAAAAATTCAAATTAAGCTTAAACATCCACGGGAATTTTTATTTTTTACTTTTTTATTATCTAGAATTCTGAAATTTTTCAGTAATAATATTTTAGTTAGAATAATTTTAATGTTCAAAATTAAAATATAGGTCAGCAAACTAATAAATTATTTTGATTATTTATTTTACTTCAGATTGAAGGACGAAAAATATAGACAGATTAAAGTTATTTAAACTTTGTTTTTTTACAAGCAGGTCAGAGTGTGGGACAGCAGTGGAGAGTGTTCATCGCAGCTCAGGGTTAGGGACGCTCACATGGGAGTTGGGGTGCGTGCTCTTGCTCTGCTTTTTCGGCCTCTACCGACCTGCAATCTTTACAGGAATTCAAGCAGTTTGAACTGTAAATAAACTGGCAAAGGAGCATGCATGCACCCAAGTAGGTGGGTGATTAGATTCTCGTATAATTTACTGATGATCATGACACCCTGCCAATAAAATAGACACCCCTGTTAGTATAATTCGTTTGACCTTATCTGGTATCTGCTGCTAATTGTGTTGGGACTGAAATTATGGATAAGGGAAGGAGGGAAATATATATCAAGAAGTGTGTGTTGTGTAGTATAAGGGCGATGGTTTATAAGGAAGGGGGTTGAGAGATACGTGAGGAGGCAGGCACCACTCTTTAATTGCAGGAATTGGCACCTACCTCTCTTGGTGGCGATGGCTGATGCAGACAGGGAAGCCAATGGAAAGCCAGCCGCTTTTGGAGACCAGAGGAGCTTTTTGCCACTGATGAGCATTTCTGCCGCACTCGGAGACCACAAATGTCCTTGTCCGAGCACGCACCGTCTTCCACTCTCCGTGTTCTCACTTTGCGACCAATGAGAAAGAATTCGAGTTCGGACACTCTGTTTGAAAATGAACTGACAACTTAATTTGATTGATACGGTGAGTGTGGAAAGTTACCGTTGGGTGAAGGAGATCGAATCGGCAAATTGAGTTTGTTTGGGTTAGAGTTAAGAGGAGTGATCAATAGGACTCGGTCTGTTCGGTAGAGCCGATTCGTCAGTTCGCTCGGTAGAGCCGATCTGCCTATCAATCCGCGGTCTATTCGGTAGAGTCGACTTGTCAGTCTATCTGCCAGTTTGCTCGGTTGAGTTGATCCACCAGTTGACAGCCAAGTCCTGTTTGATCGACATAGTTGATCGGACGCTCCGACTTACTTCCACTCAAACCTGACGCCTCTCCCAAATTTAAATACCTAGACGTTCTAGCACATGGATTGATGTGATACGTAGAACAATATGACGTGATATATGGAACAATATGACGTGATCTTGGCCTTGCCTACGGGTAGGTTCATAGGCCGGGCCCGCCAGCCAGTCTAGCGCCAGGAAGATTTAGTAGATGGATCAGCGAAGGTGTTAAATATCAAACTTTGGAGGGTTTAAATGTAAATTTACCTAAATTAAGGACTCAGTTGGAAGTACGGGAAGAGGAGGGGCTAAATTGGATAATGCTAGGGCATATTAATACTGTTTTTTTTCCTCGTCGTGACTCGCGAGCCGCATCCTCTTCGACCTCTTCCTCTTTTTCTTCCAGTGCGCCGACAAAGAGGCGAGTTCCGCGCGCCGGTGCGATCAGAGCCGTCGGAGCAAGCGACCATCGTTCGCTCATCCTCCACGCGCCGGAGGCTCGACGCCTCGCTCCTGGGGCAGGGATACTCATCGGGCGAAGCTTGCGCTGCAAGCACCGTCGCCGGAGAAAGGCAAAGGTCGCGACACCGTCGACTCCTTCGAGATCCAACTGGTGCCGGGCGATCTTGACCTCCTCGCCAGTGAGTTTCGCCGTGGTGAGTCTCCACCTCTCCCTCTCTTTCGATGTTGTTTTTCCAATCGCTCCTAATCGGATCGCCAGATTTCTCTAGGGTTCGGAGAAGTGGTGTCGATCCAGGGACTGGATTTCCCTACCTGCTCTCGGCAGATCAGACGGCATTGGCGATCCTCGCGCCGGAAAGGGTACCGTGAGCTACCGACTGGTTTGACCTACGATTGAACTTGGTGAGTTGAAAATGATTAGGGTTTGGTTGTTTCGGTTTGCAAATTGAGCCTGGGTTCTGTTACCAGGAGCTATGAATTGATCTTGATCTTGAGGTTGGACTGCTAAGGGGTCGCGCGAGTTCTGCTCTCCCTGCTTGGCTTTGTTTTGCGTGGTCCAGCTCTGATCTGAGGAGTTCCTACCCTGACCGTGAGGTGAGTTGATGATCTCTGTGTTCTTGGTATTCGGTTTGCAGGTTTGAGCTTGGATGTTGTTTTGAGCTGGCTGATAGATTTAGGGTTGTGGATTGGAGAAGTATGATCTGTTGGTGGGGTTTGTAGTACCGTGTGTGAGTTTAGTATTTGATTGGGTCAAGTCTTTGGGTTTGGAATTTTGGTCAGAATGCTAAGCGGGGGATTTGTCTTGAGAAGGTATTGAATCGATAAATGGGTTTAATTAAACATAATCTGATTAAGGGTAGGTGTAGTAAAATTGAATTATTTAATTAGGATTGGTTGGTTAGAGGTAATTAACCCTAATTAAATAGGTTGTGTTATGTTAGCTAACTCTCGTATGAGATTGAAGCTAAATCATTATGTTATTTGCATGCAGGGCCTTGATTGGATTCCGGTTGGCTTGGATCTTATTTCTGGACGGGGGGTTCTTACGCGCACAGACTCCGTCATCTTGAGGCGGGTACCTCTGACTTATCTCCTAGATAGTCACAGCTTTATATGCTTGATATGCTAGGATTAGCGATAGGGTGTTATTTGCGTGTATTTGTTTTCCGTTACTATGATATATATACTAGACCTGATATGTGATACTGATACCCTCTAGGATTTAGGATATGGTGCATAATTATATGTGATCCTTGCATATCATGTTGATGTAGGTGGATTAGATAGTAGATGCTGTGGTGACTGACGTCATGCATCATCGTGCACCTTGCATCACTGTCGACCAGGGGCCCATTGTTGGGTAGGCTAGGTCGACAGTCATACTGACCTACCCATACGGCCACTCATGGGTTAGTGGTTGACGGAGTATGGGTAGGATGCTCTGTGCTGCTCCGCTCATGCACTCATGGGTTAGTGGACCGGAGCGTGGTAGCAGGCAGGGGTCCCTCCATGAGTTGCCCTAATACCAGGAGATGAGAGAGAGATTTCTCCCCCATATCACATGGGGTGGGTGTAACACTCAGATAGAGATATCCCCCAGTTCTACGGATGATGACCAGGGGTAGGGATGGCTACCCGGATATGTCATGGGGTAGGGGTGTTACACCGACAGCATACCGTCTACTCGATCGCTCTATTACACGGGGTAGGGATGATCCCCCGGATGGGTCGAGTACTGATGGAGTCACAGCTCTACGCCGGAGGTTGGCTTCCTGCTCAGCTTCCTCCCGTATACAGGTGACGATGTCTGACCGGCGACAGAGGTGACCATGTCATTGCACCATGTGCATACGTATTTCTTTACAATTGCTGTATGTGGTTGTTGCACATGATTTACATGCACATTCAGGAGACCCTTTTTCATGGTCTTGATGACCCTGCATCGCTGGTATGTTTGTTCTACTTCTCGGATTTGCTTTATTTAGTATGGATAGTACCTGTGATATTTTGATAGTTGTAACTCTATTGCTAGCTTAGACTATCTTGCATATATATGAGTTATCAGCTGAGTTCTTTGAACTCACCCCGTAGCTCCTTGTTTTATTTCAGGTTGATCGCCAGGAGGGTCCAGCTGCCAGTCCCATCACCTTGCGTCGAGATGTTTTCTTGATTTATAGTCCCTGTATTGGGTGTCGGTACTGTGTATTTGCTTTATTATCTTCCGTTGTGTTCTTATTCGATTTGGTTGTACTTTTGTGTGCCGTGGAGGCCCTTGTGTCTTTTAACTTTGTTGTTAGTCATACCGGTATGCACGTCTTCCTTGGTTTTGTACGCTAGTTTGGTGTTTTGGTCTTGAGTTTGTGAATTGTCCGTCGGGCGTGGGGGAAACTGGCCGATCCGTATCGGTCGAGCGACTCCTCGGGGCGTGACAGAAGGTGTGGATTGCCGAGCCCAGGAACCCTCGGAGTGGCGTCTAGCTAGCCACCAATGGAGTTGGTCGGATTGACCATCAGCCGTTGTCCTAGTCGGGCACGTGGTTGCCCATGTCCCCTGGCTATTTCCCGACCTAGAGCTAGGTCGAGCGCCACAGTCGGATGCGTGATGATCCACGCTCCAATCTCATTGCAAGAACCAGATACTCAACAAAATCAGACAAACCTCACTTGGTAAACCCCCGACTCAGGACGTACCCTGCGCTCCTATTCTACCAGACGGACGCGTGGCTGCCCACGCTCACTGGCTACTGCCTGACTCGGTCCCCGACACTCGGACCCGCCAGTCGACCTTTGGGGTACAGGCTATGTCACTTCTTCACCCCCTATATCATCATATCCAGGGTACGATCCTGCTAACGGGGTTCCGCACACCTCACTCATCTCTGACACTTATCCCGGTCAGTCCGCCCAGCCAGTACTCTCGTACTGCTCGAGCACCCCGCGCCATGCCGCGCCACTCCTAAGTGCTCCCTACGAGCTGACTATCACACTCTTGTCTCGTCAGTATGGATAAAGGTTGTCAGCTCCCCCGGCTATATAAACTTCACACTCCCCTACCGCAGGTACGCGCGCGAAAACTTTCTGGCCTCTTGCCTCATTTCAATATTGCTCCACTATTATACCTGCGGATCCTGACTTGACTGTCGAAGTGCCTGACCGGGGAAATCTCCGGCGGGTCTACTAACGGTCGCTGTTTTGCAGAGCCACACCGGAGCGCGGCCAGTTAGCAGCCACCTCACCAGCCGTATCTACCTGTTCAGAATCATAGAAAAATGAATAGCAAGATAACCCAACAAACAAAGTTCCCAGTCAAAATGTCTAAATGATTGGATTCTCTCCCTCATCCCCGCTTTAAATGACTTTTTACCACTGGCTTTACTAGCTTCATTCCCAATGCTGCTTTTCCTGTCCCTCCCTTTCATTTACTGATTGATACAGAAAAGCTAAACAAAAACAAAAGTTAAAACTGAGCAGTCTCAAAAGCCTTCTTTGCTACATGCCCTCGGGCAAATGGCATGCAGTGGGGGGTCCGTGGTGTTCTTTTCCTAGTGGGAATTTCATTATTAACCAAGGCAGTGGACTCCAACAGTGTGCCTGCCTCATGCTGCTCCAAAATGTTATGATTCAACTGCAACTCCAGCCCCACCAAAGCCAACGCCATTGATCAGATTTCCATGTGACAATGTCAGTGGCTGTCCTGCACAGTAACCAAACAGTAGTGAATTGTGGTACAGGAATATAAAGCAGAAATGAACGAGCAAAGGTTCATCTGTAGTGATTCGGAGGAACAGTTGGTGTGCATTGAAACATCTCTTAGATGATGGGAGGAGGAGCGCTAGGGAACCTCCCCATGTGGGGATCAGCTGGTGCTGGGACGCAACTGATTATCCTGCTTGTGATGGATTCCAGAGAGAGATGACATTGCAACTAGACTACTGTCTCCCCGGTTTCTCCAAAGTGTTCATGGAGAAGCTTTCTTCCTGATCATCTCTTTGTTGGATCGAGGTGGATTCACTAGAGGGGATAAGTTGGTTTTAATAGGGACAATAACATTCAAAAGAATAAAGCAAGAGACAGAGGTTTTATTTGGTTTGCAACATGTGAGGTTGTTAATTCAAGACGAAAGTACTAAAAAATTCTTTCGAGAAAACGGAATAGCCTCTTATAAATTTTAAGAGCTCTAAACAGTAATTGAAAATACAAGTATTGTCTTTTATAATTGGGTTTAGGGTTCTATTTATAGCTTCTTAGTCAACAGTGATTGTTTGCTAACGTGACAAATCTAGACATCTCTATCGAGTCAAGGCGCTTCAATGTGGATAAATTTTATCAGCGTCGCACAACGGCTGCTTAACGGTCCTTTATTGAATAGAGGCGTCTAGTGGCTCAATCGAATAAAGGTGTCTGGAAGGATTCAGGCGCCTGAATGGTCAACATAAGCGATTGATCATTCTCTTGCTTGGGTGATACTTTAGTCGTTCAAAGTTGAGATCACCCGAATTCAACTCCGGTCTTTCTCTTTGAGCAAACTTCCTCCTGTTTCTCGTCCCTCGGATAGATCGGCGCGTCCTTTTTTTCCACCAGTGTACTCTTCCGCAGCTCTTCATCTCTCAGATGCACCGAGTCCATCAACTCGCTTCCTGTGCCATCCTTTTCGCTTACTGTATCTTCGCTCGATTTCTTATATTCTTAAATCCCCGCACATTTAGACACAAACATCAAATTCGCAAAACCTAATTTAATTCAGCTGATCACATCAAAATTAATCTTGGGGTATTTATACCCTCTCCTCTTATTTTAATAATAAAGGAAGATTTGAGCGGAATCATAGCAATGGGGCCAATTAGTCAGTGCCTGTTTGTGATCGATTAGTTAATTAATTATGCAACCAATAGCTAATATGAATGATTAGTGCGAGCTAGCAAACAAATGGTTTCCCCATAATATTAATTCAAGCTGATGATTCCCTCTGCATTGAGGCAGTCGCTTTCGGGAGTGAAGTGGCTTGTCTCCTGATGCCTGCAGATTGCCTCCATCAATGGAGGATTGCCAGATGCTAACAAGAAATTAACTTGGTGATGGTTTGGACAAAGGAAGGACCCCAGACCTACAAGGACACACTCAGTAGTGTTGCCCTACTACTGCCTTGCTTTTCAAACACGTTAGTGAGGCTTGGAAAAACAAAGGCAGAGAAGGGCGTTTCACTGTCATCTACAGACTGCAGTGATTATATTTGCTTAGAGAGGATTGAGATTGAGATTGAGATTGAGAGCAGCTAGGTGTTGGTTGGAGAGTCGTTTTCAGTATGCATGGACGGCACTTACTGGATTCTTTTGGCAGAAAAAATTGACAGGAAAAGGACTGCAATGGAATCCAATCATTTTGGAGAGTCATTTCATGGCCATCCTTGCTGTCAGCCATCCACTGAGTAAAACTTTCCTACAGACACGTTTCTGAGAAGCCCCATGCACCTTGTCTAAAGCCTCCACTATGTTTTCCAGAGAAGGCTAAGCATGAACTGTTCAGCAGCTTTGCTGAGCACTTGCAATCCTGAAGAAGTACATCAACGTAGTCTGTAGCAGAAAAAACAGTGTTCCACAGCTACGGCAGAAAAATCTCTGGCCGCAACCTCAGATGAAGAAGAGTTTATCAACATGTTCATGAAAATGTGGAGCAAAACTTTATTATTCATGGAGCAGAAACTCCGGTAGCACATATTCTCTCATCTTGGAACTCACTCACTGTCTATAATTTTATATTAATATCAGTGATTCTATGTTATTGTTGGTGGACACCTCGCCGGTTGGATGGAGGGTGAGATTGATTTCCTCGAACGCTCATTGTCATGGGTGATGGAGAGCTATCAAAAGTTCCTAGGTTCAAGATGTTTAGTTTACCTCTTTTTATAGGATGAAGATGGTATTCACGTTCGTTCTTCTACTGAGATTCTTATGGTTGTAATGACTTATTACTACCCTTTTAATGCGGATAAAGAATGTGTTTGCTGCTTAAATCTTGACCATCTTCGTTTCTTCAGACGAGCTCGATAGTAACCTACGTTTTATGGCAATATCTTTTTTATTTAGACGGGTAGGACTGGAATAGGATTTTGAGCAAGAAAGAGTTGGGAGCTTGGTGTTCGAGATATACTTTTGAGAGTTCAAAAATAAATTGAAATTATAAAATTCTAACTTAGTTGTTGAGTGACCCGAACTGTCTTGTATGCAGAATACAGACTCCGAGCTAGAATTCCTAAGCAGAATTTCCCGAACCGAACTTCCCAACCCAGTCTTCCCGAACTGGTCTTCCGAACCGGATTTCCCGACCCGGACTTCCCGACTCGACTTTTTGAACTGGTCTTCCCGAACTGAACTTCCTGAATCAGAGAAGAAAAGTTGTTGAGGCCTGCGTAATGCAATTTCCTTGAAACAGATTTGTCCTCCTCTGACTGTGCTTCGAGGTTCCAATGGATGTCTGTTTCTCAGGATACAACAGCGGGACCACGGGCACAACGAAGCACTCATTGCTCGTGGCGAACTGAAGAAGTACCCGATTGCTACCAGGGTAATCGCCGAGGATTTAGGAACGAGGTGGAAGACAATCTTTGCTCGTTGTCTATATCCTTTTTGCTATCGGTCACAACCTCTTTATATAAGACTTAGACCCATGCAGTAATTAATGACCGAATTAACGTCATTTACTGCTAATTAACCAGATCCAAACGTCTGAGGTTATCGATTTTGCATTAATCAACAGTTAATGCATCCGTTACATTTGAGCAAAAAGTTTCCCGACCGGTCCGGCATTGGACGCGCGCAGGTCGTGCACGCACACGAATCAACTTGGTTCAGTACAAATCCGAGTCCTAGATTTGCACCCCCTGTACACCCACGCATGAGAGAGAGCTCTCCCCATACTTTTGTTCACAACTAACATGCTTGTAAAACAATTTAAACCAACTAATATACCTTGAAACTCTCAATGTGGATTAAAGTCTCATTCACAATGGAATCTCTTTACTCTTCACCTTCCTTTCCATTCACAATGTATCCAACACTTGGTTAGCAAGTCGAGAGCCGGATCGGAGTCAGGAGATTAATTCGGAGTCGGGAGATTAGTCCAAAGTTGGAGTAACTTTTGATGACTTAGCTACCTTTGAGATCCGATACGTGGACTCCCTTTGACATGTATCCTTCTTGGGTAACTCCCGACATCACTATATATTCAATCGTAAGAAGGAGAAAGACAACAATGTATCAAAGTATCAAAGAGCAAATTTTGAACGAAATTAGCAAGATCAAACATTCATACTCACTCTGTCATGTTGATCCAAATTCTAAGAGCATGCATAAAACTGGAAAAGCAATCAGGTAAGTTTATAATTGATTTAAATCAAATATGAGAAATCAAAAACTTCTGAAGACTAAAGATTAATTTGATTGATTGTGCCTGATGATTCTAGGGCGTGCAGTGATCGCTCGCCTTCGCGCCGGCGACCGGAGCTCCTCGGCGTCGACGAGGAACGCGACAGCACTTCTGACGGTCAAGATTCTATTCCGATGGCATTGAACGGCTGAAGAAGAACTCCGGCACAGGAGGCGGAGAGGACTCGGCGACGTCGACGACACGCCGACCGCCGCGGCCTCTGCTTCTTATCGTCGACGATGCGACCGAAGTCAACGCTAAGAAATGGTTGACTTCCATCTACCGGTCAAGCTGCGTCATCCCAAACCGTCATACGCATACTTGAAGACCGCGTCTATGCGACCCCTTCAACTAACTCCCCGCCATCCAATTTCTGAACTCCCCAAAACCATACCTAGATTCTGAATCCCCCAAGACGGTGGGTCCCGCGTTGCTCGTGGGTCACCGTCCAGTGAGTACGCGATGCACGAGCGTGACAGCTAAGTACGGAAGGCAAATCGATACCCGATCGGTACCCAACTAGTCGCGTGATGCCATGTCGTCGTTTGTGGACACGTGTCTTATGGTAGTTGGATATAATAAAATGACATGGAAATTTTGACTTGTCCGTAATTTGTTATAGTGGTCGAGAGAGAGGGGGAAGAGAGCCATTGCGACGGAAATCGATCTCGACCTCGTTCCCTTCACGGTTTCTCTCGATCGATCTCATTCTGTGGGATTAGCTGGATCCGTCCCAGGAGACGCCGTTGAAGGCTCCGGCGCCGACGCAGACGTCGTCGTCGAACGGTCTCATCCGGTGCCGCTCGCCGTCCGCACCGGAGCTCAGCCGCGTGCGCTCCGAGATCCAGGACAAGATGAGGCGGGTGCGACAGGGGAGTGTCCCCGACATCATCCAGCGCTACCGAGGCATCGTCCTCGTTGTCGCGGTCCCTCTCTTCCTAGTATGTTTCATCCTATTCGTCGTGTCCCGCGCTCCTGGGAGCATTTCCAGGAAGGCGATTCCTGGAGGGCTTGCGGGATCTAGGAGCTACGCTGTTATATTTGACGCGGGGAGTTCTGGGAGTAGGGTTCATGTCTTCTGCTTTGATAAAAATTTGGATCTACTGCATATAGAGAAAAAATTGGAACTGTTTGAACATGTAAGGGTTACAATTTTTCCTCCTTATTCTGTTTTTCGCCTTTATTTTTCTATAGCTCCAACACAATCTTTTTTGTGCTTGATATAATTTCTTCTAAATTAATTTCGTTAAATTTTGCATGAACGTAGGAATTTAAGAAGCTTAAACATGTCAATTTTCGGATTGTAAAGATTGTATTGATGCCATTGTTGTTCATTGCAGGGGAAACGATTGCATCAAATACTAAGAACACATCTTTAGCATCCTAGAATTAGATAGAAGATGAGGGACTACATGTATTTGAACCGAAGACTATGCTAGGATACCATGTAAAAAATTTAGATTAGGAGATTGTATTTGTTACTATTGTTCACTAAATTGGAACTGCTACATCATACATATATGTAGGACACAATTATAACATCCTAGAAGTAGGCAGAAGATGTGGGACCTCCAGCTGACACTGATGGTAGAGATCAAACATCCCCCAGTATTATCTCTTCAAGGGTTCAAGACACTACTCAAGGTGATTCCCGGAAGACTGTCCTCCTTCAATCTTCACCTCCTACCTAAATCCTCCATCTTATCCTCAAAGGCGGAGATGCGGTCTCTAGTAAGAAGCTACTGCTTCTCCTCCTCATGCTCCTTCCAATGAAGGCATCACCTAATTAGCCATCAAGGCACCTTGTGGCTCTGGTGAGGCTGACACAATAGGAGAAGATCCAACACCCTAGTACCCATTCAATTCCTTATCTCCTCCATCATTGATGCTATCTGCTACAGTGCCTTATTGCTACACCTTCCAATGGACACTTGACCTTATTCCATTATGGTTCCTTCACAAGCAAATTTTGTCATCTGCTTTCCTTCACGATGAACAGAGCTTCTTGCCTACCTTCAAATGATGTCATTGCCATTCCCTTCAAGAATGGGACACAATCTTCTCCCTGAACACCTCATCTTTAAGGATCTCTAGAAATCCTAAATTTTCCGTAATCAGAAGGAGATCCAATCTCCTCTCCATACCTCATCTTCAAGATCTTCCTGCAGGTTCTTCTGATGCGTTCACCATTGCCACCACAAGCATTAGCTTTATACTCTGTTTGTTGAGTAGTTCTTTCCTTGTGCTACCATCCTCTCCATGCATAAAAAAAATATATATATATGACAAAGAGGAAGCCTCATTCCTGACCAGTTCTAATGTCGATAATTCCTTCACTCGGGCAAAGCCATAAAATGCTATCAAGTTTCTAAAGTGCTTTCACAGTTGTATAACGTACTGTTCGCCTTTAGTGAGCAATAATATCATAATACAAACTTCTGTCCTTAATACTATACATTTTAACTTTGAAGCTTAAATCTGAAATTTCTAATCAATTCAAACATAGAAAATGGTCTTGAAGAATATCTAATTTTTATCTTTTTAGTGAGATGGAATTGCAAGTACAAATAATTTTGTGTGTAAAATTTTGGACTAATTACTTCTTTTTCTTTCACTTGCAGATAAAACCTGGATTGAGTGCTTATGCTAATGACCCTCAGCAGGCTGCAGATTCACTTATTCCTCTCTTGGAGAAAGCAGAGAGTGTTATCCCAAAAGAATTGAGACATAAAACGCCTGTCAGAGTTGGGGTAAATTGTATTTCGTTGTCCTATCAAGCTTGTGTTATGGATTGACATTTTCCTGCTGTGTAGTTATCCTATTATGATATCCATGCAGGCGACAGCAGGTCTTAGAGCTCTTGGAGATGAAGCATCTGGACAAATTTTGCAAGCGGTAAAATTTCCTGCTTGTTCCTTGGCAACATGAATATTGAACAAATATTTCAACATTTCATTCCAATCAACTTGATTTATGTCCGCTAACTTTCTTCATAGCTTACTTGATTAATCTTAACTTTTATGTGTTGTCTTTTTGTTTGGGGTCATTTACACAGGTTAGAGAGTTACTTCAACACAAGAGCTCATTAAAATTCCAGTCAGATGGGGTAACTGTTCTTGATGGAACCCAGGAAGGTGCTTATCAATGGGTATGTAGCACAAATTTCTTTAATTCAGATTGAAATTTATAGAAGATATTGCTTGCTGTTACTGCTTTTTGATTGTTGGATTTTAGTTATATGACTTTGTAACTAGCAACAAAATCAAGAAGCATTATATCTTCTGAATAAAAATTTCCATGCTGATTTGGTTGACTCACTTGTATACTTGGCTCAGTGTCTTGTGAAATTAGCAAAATATGGTTTACAGATAATTAATTGACAATCTTGTTTGGTTTCACATAGGCCTTGGATACTAGTGAATTCCCTTTTGGTTCTTTTATTACGCTAGCATTTCTATTGGGATTACTAGTGTAGGCCATGGTGGACGTGTCAAAATGGATGACAATTTAGCCACATTGCCCAAATTTTTTGAAAACCAAATCAATCCATGTCAAGATTATGTCTTTAACAAAAGAAGGTACAAGAACAGGTTATTCAATTTTACCCGATATAGGATTATCTATTTAATTGATTTGACGAACGAGAGGAAGGCCAAAAAAGACTTGATTGGCAACAATAAAACAAGATAATATTTATTTAAATATAGATAATGATATAATAGGAGACAAAGTCTAATGGCGTAGAAGGATCCATATAGCCAACCCCGTCTGGTGGGATAAGACTTGGTTGTTGTTGTTATTGTAGTATAGGATTATATATTTGTACATGTTTGCTGATTCTATTCTTTTATTAGATTCTTCTATTGTTTGAGGTACTTGCAGCATCAAGCTTTAGTTGAAGTTGATTGATTGTAGTGTGCCTTGGAACTTTTATAATATTGTGGTACTACCTGCCATATTTTATGCTTAGAGTGCTGGGCAACTTTGAAGCAATACTACAGAAAACTAATGCAATTGAAATAACATAGAGTATTAAAAAAAGATAAAACAATAGCACCGTATAGAAATAAATCAAGTGTATTTCCAATAAAAATCAAGTGTATTTCCAGTAAACTATAAAAATTATTAAAGTGTAGAAAATAGGTTGAGGTGATATGCACATGTTCAAAGGAGACGAATAAATTTTATAGTTGAAGGTGTAAGAATAAAGAGATTTAAGAAAATTCAAGTTAATTTAATTGATCTGATATTTATAATAGTATTACAGTTTTGCATACACTTTTATGGAAAGATAGGATTCACATATTGACCCCAATAGTTGGAATTTACGCAGGCCTGATGTTGACGATGACAGTTGGAAGATCTATTGATGAATAACTACCTGATTAACTATAAATATTCAACCTGTATCAAATCTGTCTCTTTGCATATGTGCTTAATTATAGATTTGAACTTCTAACTCATTGAAGGATTATGTAGATCTTAACTACTCAAACATGAACTATATTGCATTCCATCACCCTAAAATTTCTGGCACCTTTTTGTATAATAGCATGTTTGATGCTGCCCAATCTATCTCTTTCTAGCTCATCAATAGACATCCTGACTCCTTAATATGTTAATTTCTGCCTAAGATCATGTTCCTCTTTTTACATGGTTTTTATGTCTTACAAAGAAAATTCTTTCTTGCAGATTACTATCAACTATCTTTCAGGAAGACTTGGAAAGTCTTATGCAGATACGGTTGGGGTAGTTGATTTGGGAGGTGGATCGGTTCAAATGGCTTATGCCATTTCAGAAGAAGATGCTAAAAAGGCACCAAAAGTTTCAGATGGAGAGGATTCATATGTGCAGAAGTTGTTTCTCAAAGGAAGTCATTATTACTTATATGTCCACAGGTATCACATCTTTTCAGCTTTTCTCCTAATTGTGAGAACTTTTTCCCTGTGGCATTCTGGCGATAAACCTGTAATGGTTTCTAAGTAATTGTTAGTGATGATTTTAAAGTAACTTTGAGTTTGAAATCTTATGTGATAGTTGTTGCCTAGGTTAATTGGCTGATGTTTACCATGCAGTTATCTTCACTATGGTTTGTTAGCTGCTCGTGCTGAGATTCTGAAGATTTCTGGTGATGTCAGCAACTGTATATTGGATGGCTATCATGGTATATTAGTTATATTTACTAAAATTCCATCTTCTTACTTTGGTCTATACTTGCTCTTCCTGTTCCAATTTGACCTATTTTTAATAGAATATGGTGTTAATTTTCAAAATGGTCACGCAACTAGAATAGCTAATCTGATACTTGGAACTTACAACATTATTTGGAGGCCCTGTATGTTTCTGCTTTTCTTCCATGTTTACCACTGAGCAAACAAGAGTCCAGTAAAATGATCCAGCCAATGATATGTTTCTAATAATTATAAAGAGCATTTTGCGCCTATGATATCTTTGGGCTCTTAGGTGATTACAAATCATCATTTGGCAACTAATGAGCAGGCTTCTTTTACCTCACAGACAATGTTCCATGTATTTGATATGGAGATTTATTATTTGTAATCAGTATTCTATTTATCATTTAGAATACACAGATCTTTCCACATAGGATACCTCACCTCTGTGCACCATCCAATCATTCATTTGAAAATGCAGGCACATGCAAGCAAGTCACATACATCTTATCATTACCTAGAAAACCAAGGACAAAATTCTTGGACATTCATCATGGCAGCAGATTCAAGCCATATTTCCATGACGTGATTCCTATCTCTTGCATAGCATACTAACCGATCAAACAAACTTCCCTGGTCTAGTCCATATTGTGTTTCTGAATTAATCTCTAGTAATCTTAGCTAGTTTTCTCTCATTTTGGCATGAGGAATTAATAGACTTCTTTCTCTGCCTGAACCTGCATGTTCTTACAATGACATGTCGGCTCTCAAGATCAGCCTAATAATTTTCATCTCATGAAGGTTCGTACTCGTATGGTGACGCGACATACAAAGCATCAGCTTCACCATCCGGCGCCAGCTTCTCCAAATGCAAAGACGACGCAGTTAAGGCTCTCAGGGTTGGTGAACCGGCATGCGCTAATATGAAGTGTACATTCCGTGGCATCTGGAACGGGGGAGGTGGAGACGGGCAGAAAAATTTGTTCGTCGCATCCTTTTTCTTTGACAGGGCTTTCGAGGTAATAACATTTGATTCTTGCATATCTTGTTCATTTCAACCACCCTCACGATCCCTGCGTCCTTGTCAGGCTGGTTTCATCGACTCAAACAACCCGGTTGCAAAGGTCAAACCTGCAGAATTCGAGGAGGCTGCAAAGCGAGCTTGCCAATTGAATATCGACGATGCCAAGGCAGCCTACCCTCGCGTTGCTACTGAGAACCTTCCCTTTCTTTGCATGGATCTCGTGTACCAGTACGCCTTGCTGGTGGATGGGTTTGGTAGGCAACTTAGCAGCAAAGTCCCAGCCCAGGCATTTTAACTCTCGTCTTAACTCTTTCCATGTTTCGTCATCGCAGGTGTAGACCCAAGTCTAGATATCACGCTGGTGAAGCAGGTTCCATATGGCGACTCCTTTGTGGAGGCAGCATGGCCTCTGGGTAGTGCCATTGAAGTAGCCTCATCGCCATGACTAACTGAAGCCTAGTTTCTTCATGCAATCGCAGCTCCTGAACCCCCATCAGGATCCCGGCTGAGAAGAATCAAAGCTCGAGCAGCAGCAAAGGGAGGGCTTGGAAATTACAATTTTGCATGGCGATTCACCAGCTTATGCTCGTGTGGTACTATTGTATTCGATTTTTACAAATTTAATTGTTGTTCATTTGTGGAACAATTGTTAGTCAATACACATCTGTGTTTTTTTTAGGGTTAGCACGGTTGGTTTATCGGTTTATAAGGAAAACTAAAATCGAACTCAAGGGTTTTCTTTTTAATTT
The DNA here is from genome assembly GCA_024364735.1 of Boesenbergia rotunda. NCBI lineage: Eukaryota > Viridiplantae > Streptophyta > Magnoliopsida > Zingiberales > Zingiberaceae > Boesenbergia > Boesenbergia rotunda. The sequence continues at coordinate 278,042 of JAGFNQ010004218.1, forward strand.
TTAAAAAGTCCAACCCAAACCGGATTGAAATCATTTCGGTTTGGTGTGAAATTGAGTATTAATTAAAAGTAAATATTAATTATACACATTATAAAAATTTAAATTGTTCGATTTAATTTTAATGTTTATTGATGTGTAAAATTAATAGAAGCATGTATCTTCCCAGAATAGAATGATAAATCAATTAAAATGGAAGGGTAAAGTCTATTTTAGTCTTTTTTTTTATTTTCCACTTATTTTAAAATAATCTTTTTTTTCGGGTTTACCAAAATAATCTCTCATATTTTAAAATATTTTTCAAATTCATCTTATGTTAGATTTCCACTCATTCATAAGCTCATTTTCATCTATTTTATTTGTCACTTATTTAAAAATAATCTCTCCTCTTTTCAAGCTGTCAAAATGGTCCTTATATTTGTCAAAATATTTTTTTCTTTTTAGATTTTCGTTAAAAATAAACGAAAATAAAGTCCATCACTTATTTATATCTCCTATTAGTTCATTTCCAAATAAAGAAATATTCTTGTAATTATGCAGGATATGAATGAAAGTTATCTAATTTCTGGCCTGGCCTACTTGCATATCATGAAAGTATTTGCATTTTCTTTTATTATAACTTAAACTTTTATGGCTTATCAAAATAGCTTAAGTTTTTCATGAATTTTTTTTTGTTGCTTTATAATTGATAAATATGTATTGATAATTCAGAAGTAATTTAGCTGAAAGAAAAAAAATTAATTTTAAGAAAATGTAAAGAAATGAACTAACAAGAGATATGTATGGGTGATGGACTTTATTTTTATTTAATTTTAACGAAAATCTAATAGGAAGATGAATTTGTGAAATATTTTAAAATATGAGGGACCATTTTGACATCCTGTAAAGAAGTAGACTATTTTTGGATAAGTGACAAACAAGAATAATGAAAATAGACTTATGAGTGGATATAAGACTTTATCTTCGTTGTTTTATTGGAAATCTAACGGAGGATGAATTTAGAAAACATATTGAAATATAAGAGATTATTTTGCAATCCAAAAAGATGAGGGACTATTTTGAGATAAATGAAAAATAAAAGGAACTAAAATAAACTTTACCCAAAATGGAACTTGGAGGGATCCATTTAGTTTTATAAAAACATTTCACCTTTCATTTAATCGGAAAGTATTCGTAACTGACGATCCCAAAGTCAAGTGTCTTATGGTTGCACATCCGATTAAAAGAAGAAAAAAAATCATATAAAATATGTCATGATTAAAAATAAACCGTGAATATTTGGAAATCAAAAAATATTCATAATTAACTGTTCGAAAGTCAAAGATTTTATGATTGTACGTCTATTAAAAGAAAAAAAATCATATAAAATATATCATGATTAAAAATTAAATCGTGAATATTTAGACGATACCGTCCAGGGCTATAAAAAAAAATTTCAGTGGTACTATAAAAGAAAGTCTTTTTTTTTATTATTAAGATGCCAACATTTGAAGGACAAGGTCGAGACTGACTGACATAAAAGATGAACGAAAAAAACAAGTAAATTCCACAAGATAAATATGCATCAGAACTCAAGCTCATATGCACACAAATATGTGAGTTCAATTTGTAACTTAAACAAGCATGTAATTAAGCCACCTTTAACTTACAGTGCTAAGATAAGCTTTATTTCTACGTTTATGAGTTCAATTTTCTGTCATGGTTGCCTACACCTGTGATACTTGAGAGTGTAAATTATATCAAGAACAAAAATTACAGACAAATACTTTGATCTTGTATTTACAGCAGTTCTCGAACAATATAGAGATTTTTCGACAAGCCTCCTTGCCGTTGTGCCTGCTAGTTTCACAAGTAGGCTGAGGCAAATTTAGTTGTGAGTGCTTCAGGTGTCATCACATACTACTTTCTTGCTTGCCATGGAAGCAATGTCGAATCCTCACCATGCAATGACTTCATTTCTTCGATTGCATTTGGAGATGGAAAGCTCAACTTCTGAGGTGTCTCTTCATGTGGTTTCTTGGAAGGACTGTGTCCGAGAGAAAGCCGCGGGATTCGCATGCAAAACCTGTTCGGCATCAGTTTTGTGAACCTTGTTTTCAGCCTTGGAATGGAAGATGCTACCCATATCAGGCTTGATGCCGAGGGTCGCCCATATAGAACTCTTTGCAGCCTCCTTCGGATCGTCTATCCTAAGAGTCTTCGGAATCCATAGAGACTTCTCCATTTTCTCCTCGCTCAGCAAACTCGAGTCTCGGGAATGTTTACCCAAAGTTGGAGAGCCAGTTCCAGAATAACTGCTATTGCTTGTAGAGGATGATGGAGATTTGCAGCCATCAGATCCGACCACTGGTACATTCCATGTGCCATTGGGCCAGGCAGGGAAGCCCCAAAATGGAGCAGGCACGAAAGGGAAAGGGAGTGTTCCTGCACAAAATGGAGGAACTGGCATCATTGCTCCTGGACTCCAAGGAACTGAACCTGAATTGCCATTCACCGGCGTGCAAGAACTTTCTGACGAACATCTACCGGCATCCACAGGAATGACAGAGTTCCATAAGGGATTGCATGGATAAGCCCAGGGAGCTCCAGGATAACATTGCAAATGCGGTAAAGGTGCAAGTCCGTTACGGAAACTTTGTGTTCCATTTTGTTCCACGTTTACTGCAGTCTTAGCAGGTCTATTTTCCTTCACATTGGTGGCTGTGGCAGAAGATACACAAGAAGGTTCTTCCAGGTTTTCTCTGTGTAATGGGGAACCAGAATCAGCATTTGGAACTTGCTCTCCAATGTTGAGCACGGAGGCCATGGATTCACAAAGAGGAACTTCCTGGCCAAATTTAACAATCGTTCCATTTCCTGCCAGAGGTCGTGGAGGGTTGGAAGGCAAGCAACCGATAGCACGATGGTGTGACAAGTTTAGAGAATCCAACTGAGCAGACTGCAATCCATCCGAAGGAATCACTAGATTGCGATATTGTGAAGAAGAATTCTTACTTTTACGCCTACCGGCACCCACAGGGACATTTCTCATTGTTCCACCGGCAGTCCAATATCTTTGACAGTTCTTGCAGAAGTGTCTAGGTTGGTTGACATTGTAGTTATTGTAGTAGCAGAATTTGGTGTCCATACTGCTACATCGAGGACATGGTAGAATTTTATCAGGCTTCTTGAGGACCTTCTCGGTCACAGAACAATCAGTCTCATTCTCGGTGTCTTCAAACTTAGCATTTGCTGTTTCTTTATCGTCTGTGGGGGATGTGTTTTTCTGGTGTTCATTGCTATTGGTCAAACTAGAACTGATTGATGCACCTTCATTCTCTTCAGCTGGTGCAACAGATGAAACGTTGCTGATCGCATTGTCTGTTACTTCTTTTGATGTATCCTGAAAAATGGTACCCTTATGAGATATTTAAATAACTGAAGTCATGTAGAAATATAGAATAGCTTGTGAGTTTTAAAGCTGCAGTAATGAGAAACAGCCCAACAATAAAAGGCAATCTTATATGAAAACGAAAGAGGAGAACTAAATGCCACTCTTCCCCCTTGTTAAAGGCACACTATGTCTCTATCCCTCTTGCCAAAAGGACCAGTCTACCTTTTAGGGTTCCTGTGTAGGATAAGATTGTTGATCTGGAGTCCTATAATCTAACTTAAATGATATATGTGCTAAAAAAGTAATTTATTATTTGATAGTTGATCATCAACAAGTTATGTACAACAATAGAATTATTTCCTTTGGCAAGAAACTAGCACACTAGGTCTTTGAATACTCCACAGACCTATTTGTTGAACACCTTCTCCAAAAGAAGGAATCGACAAATTGTAGATGAACCATGAATTACTTTTCATGCAATTCCAATAACAAGTTTCACCGTATCCTCATGTAACTTGCCTTTAGTTAGATTGTCAAGTTCCTTTGCAGTTAGAGAAGAAAATTGAACAAAAACTGGATTATATACAAACAACAGATCTTCAAGTGATCTTTTCCTGTGAACCCCAAATTTTACTTGTGTGTGTATATATATAGATATATATATGTTTCAACTTACAATAGATAGGTTATTTCCAAACATTGTCCTTGATGGTTTGAATAGCAGATCTCCAGGTGATTTTTTTAAAAGATAGAAAAATTGTCAACCCCATTTTTCTCACACAAATATTTTTCTTATCCTCCCGCCTTCAGCAAAAATGGAAACTGTTATGTTCAAATAAGTTGTTCAGTTAAAGTCTCCCATAACTTTTGTGTGTTTAAGGTGCAACACCCTAATCAGGATATAGCTCAATGAAACCTAAGTAACAAATACGACAACAGGTTTCATACTTTGCTACCAATTCAGGTATTTTTTTTTACTTATCAAATCAATATTACAAAACAAATTGCCGAATCATTACTACCTACAATAGAACAGAAAAGGAAAGAGGTGTAAAGTGAAGATGACAATTAACAAAAGCACACGGTTTGGTATAAGATGTTCTTCTTCCCCAAAAGATCGATAAAAGAAGTTCAAGGTTCTGTGAGAAGAAAGTATCAGCTACGAGATTCTAAAGACATCTTGTATGAACTAGGTTTCCAAAATCAATCTAGATGACTAATAGGACCGGCCACGAGCTCATCATCAATCCAGGCATGTTTTTATCAAAAAGAAGAATGGAAGAGGAAGAATCCACTAAGATCCGGCTCTTCCTTCCACTGATCGCCACTACCAACTGGGAAAAAAAGGAAAACAGAACCGAAAATCTTCAGCCGACAGAAAACGCACAAGCTCATACCAAAATGACCAGGAAAGAAAAAGAATCAGGTTTTCCAAAGAAACCCTAAGTAAAAAAAAAATCAGGCGATCGAGGAAAAGAAATCGAGCGAGTTGATTGATTTTCCACTCACCTTCTGACCCTCCGCTGCACAAACGGCGGGCTCCTCCTCAGCCTCCCGCCTCCGCCTCCTTAACGGCGGCCGAAGCCACCACAGGGATGGTGGCGCCAAAGAGCTTGATAGCCGGATCCCTCCCCTCCTCCATCTCCTCCGCCCCGCCCGATCGCTGGTTCCAAGACGACTCCACCACCAGGCGAATCGAATCGCATGAAGCTCCGCTGCCGCCTCCTCGCTCTGTGTGAAAGGGAACCAAAAAAGGCAAAAACAAAAGAGGCCGATTTTTCCCCATCACTCCTTTTCAGCAGGCACCGCGACCGGATACCGCCTGTGACCGGGCGCCACGTGCGTGTCCGAGTCGGCGCTGAGGAGCGCTCGGAGCCGCGAATTCTCGTGGCTGGCGATCCCCCGCGGTGACGTCATCTTCCGCCACTCGAAAAGGCGGCACATGAGAAAGATTCGCGACCGGCGAGAGCCCGCGCCCCCGCATCGCCCGCCACGCGGCACCTCCTTCGCCTCCCGGGCCAGACGCTGGGCCCCGCGGCAGGGAGAACTCCTCCGCCTGCCACACCGCCACGTGTCGGTCAACGGGCACTACTATTGCGCCATGCAAGTCGGAAGATTGGGAAAAAATAGAGCACCTTTCTAATTTTGTGAAAATAAATATATTTAAAAATAATTGTATTTTTTTATTTATAAAGACGATTCTTTTTTATTTAAATTAATTATGTGGTCAGAGAAGTTCATTTTTAATCCACAATTAAGATCTCGTGTATGAATTGAAATCGAATAATTTTAGAAAAAAAAGATTAATTATATTTTTCCTTATCTATCAATCTATTATTACGAATTTCCTCTGGCATATGCTCGAGTCCATCGGGTCTATTATCTCTCCCAATTATATATACACCGTTGGCTTTCTCCTTAGCATTATCAATCGAACTTATTCATTAGTCTACGATCTTCCTTTAGGTCGATCCCTCTATATTATTACATTCGGCTCTCTCCTTAGCAGTTGAGCATATTTTTGTGAATACCCTCTTGTATAAATATTCGCTCAAGTTCTATACGACGATACCCTCTCCTTATCAGTCGAGCCTATCGGGTCGTATATCTCTCTTATGGTCGATCCTTCAATATACTATTATACTCTTGTAGAAAATTTTTTATAAATACATTATAGCTAGGGATCGAATCATAAATATATAAGATAATGGCTAGTTGCCTACCGCTATACCAAAAATCTGAAAATTATCAATTGCATACACGGTAATGGACGATTATATTTATCCCGGATGTTTTTTTTATAGTTCATCTCTGAACCAAATAATTAAGAGATGGGAAGAATTTCTTTTTACAAGCACATGTCTATTATATTGTAATAAATTTACCATTTTTTAATCATTTAAATATCCTCACGGAGACTATCAATTGTACACATTAGTTATATAGAACCGAGAGGGTGCGACCACTCCTTGACATTTGTAGAAAGTATTAATACGATGGGAGAAGAAAAAATAAACAAAAATATAATTATAAATTTTGAATATTTTTGGATTTTTTTTAAAAAAAATCCAATTAAAAACTTTTCTGTCGAAATTTTTTTGTTTCCTTTTTGTCAAGCCAAAATTTTTTTCTCCTCTATCAATTTTCTTCTTACTCCTCTAATTTCGATTTTTTTTTCACTTTCCAATTTTTTTCTTTCCGTGATTCTTTTTTATTCTTTTCCTAACTCAAATTTTACCCTCAAAATCGTCCGTCGCATATTGTTGTTGTTATCGTCGACGTCGTTATCACTGCACATCAATAGCTATCAACGTCATCGTCGTTTGCCGCTAGTGCAATAGTCGTCGCTTGGCCAACATCGACGCTCCAGAAAAAACACCTTTTGATTAAGGTAATATTTTCATACTTGATTTCTTTCGTTTTGCCGACATCGTCATTTGCTGTCAGCGTAGACCTAATTCCTATTCAGAACGGATGGTTTAATGGTTCTGAATCGTCAATTCCTGGAGGATTAACTTTTAACTTTAATTGTCCAAGACGATTATGAGTCACGGTTCTAAATCGACGGTTTACGGTTCGCCATGGTTTGATTTTTATTATTTTTTATAAATTTAAAAATATAAATTAACTAAACCACTCGTTAAATTAATTATTAATTTATAAATTATTATTATTTACTTATCAAATACTTCATTTTATATAATATTTTTATATTGAAAATAAAACTATTAATTGGATATAAAATAATCAAATAACAACCATAAATATCAATTATTATAATTAGGTGAATAATATATTAATCTCTTATCTAAAATATCCAGGTTTAAAATCAAATAATACCGTTTTTTAAATATATATTCACTAAAAAATATATCATTAAAAATAAAAAATAAAAAATAAAAAAAATCAGTTGAACCGGATTGAACCGATGATTCCGATTAAAAAAGACCTCCCAAATAGATCGGTTACAGTTCAGGCTCAATAACTTGGTAACCAACCTGTTGACCCAGTTATTAGCCTGAACTGGATCCGATTCGGACCCGGCTCTAGGTAGGTCTATGTAGCGCTATCATCGTCGCTTCGCTGCCGTCGTCACTTTGCTTCTCCTAAGTGAAAATTCTAACCAAGCCATTACATATATATAATCATAATCAGTGAGTCTCTATCTGCCGAGTAATTATATAGTAATTGGATGTTTTCTCATTTATTTTTAAAATATTTAAAGAATGAATATTAATTTCGATAAATTTTAAATATTTTTGGATCGATTGATCAAGAATAATAAATTGATGATTATTCTATGATCAATAACAAATTTAAATAGAACTGAATCAACCGAGTAATCAAATATAAACTGAAATTTGATGCTATTAAATAATAATAATAATAATAATATAAAAGAGCGGGTCCCATGAAAAAAGCTTCAGCAAGCACCTTTTTCGTTTTTTTTGTCTTTTATGTTTTCTTTATTTACTTTTTTTTTAATTTTTTGGTGGCTGTGGAATGGAGGAGCTTCTTTTCCCAATATTTTCCTTGGATATTAATTAATTTGTTTTTCTTGTGTTTTTTATACGATTTTAGGAATGTGGATGAAGAATTTATTGCCTTCTTTCTTGTGATGTGGACAGACGTGGAAATTGAGAGTTTATCCAGTATGGTTTTTTTTTAGTGGTTTGAGGATTAATGGAGATATTAAATAGTATATTATTTTTCTACGATCATAATTATATTTAATAATTAATATTATTCTCAGAGTGCCTTTGTCTTCTCTCTAAGTTGCTTTGAAAATCATATATAGTTTTGCTCCTGTTTAAATTTTTTACAAATAAAAAAATGTACTTGATTAATTTAATAATTAAATTTTAGAAAAAAAAATATCACTGATAATGTTTTTTTAAGTAAAATCGTCGTTACATCAGGATTGACTCTACTTCCAAAAAAAAAAAACATTCATAGTACTTATGAATGTGGGGAAAGTGAATCCTTAGATTAATCATCTCAAGATGATAAATACCAAGTAAAATCTGAGACGTTAGCTTTGCTCAAATCTTCCGTCATAATGAATCTTCATCAAACAAAGATCAAAATTAATTAAACCCTATAACTCGCCTACCGATCCTAAGAGTTTTGTCAATTAATTTCTTTTAAAATATTCTTCTAGTATATATTTAAGTAAATCTTCATTCTAGTAATTTGAATTATAATTTAAAGTGATATTTTTTAATTTTAAAAAAAATTGAAAAGTAAATAAAAATGTTATTATAAGCCTTTTAACCGCGGTGGGATTGAACCTGGATAAGATCCGTGCCAAAATGCCGATCACTAAATTCAGACAACTACAAATATAATTTATCTCATAATATTGTAATATAGACCATAAATATATAATAGATTTATCTTTATCTCATATGTCACGTGTCAGCTAATTTTCCTCACCTGGCTGACGTGGCATCGAATCATTGGCCTTCCTCGCCACACTTTTAGAATTCACCCCTTGTTCTCTTTATTTTTTTTCTCCTACCCAAGTCCAAATTTTTAATGTAATTAAAGATTTTTTTAAAAAAATTAAAAAAGATATATATCTGGGAAACATCTCAACCCCCTCACCGGATTAAATTTCTGAAAAATTAAAAAAAGATATTAAATTTATTCATGTGTGGAGTCAAATTTTAATACATCTCCAAAAACAATTCTTATCATCCATGTGAAACATCTCAACCCCCTCACCAGATCCTCTTAAACAAATCTGGCTCATCTCTTTTTTAAGAGCTCAATGATCCACCAAATTCAAATAGATTAAGAGTTCTATTAAATCGCGGCTAACAAAACCGAGACCGATTCGCCTTTTCGGTCCCCGATTCATCGGTCAAACCAGTTGCATCGGTTCAATTTCAAAAGCGCTGCGAGGGGTTGCACTTGGATCACACCATACCAAACATTTATCAGTGTTAAAATATTTGAGCCCGTGATGATAGAAGTTGAGTTTTCTCCTAGCCACATAAATTTTAAGAACGAAATAAGAATTCAAAAGAGAAAACACAAGACATAAGAGCATGGATCTATTTACGTCGAAAACATGACATAATAAGATAAAGCATAAATATAGTATGACAATGAACCTAATTGAATAGTCATATCCTTGTCTTTAGCGTCGTCGGCTTGAATTCCTATAGAAGAAGATGAAGCGGAAGCAAGAGAAAGCTCTTCCAAGTGGTTTAGAGGATGACGACGCCGTAAAACCTCTTATCAATAGGAAACAAGAAGTTAGGTCAAGATGATATCCTAAACCGTGGGACCTCTCTTTTATATAGGAATCCAATCTGTTATCAGCTTATAGATAATAATAAATTTGACTAATGGGTTCTATACATTGAACTCACATCCAATAATCTGAAATCAAATAAATATAAGTTATATCACTTTAAAAGATTCAGATTGTACTTATATGTACAACTTATAAATAAACTCATCTAATAAAGATAACAATATCCAACACGTGAACACGAAGCAATTGTACTATTAAATTCACCAAAACCTTTAGTATTTTAGTAAGAAAGTTGACTACAAGATGTGACTTTTCTCTATTTTAGTAAGAAGAACCTTGATCATCATCCATTGGCCTTGTCCTAGAACACATGCAAGAGATGGATCACAACAAGAATCTTTTGTTCCATCTCTTACTACTACTTCTTCTTCTTCTTCTCTCTTGCCATCTCTTCTCTCTGGATTCAGCTCCTCCCTCAAGTAAGCCTCTTAATTTCCCCCCCTTATACTTCAGAAAAGAGATCCACTAGTGTTGATCTCTTCTAGTCTCTTCTTCTTGTTGTTGTTGTTCTTGTAGGAGCCTTTGCGTTAAGGAACAAAGATGAACTAAGGATGAAGGTTTCAGAACAGATTTTCCTCAATTTTTCTTTTTCTTTTTTGTGAAATTTTGTGATTAGTTTGTTTCTGCAAGCTTAGATGATGCAGGTTGAGGAAGGTGGCTTTGAGAAGGGAAGAATGGAGATTGAGGTGAATGACTATCCTAGCTCGGGACCGAACCACCGCCATGATCCGAAGAACCCGGGAAAACCCTAAAGGAGGTTTAGTTCAGCATTAAGGATGACAATTAACAGTGAGCCTTGTGTTGATCATATTAAAGATGACAGGAATACAAAGGTTGTGTTGTTTGGATCTTACTCTGTCTCGATCAAAAGTTACAAAATTTGGTTTTCCAAAATCCAATCCAATTTACACTTGTTGATTAGCTAGAATTATACTAAAGATTCTTTCTTCCTTTCTTTCTTGGCATTAGGTATAAAGTTAAGATTTGGTGCTTCCAAGAGTTTATTTAATGAAACTGATTATATTTGTTTGGATCCCCCATTGGATTACCAACCTCACCTAGGGATAATAAAAAAACAAAAATCATGTGAAAGAGTAGGAATTCCAACTCTCTATTGATCACCGAATCTAAGGACTTGGACCTAGAGATCCCCTGACAGAGTCTAGTTGTAGGATCTGGTCGAATGTGAGCTCCGAGTGAACTTCAAAAGCAGAGTTGCTCTTGGCATCCGAGCAGACATAATCTATCGGACTTCAAAGATGAACTCTTGTTAACCGGATGGATAGGTCGGGGTCAGACATCTTAAGTCATTATGCTAGCTTGTCCTGATATTGACTTGACTGTCGAAGTGGTTGCGTCGGAGACTTGATCCCGGCCCCCTCCCCCCTCCAACGCTTCTCTTTGAGTGTTTTCCAACTACACGCAAGATCTTCTCGCAGTCAACTTCTTCTCCGCATCGCCGGCGATCCATATCTCATAGCTCCCCAACGGGATCAGTCACATTCACTTGTGTTCAAGCCTAAGTAAGTTATTCTTAGTTCAAAACTATATCACATCGAAACCTCCATGCATTTATCGAGCTGATTGGATACAAGTATGAAACATCACCAACCAGACTAACACAAATACCATATTAATTTGGAGTTCTAGCTTACAAGAACTCCTTATATTTGATTCATGACATAAACTGGAAAGATTCATGGGAAAGTTCTTCCTGCCATTAATTCTTTCAGCAGAACCAGTTGAATCCACTTCCAATCGGCTGTTCATCAAGTTCTTGCTGAAACTGCAACATGCTTTGCAAGCTATCAACTTCTTCGATTAGTTCGTTCTTGGTGCCATTGATGTTGTTCTCGTACAAGTTCATCAGCTCCTCGATCGATCTTTGCCCGTCGAAAGGAATGTCCAAGAGGGACATGTTCATCGAAGGCGGCTTGCTCTGGTTCATCCCTCGATCGATCGGCATGAAAGATCTCTTGATGTCGGTTTCTTCCTTGGTCGGAGCAGAATTTCCCTCGCCGGCGATAGCACTCTCTTCCTGCTCGACGACGGCGTGCCAGGTCGCGCTTTCCTTGGCGGTCATCTTGTCTTGGAGGCATTTCGACTGCCGGACGAGGCGGCGGATCTTGTCGATGTCCGGGGACATGTGCTCGATCACCGCCGTCAAGACGCCGACCTTCCGGGCCTTCTTGAGGTCGTGGGGCTTCTTGTAGGGGATGTTGGCGGGCCACCACGGCGGCGGGATTCCTTTTTCGAGAGGGAACCGGCGCTGCGGCGGATCGCAGTGCTGCATGAGCGCCGACAGAAGAGAGCCCAACGTCGTGTCTTGAAGCTCGTGCAAGGAACGAGAGGCGGCGGCGTTCTCGGCCCGGTGTTGATCGACGGCGGCCGGCCCGTTCCGATCGAACCGGACGGTTTCCTTCCACCAAGCCCGGAGGTTGTCGGAAGCTCCGGTCACCGGGTTGCCTTTCTCGGGAATGATGCCGTACACGAAGCCCTGAGCGTTGCAAACCTCCATCATCTTCAGCATGTGCTTGAGAATCCCGTCCTGCGCCCGAGCCATCTTCTTCCGGCGAGCGTGCTCTTGCGACGGCCTCTTGCTCTGCTGCTGCCGCCGCTCCTTCAGGCGCTTCAATCGCGCGCGGTCCCTCCACATGCGTCGCTCGAGTTCGTCTATGTCCACGTCTTCGTCGCTTTCTTCGTCGCCGGCCTCGGCGAAATTTTCTCCGGCGGAAGGCGGAAGGACGCCGCCGAAAGCGAAACTCTTCTCGCCGTTAATGGAGGGCGAAATCGGCAGTCCCCCCATGATTTTCGAGATGAACGGATGAAAAATCTGAGACTGAAATTAATCGATCAATTGGAACTAGAAGATGAACAGATCCGGAAAGAAGAAGAAGAAGAAGAAAAAGGTCTTCCTCCAGTACGCGAAAGTCAAAAGGGCATCTTTCTTTCCTGCGCGCAAGGAGGATCTACCGAGCCGCCAAGCCGCCAAAAAGGAAATCGACAAAGCGCGGGAACCGAGAAGAAGGCGGCGGCGGCGGCGACGGCGGCGGAGAGAGATCTACCGGAATCGCAAAAAAGGCGGCGCCTTTCGACAAAAACACGACTCAAAAACTCACCTTTTCCGGCCTCGATCCGCTTCCTCGGCCTTTTTCGGCGATCCGTCGGCGAGGGAGAGAGTCAGAGAGGGAGGGCAAGACCGTGAACTATATACGGCAGAGAAGAAGAAGAAGAAGATTAAAACCACAATAAATTAAAGAAGTGGTGGCCGTGTCCTCTGCTTCCGGCTGCCGTCTTCTTGCTTCTTATCTCTGTTATTAGTTGAACTGGAAGCTCGATTCCTCTGCTCCATCACTGTCGATTCTTGTCGATTTCAGTAAGTGCATCCAGATGCTATACTACGATCCCTGCTCGTCGTGTTTAAAAATTTAAATGTTTGTTAGATCTCGAGAATTATTTATCCAAAAATTTGATTTTTATGGGACAAAAAACAAAAGAAGGAAGATGGAGATAGAAAATGGAGTTCCCACGTGATGGGATACGAGGCTCAAGGGATTCAATATTAATTTTTTTTTTTGATTATTAGTTATTATATATTTAGACTTTTGAGAGGTTGAAATAAAAAATGAATAGTATATTTAAATTTTTTATAATCTCAAAATTTTACGGGAACTAAACATTTTACAATCGAAGCTTTCTAGGTCAATTAGTGAGTTTTGGATAAAATATCAGGCTCAACGCGGACCTGATATGAATAATATCAAGTCTAATGTGACCTTGATATTTTTTTCATGTTATTCATGTATCCATCTAAAAGAAAAATGAAAGAGAAGAGAAAAGAGAAAATATATATGTTAAAAAGGAAGGAATGAGGATAGAGGAGAAGAAAAAGAGGATAAGTTCGTACATAAAAGAGACAGGAAAAAAAAATAATTATATCCATATAAATTAGATTCGATCAAAAGGTCAATAGAGAGAGTACTTAAAAAAATATTTATTTTGATAAAATTTAAAAAGTTACCCTTTGATAAAATGTCTAAATGGAATTTCGATTGTATTAAGATTACGTTTAGTAAAAGGTAATAAGTTTTGTAATATAATCAAGATTACATTATAATATCGATTATTTTATTTGGTACAATTTTAAAATTATAATGTAATTTACATTAAAAAACTAGTTAAAGTATTATAATCTGGATTACAAGGCTAACAACATGTAATTTGGATTACGTTACAGATTGCATTACAAACTGGATTACATTACCCCTAACCAAACACAACCTAAAAGTTTATACTGCCGCGTAAATAATTTTTTTCTCTTTTATTTTAATAGAGTAATTATCTACCAAAGCGCTTGATAATTATTTTTTTAAGAATTAATAGCATTTATCAGTTGTGTTTATTATAGATCATCCGGAGGATGAAAAACTCAAATTTTTTTTTATATATTGTTTAATTTATTCATAGAACATAATGATGCAGATAAATTCAATATGAGAATTTTAAATGATTATAACTTAAAAATTCGGGATTCCAAGTCAGGTTGATATTTCACACCTGTAATTTTTTTTAGAGATTTTTATTTATTATAGGAGAAAGATTTCATTATTTTGGTCCTCATTTGAGTCGTCAAAAATTTTATTATTATTTTTTTTATATATCTAATTTATGATTAATTATGGTATTTATGAGTTTAAATTTATCAAAATTAATATCCTATTTTATTAATTTAATATCATAACGACTCATAATAAATACATGGAATTCGATTGGGCATTATTCAGAGAACTCAATTTGGGTTTTGTTTATCTCATCAAATTGATTAAATAAAACTAATAGCCCCTATACAAATTATAAAATTTAAGTGAAAATTATAAATTCATAAGCTGTAATTTACAGCAGCGTTTTCCTGAGCACGTTTGAGTTTGTTTTAGCATTTCTATATTTCTTATTCGCAACGGCAAAAATCCAATGAGATTATTCCAAAATCTAACGCGTAGATTTGTTCTAGTGAAAAATACTGAATTAGGTAGTAATTGCAAAGGTGAGTTTGAAATTGGGGAATTTAAGAAAATTTCTCCTGGATTTATTTCAAAATATCTGCCAAAAAGGACAATAAAAATAAATCTAATAGTGTGACTTCATTTAAGATCGTGTCATGGCTCCATTAATTTAAAAATACTTTATCACTTTCTATGGTAGACAAATTAACCAAGCATGTTAATTTTTAAGGTGAATAGTTAGAGTTTGGAATTAGTTTTAAAACAATATTAAAAAAATTAAAAGTTGTATCAATATATAATAATATTTTTCAATTTGAATTATACATTAAGATTACATTTGTTAAAGAATAATTAATCTTACCAGATTGATTATTTTATTTAATATAATTTTAAAATTATAATATAATATAATTTATATTAAAAAACTAATAAAAATATTATAATTTGAATTACAAGACCAATAACATATAATCTGAATTACATACAGACATAATTTTATTACAAACTGAATTATATTATTCATAATCAAACACAGCTTAATAGCTGTCAGAATCATTGTGGAAGCTAGATAATTATTTTAATCAACTATTTCCTTTTTTTCTCCACATTTCTAGGACTGTAAAACTAGAAGACAAATCTATCTTCATTAAAAAAAGCACACACAAAAATCCAATAGAAATTTGTATTGTTTTTAACTAACTCTGATGAAAACGAAATATCACCTACTCCTTAAATAATAAAATTACATTTAACACCTCCTTGTACTTTTAACATTTTTTTTCAAATGCCAAACTTTTATTTGAATATTTCAATAACAGGGGAGTTCATGGACATTATCAAAGCAAGAAGACTTTTTTTAGAAAATAAATGCATTTAACCCCCTTTCATAGTTCAGTCATTTTGAAAGTATCCTTATAGTTTCATATTAATTTACTGCAACCGATTGCTTATAAAAGTGGGCAACGGGTGTAAAATGATAATGCAAAATCACTGGGAGGATTTGGAAACAAATAGAACAGAGTTTAAAAAAAAAATCATCTCTCACTGTATCTTATGAAATTGATATTTATTTTTTTTTAAACATAAATATATTAAATTGATGTTTGGATTTTTTTACATAAATATATTTAAAATTGGTTGATAAATTTAAAAAATTCAAAATGATATAAAATTTAAAATCTATATATTTATTTAGTTCTCTTCGTATTATACACTCAATACTAAAGGGTAATATAAGAATGGAGAGGGATAATTTAGATACTATAAATTTGTCTCCACGTGGAATGGATTGATCATTAATACATGAGTATTACTATCTTAAGATTTAGGAGTCCAAATTTGACAAAATTAATATATTCATCCTTTCCACTCACCACAAAAGATTAATAACTTATATGATTTATTTTTTTTATATTAATTTCGAGATAATTGGACAGAAATGTTAAGATGAGCAAATCCTCTCTCACTACTTTTGTTTATAGGCTCAGTAAATTTCACTTTCGTACATGTCATCTAAATGCAAGAAGTTGGGTTCAAAAAAAAATTCTAATTTTTCAAATTTGGGACGGTTGGAGATGCTCTTAGGTAGGGTATTTAATGATTAATGAGATTTTTCTAATCAATTAGTTCGGTCTCATGAAAGTTTTTCATTGACCGTCAGGGTAAATTGAGAAGTGCTAGCAATGGGCGGTCTAGATGCTTAGCGTCCTAAGATTCGCATCATATTTGGAAGAATATTTTTTATAAATACGTTGTAGGTAGGGGATTTAAAAATTGAATTATTTATTTAATAAAATAAAATTTTGTTTTTTATATTAAAAAAAAGCAATTCCTGCCTTTTCCGCTCTATAAAATCTCCACTCTGCTTCTTGAAGCTTCACAACCAGAAGCTTCTTCTTCCTTTCAAAGCTAATTAATGGCCGTCCCTTCTCCTTCCCTCACCTTTAGATCCACCATCGCCACCCCAACAACTCCCCGGTCAGTAAGGATCTCTGCCGTCGCGCGGACCATGTACGACCTCCTCTCCGTGTCCCGGACCGCCGGACCGGACGAGATCCACGCCGCGTACCGGCGGCTCGCACTCCGGTGGCACCCCGACACGTGCCGATCGCCGGCCGGCGAGGAGCGCCGCCGTCACGCGGAGCGCTTCATGGCGGCGCGCGACGCCTACGAGGTTCTGTCCGACCCCGCCCGCCGCCGCAGCTACGACCTCGCCGTCGCCGGCGACCGGTGGGCCGCCGCCATCGACGCGGCGGCAGCCTTCCGGACGGAGGGCCGCGCGCGGCGGAGCGGAGGGGCGCCGGCGGCGGAGGCCGCCGGAGGCAACTGGGAGACGCAGCTGGACGGGCTCCGGCGAAGGTCCGCCGCGGAGGGGGCTGGCGGCGAGCAGACGTGGGGCGCCCGCATGCGCCGCACTCGCCGCGTCGGTTGATGACTCGGACGGCGCTTGGATCTGGCGAATTTTGAAATAGATTTGGGTCGCCGCCAAATATCTCGGAACACCGAATCCAACAAACCATCGGAGGATCTTTCAATTTCTCCAAGGATTATGGATCTTTTTTTTTTCTTTTTTCTTTTGGTGTTTGAGTCACCTGACGTGATCGCCGTTTTCTACTTTTAGGGCGGCAATGGCAATGGCAGCGTGATCTAAAAATCCAATATTCTATTCTATGATTGTGTGTCCTATGTGGAAGGTTTTTTTTATAATATATTTTAATTCAGAATTAAATTATAAAAAATAATTAACAAGATAACATTAGGGTTGAGCATTCAATCAGAATTAAACAAAAATTAAATTAATCGATTTTTTTAAATTAATCGAACCGATCGAATTTTCTAAAAAACCTAACTTACCAAACTAATAAAATTTCGATTAATTCAATTATCGATCGAATTGACCGAATTAATCAAAATTTTAAATTTTATTCATTTTTTAATAAAAGTAATAAGATTTTATTTAATTAATTATATTTTAAATAAAAATAATTAAATTAATATTTTTATTCGATTTATTCGGTTTAACTGAATTATAAAATTCAAAACCGAAACCAAATCGATTTAACCGAAAATTGAATCAAATTAAAAAAATGAAAATTGAATTAACCTAATCGAATTTCAAAATTCGATTGGTTCAGTTCGGTTAATTAGATTTTTCAAAATTTTTACTCAGGGCCATCTTTAGGCATAGGCCATTAAGGCCTATGCCTAGGACCTCAATTTTTATTAGGGTCAATTATTTTTGATATATTAAACATATTTTTATTATATATTTTAAAGGAATGAAAAAGAATAGGGTCTTGATAAAAAATTTATGTATCTTATTTTTTAGTCAAAAATACAGATTTTATAAAAAATTTATTATGGTTCCAACGAATAAAGTCATAAGGGCCTCTCTTTTTAATATTTTAAATTTAATTTTTATTATGTATGTTATTTTATAAGATTTAATATATTCCTCTTTAATATCTTTCAACCCTAACTTTTTCTCGTTACATTTATTTTTTGTTAGTGACGTTTTCTCTTCTGATTGGTAGGAACATAAATTAGAAAATTGTTTATTCATGCAATGCAAAATAAAAATATTAGTATTTTTTCGAGTTCCAACTCTTTTCTTGACTAGCTCCCCCTCTTTGTATTTCTCAGGCTTGTTGATATTCGGAAAGAAAAATTACACTTAATGCTGTCACGTTGATCCGGTTGGTGTTATTAAGCTCTTTGCTTGATTAAGTTCAAATGTTGAGGGATTCATCCATATTGTATTTGATCGAAATAGAGGATTTTATTATTTTTAAATAACAATGGGTTAGATATCTTTGTCATTTTGCATCCTCGATAGACATTAAGTTTAGATTTTATTTATATGTATTTATAGAAATAAATTTTTTAATTCCCTATTTGTTTCTATTCTATTATTACAACTAATTTGATTTAGGTGATGAAAAATATGATTTATTTTTTCTTTAATTTGTTCTGTGCGACTTATTTAGTTCTTAATAAAAGATAATGGCTAGTTGATTTATTTTTTCTTTAATTTGTTCTGTGCGACTTATTTAGTTCTTAATAAAAGATAATGGCTAGTTTGATTTCATTATGGTCTTCATTTTCTAAGAAATATATTAAGTTTATCATTTTATATATATATTTTTTATTTATTTATTTTTTGTGATTTGTGGTGATGGTGAGTTGATGGAAACATAATTTTTTCTATTGTCCTATTTTATTTATTCATTTTTGTAAGGATTGTTATCTTTGTCTTCCATTTGAGCAAGTAGACATTTTTTTTAATTTTTATTAGTTTTAAAATAATTCTGAATATATTTGTTTTCGACCAAGTCAATTATCAGTTACAATTCTGAATGAAAAAAGACGAGTAAAATTTTTTTTAAACAATATCAAACACCTATTTTTTCGCCTAGGGCCTTAAATAGGCTTGAGTCATCCCTGTTTTTACTCACCCCTAGTTAACACTTGAATTAATTTGATTTATTCTCCATTATAATTTATCTAACACTTATGTATTTAAAAAATTCCAATAACACAAATGAAAATTTTAAAAATACACAAATATTGATTAGATTATTTGATCTAATCAATTTTGAGAAGGTAACAACTTTGTGCGAACTTGGTTAGATTAATTTTGAATATTTTTACCTTCAAGTCAAGTGACGAACTCTATTACGTCACATCCCATCAAAGAGCCATCTTATATTTTTAAAATCTATAATTTATTAATGAAAATGCGAGTTGTATAGTTGACAAGGTCATGAATCCGTTCACACAAAAATGAAAAACAACATTAATTTTTGTAATTAATGATTTTTTTCCACTTTAACAATGTATTTATTTTCAAACAAATCGTTTACTCGAGAAGCTTCTACTTAGAAAACAGTGAAATTGAAACGCATAGATGTGGATGGCTCAATATAATGAAGTCTACTAATAGAATAATTAGTCTACGTAATCATCTTATTTTGGCCAATAAATTTAGGTTTCAAAGACAAAGTTTGATCAAATATAGAGTTTAAACTTAAGCTTTTATTCAAAAATCTTGACTTGAATTTGAACAAAGCAAGACTTATCATGGAGCAATTAGTCTTTGACGACTATTGACTTATATAATTGAGGAAGGAAATGGATATGACTTATATGGTTCAATATATTTTTTTCCTAGAAAAAATTATATAGGAAAGCAAGGAATAGTAAAATTTTAAATTTATAATTTATTTAATTGAATAAATTCAGTAAGTTTCCACCTTAAATTAGACTTCTAGTCTCACCTCTCGCCTCGCCTTGAAAAAAATAACTAAGAATTTAGATTATATCACAAATTATAGGAAAGCAAGGAATCCTTCTAGTAGGGATGGCAATGGGGCGGGACGGAGTGGGGTTTGCCATCCTCATTTCCGTCTCCGAATTATATCTTTGTCCCCATCCCCACCCTCATCCCCTATTTAACTTAATCGGAGAATTCTCATCCCGGCATTACAGGGATTAAATCCCCATATCCGTCCCAATTCTCATTTCAAATTGATTTGCTATTAATATTCAACTCTAGATATTAAGAAAAATTTTACAAAATATACTTATATTATAAAAATAATAATTGATATTAATATAATTATTATTATTATCGGGACTATCGGGGCGGGTTCGGGGATGGAGAGAGCATCCCCATACCCGCCCCCAATCTATTACGGGGATTTAAAAAAATTTCCGAACCCAAACCCAAACCCGATAACGTCCCTAGAACCCACCCCATTTCGGATTTTCTCCACGAAACCCCCAATTCACGAAAAAAATTACCATCCCTGTCTTCTATAAGTCATCCTTGTCCATCTTCCTTTTTTTTCTTATCCCTTTGATTTTTTTGAATGCTTTTCACTCGGATCTAGAATTTTAGATTTAGAGGTGGTCGAATAATAAAATAATTATTAAGCATAATAACAACTTGTTCTTTAAGATGCATAATGACCCTTTCAATTCTTCAATCCTTAGATTTAGTTAAAATCTATAAAATAGAGAGGAGAACAAAATTAAAATTTAATTCCGGTAAGGATTTGAACTCTAAATGGGTGATGAAAATAAAATCAAACTAACCATCAAACCAACTACAAATAATTATTTTAATAGGGGTCAAATAATATATACACTAAGAAAATAAAAAAATTATATATTAAAATAATTAAAAAATATATAAAAATAATATTATTAAAAATTTGAGGGGTCGTGGCTCCAAGACCTAGCCTAAATCTGTCCTTGTTGTCACTGTTTTAATCATAATATTAAGTTCAAGATATATTTTTTTAAAACAAATATCAAAATTAATAATAACAATAGCAATTATTTGTAGATGATTCCATAATCCTGTCACCTACTCCCCTGTTTTATAATATCAAATTAACGTTTAATATTTATATTTTATTATTAAGTTGATTTTGTATCTCAACTTCTATCTCTATAATTTTAAGGCTCCAAAGAAATCTTTGTATTCATCCAGGTTTAAGTCTTCCTTGGATGGGCTAATATGAGATTAATGAACTATAACACATAGTAATTCATCATTAAGGAATTAAATCTTAACTAAGTATTTTAATACTTTAAGTAAAAGGGGTTTTGATTATTAGATGGATTTGATGTATAGATAGGTTAATTTATTTCATTAATATTAATGAATTTTGTCTTAATAGATGGTCTAAAAAAACGAACATGTTCTTATTTTGATTTTATTTTCTTCACTATTGTAAAAGCTCATTTGGAAGGCTTGAGATACAATGATTTTTGCAAGGGATTCAAATCAACCCATTGTTAACTATGGTAAAAGATCATTTATTTCAATATAATAATAAATAGATAAATTAAATGTAAAAGATAAAGTGAGAGTGCTAAATTAAAATTGGATCGAATTTGAATTAAATCCAATGAGTAGGTACAGAGATAACGATTATGTCGGTTCAAACTGAGATCGATTTAGAGTTGAATTTTGTCGAGTTTAAACGAGTTAGGTCGGTTTTAGACCAATATCATTTTTGAAGAAACTTTTTCTTTTATTTTTCTCTCCCGCCCACACGGTAGCTCCTGCCGTGTTCATCATCGTGCCTTCACTCGTTTCACTTTTTTTTTAATTTTTTTCCTTTTCTCTTCTTCCTCACGTCCTTCTTATCTGACGGGAGTCAATTTGCAATTTTGTGTCCTCTCCGCTTACTTCTCGAGTACCCGAGATTTCTTTTTTTTCCCATTTCTTTCTCTAGAAGCAAGAAATGCAACGGCTATTGTCCTCTTTATCTTAATTTCATGTTTTTATGATTTTGTTGGCATTGCAAAAATAGTCATTTTTTACTTTGCCCGGCTCTTTTGATGTCGAAGATATGTAGTCAAGGTTATTAATGAATTATCTTCTCTTCTATGTCTTTCTCTAAAACAATGGGTTTTTTTTATTTTTTCCAACCAGCAATCTTGCACAACTAATTCATTTTCCACTTTATCTAATCACAACAATAGCGCAAAAGTAAATTGTCCCTTTCTTCTTTAATTGAAGAAAGGAAGGAGAATTATAAAGCATAAATTTTATTTTATTAGATTGTTAGTTATGATGATTATTTAGATTAAAATAGATGTCTCGACATCGAAATACTAAATATGACAACGAAACGAGTTATGGGCTGGAGTGTCTCTTCAGATATTATAGGTATTGATTTTCCGATATATTATGCCCATCATGAAATGACCATTTAGCTTGGAATCTTGTTTCAGTAATTTCTTGGTTTTAATCTTCTTTTAGAAATTGCACCATTAATTTCTTATGTTTACTCTTTTCCAGTTATGGGTTGGAGAAACAATTTAGAGATGATCTTTAAGATGATTTTGAACAACTTACACTTGGATCCTACAATAAAGGCAATCTTTATGGCCTGGAAAAATACTGGTAATGTATCTAACATATATTTATTATGGTAACACTGTACGTTCTTTTTATATAAATTTAAATTTTGTAGTTATTCTGCAATTATTATTTTATGATATTGATTTTCTATCTTAAAAGTCACATGAACTAATATACTCGTGATTGATTTCATAAAATCAACAATAACTAACCTCTTGAAATAACGTGAACTAACTAGAAAAAAGAACACGGTGGAATTGTGCTTTTTGGATTTTGCACTCATACTGTTTTTATTCACTAAAGAATTGATTGCAGGGCATTTTTCCAATTGGTTTCATAGGTGTTACAAATTTAAATGGTTAAATAGTGAAATGGTTCGAAAGGGAGTTTTGGTGCAATGACAAAGTTGTTGCCGGGTTCGACTATCAAAAAGTGTCTCTTGCAAACTTACCGGTTGTAAGTTTTGGCCGGACCACTACTTCTTTCTTCATCCCGGATTTTTTGTAAATAAGTTCAATTATCTGAAATCTTGTAAATTTCCAATGAGGAAAAATTTTACCCCTGCATCTCAATTTTTTTTTTTTTGGATCTTCATGGGAAGGTGTTTTTTTTTAATGAGTTTTGGTAGTTTAGTTTCTAGAAATCTTGAAAATTGTTTGCTAGAAATCTTTTAGATTCAAAATCACATCTAATGCTCAATTGGTTTAGGTTCTGTCTGCTGCTTTTGTTCGTGTTGCAAAATGTGAAATGCTGAATATTGTCATTGAACACGAAACTCTGGTTCTTGTGGTCGCGGTTGCTGTGGGGGATGGAGAAAGGATATGATCATGGCTGCTGTTGAGGTTTGAGAGCGGGAGGCAGGGAATTTCATGCTAAAGCTTTTTTAATCCAAGATTTTTAAAAAACTTGTAAAATTAAAAAAAAAAAAATTGAATTATCGAGGTTTAAAATTTTGAAAGTATTTGCTAATAATAATAACTAAAACTATTTGCTAATAATAGAAATATAAGATCCTATAATATATGAAGATATTTTTTATTTATAATACTAATTCAAATGTCTATTCAGTTAACACGTGTACAAAACAGATATTATAGATATTATGATTAACTTTATCAAATTTTAACTACTAAATCTGAAGATTTTATAAAATCCACAACATTCCAAACCCTTATCGACAGCGCATGTATTATTCACTCGCATGATTGTTACAAAAAGAATGAGTAAGCCCAACTATAGCAACCGTCGGAGAAATGATTTAGCATGCAAACCAAGCCACATGTTTTGAAAGACATTCGAAAACGGATTACAAGGAAGACAGGGTAACGGATAAAACAAAAACGTTGACTTGAAAATTGAACACATCAGCATAAGCCCTAACTTGAACAACAGCGGTAGAATTAAAGACTAGAAAATATCTGCCAGATTAGAACTACATTAGTCGACCCAAATACATAGCAAATATTAAACTAAGAGGTTCCAAGCGGACCTTGAGTGAGTCTAATGATAGTCCTTCCCCACGACCAAAAAGGTCAACCATTCCATAACACAAAAATATTCACCCAAAATATACTAGAGACTATGAGATTGTCCGGATTAGCAGAAGAACATCGAACTAGAGACATTTTCGTGTAAGCGTGGGAGTTCCGGCACTGGAATCGCTCCAGGTGCAGTATGCTGCTGTCCACCTTGGCTGGATGAGGAATCAGATAAATCTTCAAATTTCACGAATTGCCCAATTTGTGCAGCAGCCAAGTGAGCATAACAGATGGGTGCAACTGCATCACAAAATAAATATTACATACAGATATAATATAGCGACGAACAATACAACAAACGAACTACACAAATCACGAAAGGACTGCCCAGCTTACCAACAGATATCGCAGTTGTGCTCCTCTGATATCTGTACATTCGGACATAAAAAGGGGAAAATGTCAGTATTTCGATATCAAACATTGGAGAACTAAAGTATTAGTTGCGTGTAAACATGTACTATACTTACACATAAGAAAGGGAATGAACTAGCTCCTGCAGGGAATCAGCAGAAAACCCAATCTCATCCATTAGCACATGGTAATGAGTGGGCCGGGTCGTGCCCTGTGGAATTGCACACACCAATACAAGAAAAACTTGAATTTCTCATAATAGCTATAACATATTGAATTTATTTATTTAGACAAATGGTAGAATTTTTTTTTATATAAATATAATAACCAGATAGTCTGATATATCAAAAACAGCACTTACAATCATGCCGGCATGAGCGCACATGTAGAAGTCATAGTTCTTTGGATGACAAATTTTGTTATCGATAACAGTCCCTGCAATCCCAAGAACATGCATATTTAAAATTCAAAAATTATAATTCGAAGCAGGTAAAAGGCTCAACAAGTAATAGCAAATTGAAGACCAACAATAATAAAATGCATACCAGGTTGGACATTGTCAGGAGAGTTTGGAAGGAAAAACTTAGTATGATGATTTTTCTGGGCAATTATTAATGCAATCTTTGGAGACCACTGTTCATCAAGAAACTTGCAGGCCTACAGATAGTAACAACAATTTGAACAAAATCAGAACTCAACTGACATCAGTATCCATATACACTGACATACCTCAATAATTTGATCCAATTCAATGTTGAGGACTTGAATAAACTGTGATTCGCTAACACCATCCCTGAATATCAAGAACTCATCACAAACAGCTCAAACATATTGGAAAACAGACACCCCATCAACATACAAATCCATATGCATTAATCCAATACCTGAAAATGATAATGTTTTCGGGTTTTCTCTTTCCTGAACTGGTGTAGAAATCGACCAGCAGCTCCCTACATCACAGATAATGGCTATCGTTTAAAAGAAGAATAATACTCAGTGAATGATGAAACTGAAGAAAAATAATCAAAACATGACATGGTACTATTATTTAGAAATGTTAACAAACCGAATTATGCCACTGTCATCTTTCTCCCCTACAGGCTTAAAAAGTGAATCTATCATTTCGACCTTAGGAGATTGTGTTCGCACAGAAGCTCTATAGCGAGAAATAGATGGCCATTGCCTCGAGCTCACAACCTTAAAATCCAGACAAAATGGTCAGAGGCATGTAAGAAATAGCTAAAGAAGACTAGTTAGAATTTTTTTTTCTCAAACAGTGATAGTTACATAATTAGAGACATAACGAAAGCAGTAGACATGAAGCCTGTTAAATATACCGCAGCAATTGAAGGAATATCTGAATGCCCAGGAGATCCATGGGAAACATCCATGCCCAAAATGATCGTTGGTGTATCTGACACTAGAGGAATAGCTGATGATCTTTCAATTGACAAGTAAGAGTTTATACCACCCATCTGTGTAGAAAACACACAACATTAGAAGCAGAGAGAACGGTGTAAAATGACTACAGAGAGACAGCAGCATATGGCACCTTTGCATTGATTTTAAGCAGCACATTGGTAAGGTACTGGTCATTGACTCTTGTGGGGGCAATACATTGAGAAACAATTCCAAAATCAGCTAGACACTTGCGCTTCCAAGGACCTATTCATGGATTATGCTTAACCTCAAATATATAATGATACAATAAAGATAGAAAAAACACAAACCATAAATATCTGAATTCTTCCTCTCAGCTAAAATGCATAGAAGAAACTTTGGAGCACCAGGTAAGTTCTGCTTAACTTGCTGGAACATTTCCTCAACTCTGGCGACAGGTGGGGCCCTTCTCATTGAAGGATTTTCCTCAAAAATATGATTGAAAGGTTCTTCCATAGACTGAGAAAGAAACAGGATCAGCATTTAAAATTTCATGGGAAAAAAGTAATGCCAAAACATACAATGCCCTTCATATTTGCGCATTTGAGCATGTCCCGTATGAGGCTTGAAGTATCACATCGAGCAGAGAAATTAACAACAGCCCAACGGGAGACTTGAGTTGGCTCAATCAATTTCTGAAAGAAGTAAATATTTCAGCAACAAGAATAAATTTATTGAAAGCAAAAAAAAAAAAATATCAATCTTCAAAACAGCACACCTTTTGGTTAAAATTCCATCTCCCCCTTGATGGCATAAAGTCCTCTCCGTTGCCAACTTTGAGCTGCAGCATTTGCTTTAAATGTCATGCATAAATAACCTCCAACCAATATGTAAAAGTATAAATAGAAAACATAAAATCATACCCGGGGAGGCTGCAATACTCTGCCTTCTACTTGAGTAAAAGAGGTGGCAATGCTAACGCCACATGCACGTAGCAGTGGGTCAGCATCATAATTATTGCTCCTCAAAGCCTATCATCAAAGGAAAAGAATGAAAAAACAGCCTACAGGCCATACCAACAAAAACAATATTACAGATCAGCAATACCTCGCTGAGAACACTCATTCGTTCTTGAGGCTTCTGCCTTGACTTTTCCACAAGGGAAGCTCTTTGAAACGTAGACAGCGATTTGGTGTATCTTTGCAGTGATACTAAGGAGCAGAGCTAAATAGTTTCCAAATTTCAGGATAAAATAAGAGTTCACGCATTAAAAAAAAAAAAGAGTGAAGTGGAATGAGCTTGCAAACCTCAAGGGGAACATATGTTGGTCTTTTTGGTTTTCCAACATTTAAGCAAGGAAAATCAGCAGAGTAACTCAGTTGCATTCTCCGATGTCTCACAAAATAATCATAAACAGTTACTTCAACGGTATCAGAATTTCCATTTCCATCATTTCCATTTCTCAGCCTTAGAGTGAATCTAAAATATTAAAAACATAAAAAATATAAAGATATTTCTCAATAAAATTATCTATCAAACATTAGTGGCTTATCAAACATCTACTCATGGGAGGAAGCAAAACCAGTTCCAACCTTGAGGAAGATACAACAACATTATACAAACACTAATGGTTTTCAGAAAGTGAGATTAGTTCCAAATATAAGCAGAGAAAGAGGAGAATTATGCAGTTCCGCTTCCAAACAATACATTTTTATCACCAAAGTAAGAAACACAGAAGTTCTATAAACTCACATTTATATAAAAGTAGATTCTCGTAGAGTTCTTAAAATAATGCTTCATAACAAATAATGAAACAACACAACCTGGAAAAACTCACATTTCATCTTTGCAAGGCTTGTCACTTATCCCAATGATTTTAAATTCTTGATTTGTATGAGTTGTCTTCACTCTCAAATTTTTCAAAGCTCTCCTAGCCTATCAACAACAAACAGTGTGAAAAAACTAATGAGATCTCCATAGACACCATATGAAGAATGAAAAAGGCAAGATGAAACAAGTTGCCTCAATAGGTATATTATACACAAGAATTCAATGACCTAGAAAATAAAAATAAGCAACAAATTCTTAATCACCTTGTTCCAGTCCAGTTGATTTGGATTCTTAACATTTTGATTTGCGAGTAGAAAATCAACCACTGCGCCAGGCCTCACAATCATAGTAGTAGAGACATCTATATTCAACAAATAAGAAAATAATATTTTTAAACCAATAAAATGATTGAATGGAAACGCAAGCAACAGCAAATAGCCGAAATGTAGAGAGATTGCAAGTGCTTACCAATGTTCAAAGAAAGGCCTCCCTGTGAAGTTCTGAAACTGGAATGAAAACCTCTGCATCCCATGACTCCACCACCAATGTCAGTAAAGTTTCTAGGATTGTTTTGAAAAAATGACTGTCTCACAAGAAGACATCCCCTAAAAATGTATTTTAGAAACTATCAGAATGCAACAAACAACACAATTATGTAATTCATAATTTCAGCAATAAATGATTAGAAGTAAATTCACATACTGTTTTGCAGCATGCTGCCGCAAAATAATATCAAGAACACGCAAAGCCTCCTGAGAGTTCTCAGTTTCATTGCCCTTTAAGGCTGCAGCAATGGATTTCATAGGTATTTTTGCTGCAAAACTCAACAAAACCTTAAAGGTTTTCGTATGATGTGGTCTTCTAGCGCGCTTTCTGTCACTTTCGTTGGGGCTATCATTCCCAGTATTTCCATTGCCAGCCATTCTAGGTCAAAAATAGATAACAAATGCAATAAACATGTTAAGATAAGAATGGATTACTAAGCAAATGCAGGGTTCAAAAAAAAAAAAACTATTACCTGTTTGAGGACAAGTCCTCAAGCACCACAGTGAATTCGTTGTTGACCTGAGGTAGGGCGCCAAGGGTGAAAAGAGACTTCTCCCCATCATATGCAAAGTCCTTTTTTCCTAGCTCGGTGTCATACGTCTGGTGCAATTTATCTATAACTTTTCTTCCTATTCCCTTACCATCCATAGGGCGATCATCTTCATATTTCAGTGCCACCTAATTCAATAATAATAACAATTTCAAACACTAATAAAATTCAGCATTTAAAAATTACAAGTTACATCACAGAAAAGGTAAACAAGTAATAATGATAACCTACACTGTAGTGATAAAAATAATCATCCACGTTTCTGAGAGAAACTTTAAAATGATTTGTCAAAATTGGGACAACATTGCCCTTTTTTCCAATACCAGGTCTGGCCATTGGAGTCCTTTTAGGTTTTGTAGGGGTAACATTAGGAGGAATGGAAGGGGGCGGTGGCAAATTATCCAAGTTATCAAGATCTTGTTTATCATGAGGATCCATCTTGTTTGTCTTCAGTCTAGCAAAAAGAAAATGGTAAGGCAAAAATAGTTATGATATTATTGCATAAGAATTAAAACCACAGTTACAATAGCATGACCCAAAATGAAAAAAAGGCTTTAAAAGCATCAATTAAAAGGATGCTAGGTGAGAAAGTTTAGCCCATTTGACACATTAGAATCATTAGAATATGAAAAGCTGCTAGGTTTTAAACCAAAACGTCTTCCAATCAAAATTGCTGTATACTTCACGTACATACAAAAACACCAAAACAAAAAAAAAATACAATCATACAACTATCCAATGTACCATACAAATAAAATCAACGAGAACAGAGTACCAAGTATCTGTGAAAATTCAGTATCTGCAGCTTCGGGCAAATGAAGTTTAACTAACAATGAGAAGGATTCTAATCAGATAACAGATACAACAATTAAAAAAGAATAAAAAAATACTAGAAAAGAATTTTTTTATAATGTGACAGTTTTGTGGGGAACTCTAAAGGACCAAGGAACAACTATATCCTCCAAAGAGTTAACAGAATTTAAATCTAATGTAAAGTTCAAACAAGCAGGTAACAGTGATGATGTGACAATGGATTCAAGTTTAAAAAATGCCGCTTAGAGGTACATCTCACATCCACACTAGTTCAGATGGTGATCGCTTCTTAATCTTCCGAATATGTGAACAAAAGCAAAATGGAATAGCCTGAACGTATGATGAGGTTACCAACAATCGGCCTGAGTTCAATGCTGGAAACTTGAAGCAACAGCGCTTCGATCTAATAACGCAATACCAAAGAGCAGCGATGAAGCGAAACAGAAACCATACTTATAAGCCCAAAACCCTAGCCAAAAAAATAAGATTGCTACGTCAATAGAAACCGTCGAATCTTTCAAACCTAGGAAAGAACCCTAGCGAACACCCATCTCTACGAGCGCGAAGAAGGAAGATCTGAAACTACGGCGTCGTTCCTTGCCGTTCTGCTCTTTTACACTTCTGTGACCATGGATTCAAGTTAAAAACACGCAGCTTAGCGGTAGATCCCACATCCCAATTAGTTCATATCGTGATCGCAGTTTAATATCACGAATATGTGAACAAAAGCAAAACGGAATAGCCTGACCTTGAGATGAGGCTACCAACAAACGGTCTGAGATCAATGCTGGAAACTTGAAGCAACAGCGCTTCGATCAATCAACACAATACCAAAGAGCATCGTTGACGCGAAACAGAAACCATACTTATAAACCCAAAACCCTAGCGGAAAAAAAAAATGCAATTGCTACGTCGATAGAAACCGTCGAATCTTTCAAACCTAGGCATGAACCCTAGCGAACACCAATCTCTACGAAACAGCCATGCCTTACCTCAGGAGCGAAGATCTGCAACCTCGGTGTTCGCCCTGGGTTCCTTGCCGTTCTGCTGTCTTCCGCTTCTCTCTCTTGAGATATGGTAGAAGCCGCAGTGCCACGAACGTCGGGCCGCATAAAAACTCCCTCGAGCGAGCCCGAGTCTCTCGCCGTTAATTTCTCGACCGACGGACAAGGCAATTCCGCATAGCACTTTGTATGCTGACGTCCGCAGGGGCTGTCCTCCCCCAGCGCCCCGGTCGTCACTTAACGGCACTTCCCATCGCCGTTATCTGCCACCCTGTGGACACGTTCAACGGCCAGGATTAACGGGAAGAACTCGAGATCGAATCGTAACCGTTGGGTCTAACTGGATATTCTTTTTACAAGAGCGGTTCTTTTTGGTACGTCCCGCATATATTTGATTTGAAATTGTCTATTTATAGTTTTCATTTCCTATTTAGCTTCGGCGATACGAACCATTATTAATGGAAAGCAGTGATTTGTTAAATTTCATATTTAGCCTTCCCTTTGGTCTCCTCGAAGTTATCGCCTTGATGAATCTGCAAATCAAGACCGTCGAATTTTATTATTTTCCAAATCTCGGTGAGGGTATTTAAGTAACTTCATTAGGCTACCACTGAACCGGGATTCTTTCTCGGTTCCCTCGCAGGTTTTCTCGAGCGCCGGGTACGATTTAAAATAAAAGTTAAAAAAAAAACATAATTTACGCGACACGCCAACCGTCCGATCCGAGACATCAATGGCTTTTGATGCATGTTAAACAATTTATTTAAGGGGAAAAATCAGATAAATTTTACAAATAGTCTTTCGGAAAAATTGGAAATATTTTATTTAATTATGATAGCGATTCGTGAGGATTCCTTATTTTTGAATAAATATAAGGAAATTTTTGTACGCATTTTTTTTATTTTATTTTATTTCTTGCGTTATTTTACGAGTGATAATGATGATTTTTTTCAAGAGAATTTATTGTGCGTGCGGGTATGTAACGGCCGATTATTGAATCATTATCCGCAAAACGTGTTGCCCGTGATAAAAAAACGAAACGTTCGCCCCAGTACCCATCAGTCCGTCTTAGGACGGACACGAAGGAGGTAATCTATGATTATCACTAGTGTGATAAGACATCTGAGATCGAAAGAATTAATGCCAGCTGATCAAGATTTTATCCCCATATATAACTGACGACTCTCGAATTTATAATCTTTAAGTAAATGATCAAGTATCTTATCATCCGATACAGCTCGTGTTGCTCGTCGGCTGATACGGATGCTCGTGTTGCTCGTCGGCTGATACGGATAATTGATGGAAGGATAATAATGTCAATAAATTTAAATTAATTTTTAATAAATATAAAATATTTTATTGATTATCTTAATTCAGCCCGAGTGATTTATTTGGACTGTGGGCTATGAGCACTGAAGTTGACACAGTTAATAGCGAAGCCAGCGTCTTAAGTGTCTTGGAGTGTTCTTGTTCGGTAACTGTGTTTTCTATGATTTGTTCTTCCTCGATGTGTCAAATGATAAATATAAATCTAAAAATTACTATCAATAAATTTGAACTTAATATATAAACTTAAAAATAATTTAGACTATTAATCCTATTGAAAAGTGAAGTCAACTCTCAAGAACAGATGACACCGAGAATAGTTTATGTTGGTGTCCCTCTTGCAAGAAAGATGATCGTCAATAACCTACCCGGAAATTCCTTGACAAGACTCTCCGACGATTAAGTCAGTGTCCGGCGGAGAAGATAAAAATTGGAGAAGAACTGTAGCTAGAGAATATATCGCATACCTGCGGGTAAAGGGAGGAGAGTCTTATATAGCAGGGGGAGCCAACAACCTCTGCCCCACTTCTGTCACGTTTTATCTCATGTGGGGATAGGATCAGGGCATTGTTAGCTTTCTGATCGGCGCCACCCATCCTGACATATGCAGGGGCGTTGTGGTACGGGTTGCCAGAGTTTGTCAAGAAAGTACCGTGTCAGCGGGATATCCACGATTCGAACACGAGTGGTGTCAGACTTGAGCCAACCTGCGTTGATTCTGATACTACTTTTATTGGTGTGGTGTCAGGGAGTAGGTACTGTCATAGATCGTGACAACCCCCGAGTTGGAGCGCACCAAAAGGTTGCGTCGACCGGCTACCCCGAGTGAAATCCTATTATGCAACCAATGTCCTATGGATTAGAACGTGTGACATACCGAGTCGTGGGGTACCGACCGGGTGTTGTCCAGACGACTTTAAGCCGAGCACTCAATGTCTCTTGCTGGGGCTAATTTAGACTACATTTGGTTAACCTTCTAATCGGGCATCTCGACCCGAGTGGTAATCATTTCCAGCCCTGCCACGTCGAACTGTTGAAGTTCTCCTGGCCATGACCTGTCTCTATAAGGCGCCTTGCTAGCCGACTGGGCTATTCGTAAATTAGGTCGGGACCAATGTTCGATAAGTGTATTTTCTATGATTTGTTGCTCCTCGATGCGTCAAACGATAAATATAAATCTACAAATTATTGTTAATAATTTGAACTTAATATATAAACCTAAAAATCATTAGGCTATATAGGCTGGAAGCTTAAAATTTACTGTACTACTGAATTTGAACTCGATATATAAGTTTAAAAGTCACTGAGCTGTTGTGCTGCACTGGACTAAAACCCAGCATTGGCTATGCCATTAGACGTCGCTGCCTCATGTTGCTTCCATATTTTTTTTCTTTCTTCCATAATAAATTTAGAGTTTGTCCCTTTCAGAAATCCATCGGGTCCCCAACTAACTATAACTTGGATAGTTTTGAATGTGGCTCTTACATTATCTCAATTCCTTTTTACATGCGTTGCTCTCTTAGTAAGTAAAGCTCCCGTGATTTCATCTTTCATCGTCTTCACAAAACGTATGGTCGTACAAGATTTATTTATTTATACTCGATGATTTATTTTAAAAATTGATAAATTGTAATAGTCGAATCCGGGATGGCCAACCCGATCTTATGAAAGTTTTCATCAAAGTAAATCAGGAAATATTTAAGACCGTCGGTTCGAAACCCCAATATCTCTTGATCCGGGCGAGTGGTTTTCAAAGAGGATGGGAGGCCCGGTCGGGTTCGACCAAGCGTGACCCGGGTCAAGGAAGGTTAAGCCGGGTTGCCCTCGGTCCCACGGGCCGGGCCTGAGGCTTAGCAGGAAGAGTGGAGGTCGGGACAGATAAGGCCCTGAGTCGGCCACTCGGGGTCAGTCACCCGGAGTCAGCCACTCGGGGTCAGTCACCCGAGGTCGGTCACTCAGGAGTGGTCACCCGAGGCAGGTCACTTGGGGTCAGTCACCCGAGGTCGGCTACTCGGGGCCTCGGGGGTGGTCACCCGAGGTCGCCCACTCGGGGTCAGTCACCCGAGGTCGGCCACTCGGAGCTTATCATCTGAGCACAACTACTCAGTATCGGCCCCTCAAGGTCAGCCAGCAAGTCGGTCATGCGGGTCGGGTGTCCCTAGTCGAGCGCCCTGAGTTCGCCCCATGAGCGGAGGCTTATGATCCAGACTTATCCGACCGATTCAGACTGTGAGCTAGGGCGAGCCAACCGAATAATTATAGGACCACCTCTACAGTAATAATGTAGCAGATCTCCGACATAATCATCACCTGACAGAGCCGCCGAATATTAATGAGAATCAGAAGAGACAGTTTAAGCAGGGTGTCAGGCGGCTGTGGCAGTCTCACAGGGCTAATAAAGCTGCCACGGGCTCAGTCTGCCAACTGACCCTTCCTTAATGAGACATAACAGCTCTGACAAGGCAGAGAGCTTCCCCTCCCCTATATAAACCCCCCTTTGGGATCCAAGGAGGTGATTGCTGCCATTTGCAACCTCAGACTCCACTTTGAGTGCTCCATTCCGGTCCGACCCGAGTAAGTGAGATTTGATCCGTGATTAAGCCCGACCCCCCGTACTACAGCAGATCGGGTCGTCTTGGTTAGACCGAGTCAGCCAAGTGAGAATCGATCTTCGCTTGTCGAAAATGTGAGTGATAAAGAAGTCTAAATTTCTTAATATTCTCAGAGTTCATGCAATTTTTAATTTTATTTTCTCAAAAGTAAAAAATAGTGACTCTAGAGTGCTGTAAACACTTACAACATTGAAAAATCTAAAATATAAACCGTGATACCAGTGCCAATTTATGTAGAATTCTCAAAAAGATACAATACTCATGCAGTTGATAATTTATAACTTGTAGAGGTATATCTATCACACACATAATCAGTTGGTAGCTACATCAAAACCAGTCAATTAATTAATACAAATCTTTAAATGAAAAAAAAATGACTTTAGTTACTCATCCAGTATGATCATGGGTGTTGAATTTTGTCAAGAGATAAGGAAAAGAATCACTTGGGCATCCCAAATTCAATGGGATCATAAGTGGCAAATAATGCTATAGCTAGAAGCAGGTAATTGATGAGTTTAAGGTGTGAGAGTAAACCGTGTACCATTGTTTGTTCATTGAACTGATGTTTAAACTTTATCATTGTGATCTCCAGGTTCTGCTAGTAATCCATGCTTCGATGATTTGTCGACGGGCAACGGATAAGAAGGGCGTCGCTCTTTTCCTCCCGGCTTAGATGATGCATTTCCGTACCAGATCATGCCCAACACTGCTAAGATCATTCCGAAGATTACATGTAAGTTGAGATCTGCTCTTCCAAACAAGAAGAAACCGAAGATTAAGACGACGATTGTCTTCATGTGTCCTATAACTTGAAAAGAGACAGCGGTGAATCTGCCTATGCAGATAAACTGGCTAAGATTGGTTCCCACAGCTATGGTGCATGAGAGTGCGATGAAGAACTGCAACATACAAATAAAAGTGAGTGAGTTGTCAAAATATTTTCATTCAATGTAGTATCTGTTTAAAGATCATGTTTGGGAAAAGCAATTTAAAAGCATCACCATTTACTTACCACAGTGGTTACATTGTAATCAAATGTGTCCACCCTTTTGTTTGTCAACCGATAATCAACAAAAGGCCCTAAAATCAACAGCGATGCTGCTTGGGCTGGAGCCGTGTGCCCGAGGAGGTTGAATGATCCAAGTGAATACTTCTTTTGAAGAAAATGCACGTACTGAGAACACAGATATTTGTAAATTTGTTAGAGAGCTAAAATGTTTGCTATTTATTCTCAGGTCATAGAAGAACCACTAACTTGAAGTAAATATTTGCTATTCATTCTAAGAGTTATATTGTAAGTCATGTCTGATAGTCACTTTTGCATCTGTAAATAGGTTGTATTAGTTTCATTTTACTGAAATCATTTGTAAATTTCTGTGTAAGTTACTTGTTCTTTGTGCAGTTGTTCTTCTACTGCTGCGAAAAATGGAGATCTTGTGCTGGTGGTAAATTATTTGACACTTGAATACTTGATGCTGTTTGAGAAAGGGTTAGACGTAATGGTAGTGATTTCCTTTTCTCCACATGGTCGAACAAGAGTGCTAGAGAGATAAATCCGATCACGATTATGTCTTAGTGCAGAGAGATGCAAAAATTAAGAAATATGGATCTCGATTACTTACATATTGCTGCAAGGCAGTGCTCCAAACTGCTATAGTAGCTGCTATGAGTCCTCTAGTATTCACGCTCACATCAGTAATTGTACAAATGCCAACACCTAAAAGAACCACCAGTATGCTGAGCTTTGTTGCCCTTGAATAATGAATTTTATCAAATACAACTTCCAGAAGACAGGATACTGGGATCATACACAGCTTTGCGATCTGTCATATAGTTACAAAATCATGTCAATTTATGAATTTCTATGTTTTTTACTTTATTGTAATGGCAAAGGCAAACCTGATAAAATCCAACAGAATTCCACATCAAACTTACATTCATACCAACTATCGATAAGTTTGCAAAGAGGGCAAATTTTACAAGGATGGATAATGGTAAATGAGAGGGTTGAATGTATCCAAGCCACCTAAATACAACAGTCAGAACTGTGGTCGTGGCAAAATGTAGACCTGTTAACGTTGTGGCTGCAATAAAAAAACATCAATGTTCAGTGGTGGGGGAATCAGGAATCATGAAGTTCAACTCACATTCATTATTGTTAACGAAATTAAATCATTATATTCACAAGGTTGATATTATGTTTAAATCAAATTCTTATGTTGGAAGGTACAAAGAACTGCTATTTAACACAAAAAAGAATTAACAGTAGAACAATAAAAACTGAAACTTATATCGCCATACCAAATGTGAAGTGGTGAGTTGCCATTAAGGCCTTGTTAACCATGATAATCCCAACAGATGAAACAATATTGAACATCCATGCAGCTGCATCTAATGCTGCCTTTCTATTAGCCTTGCTTGTAGGTGTCATACTTTCTACTTGTGCCCACTTGCTACTTTATTCGCCTATACATCTCCAAATAATGGTAAGCAGTGCCCCACAAATGCTTCTACATCAGAAAATAGCAAAAACAAACGATATATATTTCAAAAAGTAGTGCAGGAGTTATATATGTAAACATGTTGGAACATTTGCCTACATTAAACCTAGTATTCCAAACTATTTGAATTCATCTACATAGATCTTATCTTTACATTGGAATTACTAGAAGGATATGCTGCGGTTAATATTCATACCTCTTAAATTGTTTTTAATGTTGTCAACTACAATTTTCTTCTCTCTCTCTATATCCCTTACACCACCTTGAACATATGAATGTTTGCTCAGTAATAGTAATTCAATAAATAATGTAATCATAATGCTCCAACATGAAGCTTCAATTGATAACATGTTATTTTCTTATTCTTGAGAAAATGAAAATTCTGTCTGGTAGATAAGTGATCTCTAAGTAACAAGAAAGTAGTCCAACTGTAATTGTATAGAAAAATTTTAAACTGCTAGTCTCTTATACTTATACACCTTGGTCATAACTCAGAACTAAACAAAAGTGTAAATAAGCAGTCATAAATGACTAGTTCCACTGACATTCAGCAAGTCATTGAAATAATCTTTAGCTTCTAAAATCCTATTACTGCTTAATATGGAGGTTAATTACTAATGTTAGAGTTACTAAGAGTGTCACAACTGCATTTTTTGAAGTTGTGGATTTACATCAACAATGTCTGTTCTACTTCCCTATCTTTCCAGAATCATACCAAATGCTCAAATGAACAAACCCATCATATTCAAAATAAGTAGTACATAGTTGATGAAACATAATGTCACATTTTGTGGATTGATGAGATTGTAATTAGATTAAATTTAAAACACAATTGTGAATAAAGTCTATAAATCAAATGTATTAAGAGAAATAGTAAAAAACTTGAATATATAGATAGTAGGGATAAGAAAAAAAAATCATTGACGAACATGAATCCATATAAGTGAGTATGAGAACTTTAGGTATGTCGAATCCATTAATCTAACTAGAGGAAGATATCGTTGAAGAAATAATTAATAGCATAAAAGAATGGAGGATCAAAATGGAGATTATTGAATGATCAAACACAAAATCAATAATTGCATGCCAAATATCTGAGAGATTATTGAACACAAAGTAAAACTAAGAGAGTTTGATATTACCGATCTAAGACTAGTATTAAAGCTCAAACTTTAGTTGACTTGATTGTTGAATCGCACAGCCCGTTTATCTAAATAGTTTCTTTGCGAGAGACAATGTATGCATTGGATTCATATTCCAACTGATCCGGTCGGGTAAGTTTTTGGGAGCTTATTAGGGGCCCGGTCGGATTGGGTCTGGGTCAGACAAAGTGGGTCGGGTTCAGTATCGGATTAGTGCGCTAGATACTGATCCGGCTAAGAGGATCAAGATTCGAAGCAACTTGATGCGGGGCCCAATCAGTGGCACTCGAGCAGACATACCCGCCCGAGAACTTTAGCGGTCGGGGATCACCGGTCGGGGAAGTTTAGTCGGGATAAAGCAGAAGCGTTTTGCCATATCTCTTCACGAGTGTTCGGTAAGTAATAGACCTCCCAGGCGGGGTCTCTCGGCAGGGTGGCCGACCCCGACTGGCCGATCCCGAGTGGCCGACCCAGGGTGGCCGACCCAGAGTGACAGGGTGGCCGACCCCGACTGGCCGACCCCGAGTGACAGGGTGGCCGACCTCGACTAGCAGGGTGGCCGACCCAGGGTGGCCGACCCCGAGTGACAGGGTGGCCGACCCCGACTGGCCGACCCCGAGTGACAGGGTGGCCGACCTCGACTAGCAGGGTGGCCGACCCAGGGTGGCCGACCCCGAGTGACAGGGTGGCCGACCTCGACTAGCAGGGTGGCCGACCCAGGGTGGCCGACCCAGAGTGACAGGGTGGCCGACCCCGAGTGACAGGGTGGCCGACCCCGAGTGGCCGACCCAGAGTGACAGGGTGGCCGACCCCGACTGGCCGACCCCGAGTGACAGGGTGGCCGACCCCGACTGGCAGGGTGGCCGACCCAGGGTGGCCGACCCAGAGTGACAGGGTGGCCGACCCCGAGTGGCCGACCCCGAGTGACAGGGTGGCCGACCCCGACTGGCAGGGTGGCCGACCCCGAGTGGCCGATCCAGAGTGACAGGGTGGCCGACCCCGACTGGCAGGGTGGCCGACCCCGACTGGCCGACCCAGAGTGACAGGGTGGCCGACCCCGAGTGGCCGACCCAGAGTGACAGGGTGGCCGACCCCGACTGGCCGACCCCGAGTGACAGGGTGGCCGACCCCGACTGGCAGGGTGGCCGACCCAGGGTGGCCGACCCAGAGTGACAGGGTGGCCGACCCCGAGTGGCCGACCCCGAGTGACAGGGTGGCCGACCCCGACTGGCAGGGTGGCCGACCCCGAGTGGCCGATCCAGAGTGACAGGGTGGCCGACCCCGACTGGCAGGGTGGCCGACCCGACTGGCCGACCCAGAGTGACACGGTGGCCGACCCAGAGTGACAGGGTGGCCGACCCCGACTGGCCTACCCAGAGTGACAGGGTGGCCGACCCCGAGTGACAGGGTGGCCGACCCCGAGTGGCCGACCCAGAGTGACAGGGTGGCCGACCCCGACTGGCCGACCCCGAGTGACAGGGTGGCCGACCCCGACTGGCAGGATGGCCGACCCAGAGTGACAGGGTGGCCGACCCCGAGTGGCCGACCCCGAGTGACAGGGTGGCCGACCCCGACTGGCAGGGTGGCCGACCCCGAGTGGCCGATCCAGAGTGATAGGGTGGCCGACCCCGACTGGCAGGGTGGCCGACCCCGACTGGCCGACCCAGAGTGACAAGGTGGCCGACCCAGAGTGACAGGGTGGCCGACCCCGACTGGCCGACCCCGAGTGACAGGGTGGCCGACCTCGACTAGCAGGGTGGCCGACCCAGGGTGGCCGACCCAGGGTGGCCGACCCAGAGTGACAGGGTGGCCGACCCCGAGTGACAGGGTGGCCGACCCCGAGTGACAGGGTGGCCGACCCCGACTGGCCGACCCAGAGTGACAGGGTGGCCGACCTCGACTGACAGAGTGGCCGACCCCGAGTGGCCGACCCAGAGTGACAGGGTGGCCAACCCAGGGTGGCAGACCCAGGGTGGTCGACCCTAGAGTAAGTGAAGGGTCGTAGCAGTAGTAAAGGTCATCCGAATCTCCCCATTGTCAGAAGAGGATCCTTGACATACTCATGACCTGACAAGAGCCGCCAACATTAATGGGGTCAGAGGGGACAACCTAGACAGACTGTCAGGCGGCTGTGTCAGCCTCATAAAGTTACCAGAGCTGCCGATTATGCAGTCTGACAACTGACTCATCCTTAATGAGATGGGACGTCTCTGACATAGCAGAGGGCTTTCCTTCCCCTATATAAACCCCTCTTGGGGCTCCAAGGAAAAGGGGCTGCCATTTTGCAACCACGACACTACTTTGTGAGCTCCATTTCGGTCCGAGCCGAGCGATGTCAGTCTCTACCCTCGTCTAAGCCCGACTCCTATTCAGCCCGAGTCCGACCCCCCGAGTCATAGCAGACCGGGTCGTCTTGGTCAGACCGTGTCATCCGAGTTAGAGCCGGTCTTCGCTTGTCGACAGGATCAAATTTGGCGCCGTCTGTGGGAATCTCGCCTGATCGGAAGCTGAAGATGAGCGACTCTAACCGGATGGCCGTGATGCTTTCACAAGAAGACTTGGATCTGCTAGTCGAAGCCAGAGCTAAGAAGCTGGCGGCCGCGCAACAGGCAGTTGCCCAACTCACTCGGGAAGGCCCGTCCGAGCCTGCTACCCGAGGGGGCACTGAGGGAGGAGCGCGCCAGGGTGATAGCCCTCATTTTCACCAAACACTGTTCGACCCGTCTGAGGGTGCGGGACAGTCCGACCTAGTGGAAGTCTCTTCCAGCCAAGCAAGAATCAACAAAGGGAAGACCCCTATTAGCCAAGCCCTGGCTGACCATTCCGGGTTCCCTTTCTCCAGACAAGTTCTGCAAGAGCCAGTCCCCAAGCATTTCCGGCTCTTGTCCATTCCAAAATGTGAAGGAGCTACAGATCTAGAGGAAGACCCGATGAAGTCTGAGAATGAAGCCTTGCTGCATCAATACATGGATAGTATTAAGTGTCGAGCGTGCCTGACCGCCCTGGTAGGTCCCGCTCAGTGCTGGTTCGACAGACTCCTGGAGAGGTCTGTGCGAGAGTTTGCCGACTTCAAAAGAACGTCCTACTGAAATATACCTGACATAAGGAGACTCCCTAAGAACAATATCAAGGGCTTGAATAACTTCTTGAGGTAACGAAACCTGAACTCCTCTGACTCGAAGGGAGAAGTATCAGCCGGATACTGATTCCGGCGATATGCTCACATCATAGTGGAAAAGAGTATTGTCGACAACCTCGACTAGGAAATGATTAGCTCTAACGAAGCACTTCCTTCCGACAATGCCGAAGTCTGACCGACCGGGACCCCTCAAGCCCTTGCCTGATGACTGGAGACACCGCCAGTGAAGGAGCCTGCTCCTTCGTGGGCTCGGCGATCGTGAGTTGCCGGAGTTCCTCGCTGATCGAAGAGGAAGAAGGTCAATCTGCTGTTGTGACAGGCGATGAGGCGTCTAGAGCTGGATCTGATTGAGGAGATTCAGGGTCGGGCGTCGGTCTGAATGACTGCTTACCGGCAGATGATGCAGCGAGGATACAATCCAGAGGTCATACCTCAGAGTTTCCAAGTCGGCGATCGTGTATGGAAGAGAGTCAAACCAGTCGGGGAGGTGAGTAAGCTGAAGCCCCCATGGGGAGAACTCTTCCTGGTAATCGAGAAATTAGGGTCGGGAGCCTATTATTTGCAAGATACCCAAGGAAAGAAGCTGGGAAGACCTTGGAGTGCAACACACTTAAAATTGTATTGTGAGGAAAGTTGAGTTGAGTGACTCTTGTAATTGTATCAC
This sequence comes from Boesenbergia rotunda, assembly GCA_024364735.1. Classification (NCBI taxonomy): domain Eukaryota; kingdom Viridiplantae; phylum Streptophyta; class Magnoliopsida; order Zingiberales; family Zingiberaceae; genus Boesenbergia; species Boesenbergia rotunda. The sequence continues at coordinate 320,015 of JAGFNQ010004218.1, forward strand.
GCGAATATGATAGTGAAACTCAAGGCAGCTAAAAGGCAGCTCAGCAGGTTATAAGTGGGCATGCTCCCACGCACCCACCGGACTTGGCGCCGATCGGGCGTGGCGTTCCACGTTCGGTCGGGCCCGGTCGGGCGTGGCGTTCCACGCTCGGTCAGGGTAAGCCAGACGGTGTCCAGACTCTTGCTCATGCAAGTTATAAGTGGGCATGCTCCCACGCACCCACCGGACTCGGCGCCGATCGGGCGTGGCGTTCCACGTTCGGTCGGGCCCGGTCGGGCGTGGCGTTCCACGCTCGGTCAGGGTAAGTCAGACGGTGTCCAGACTCTTGCTCATGCAAGTTATAAGTGGGCATGCTCCCACGCACCCACCGGACTTGGCGCCGATCGGGCGTGGCGTTCCACGTTCGGTCGGGCCCGGTCGGGCGTGGCGTTCCACGCTCGGTTAGGGTAAGCCGGACGGTGTCCAGACTCTTGCTAAGACAAGTTATAAGTGGGCATGCTCCCACGCACCCACCGGACTCGACGCCGATCGGGCGTGGCGTTCCACGTCCGGTTGGGCTCGGTCGGGCGTGGCAGTCCACGCTCGGTCAGGGTAAGTCGGACGGTGTCCAGACTCTTGTTAAGGCAAGTTATAAGTGGGCATACTCCCACGCACCAACCGGACTCGGCGCCGATCGGGCGTGGCGTTCCACGTTCGGTCGGGCCCGATCTGGCGTGGCATTCCACGCTCGGTCAGGGTAAGTCAGACGGTGTCCAGACTCCTGCGTTTGCAAGTTATAAATGGACATGCTCCCCTACAATCATCGACCTCCCAGCAGACCGGACGTGGCTGCCCACGCTCCATTAAGGTCTCCTGAGCAACATTGAGACACTTGTTCTTCAGCAAGTTATAAAGGTGATTGCTCACATGCCTCAGCTTCTCAGCCGCTCTGCTCGGCACTCAGCCGCTCTGCTCGGCACTTAACCACTCTGCTCGGCACTCAGCGACTCAGCCGCTCTGCTCGGCAGTCAGTTACTCAGCCGCTCTGCTCGGCACTCAGCCGCTCTGCTCGGGACTTAACCGCTCAGCCGCTCTGCTCGGCACTTAACCACTCTGCTCGGCACTCAGCGACTCAGCCGCTCTGCTCGGCAGTCAGTTACTCAGCCGCTCTGCTCGGCACTCAGCCGCTCTGCTCGGGACTTAACCGCTCAGCCGCTCTGCTCGGCACTTAACCACTCTGCTCGGCACTCAGCGACTCAGCCGCTCTGCTCGGCAGTCAGTTACTCAGCCGCTCTGCTCGGCACTCAGCCGCTCTGCTCGGGACTTAACCGCTCAGCCGCTCTGTTCGGCACTCAGCCGCTCTGTTCGGCACTCAGCGACTCAGCCGCTCTGCTCGGCAGTCAGTTACCTAGCCGCTCTGCTCGGCACTCAGCCGCTCTGTTCGGCACTCAGCGACTCAGCCGCTCTGCTTGGCAGTCAGTTACCTAGCCGCTCTGCTCGGCACTCAGCCGCTTTGTTCGGCACTCCGCGACCCAGCCGCTCTGCTCGGCACTTAACTACTCAACCACTCAGCTTGGCACTCAACCACTCTGCCATGCCCTCTGTTCGGCGCTCCGTCAGTTGGATCTGCCACCTGTCAGGCAATTAGTCACTCTACTCAATTGCTTGCCTACTCAGCCATTGCCCAGTTGTTTACTCGGCTCTATGCCACATGTGTGGCACCCGCAACCAATTGCTCGCTTGAAATAACTAAATACTCTAGTGGCGGCATTCCGAGGGATGAAATACTGATTAACTGGGTAAAATCCAACACGTGACTTCTGATTGGTTGTTCTTCTATCAAAGGAGATCCATTCCAACCTAATTCCTGGATGGAAAGTACGGGTGGGATAAGTCAACCACTAGATTTAGTCTAGTTAGTCAGACTCGCGCCTCCTTCGACTAGACTTGAAGGGGAGCTTGTGATCCGAGGAGATAAACGTGTGGTAGATGCATTAATGGCTGACTTGATAGGGGACTCGACATTTAAAGATAAAGATCTTGAGGTCGTAATGAGGGTCAGGGGTGCGAAAGTAGGGTTTATCCGACCGGGCAAGAAGCCTAGTCAGTCGGACTTGACGCCTCCTTCGACTAGACTTGAAGGGGAGGCTTGTGATCCGGTCGGGTAAGTTTTTGGGAGCTTATTAGGGGCCCGGTCGGATTGGGTCTGGGTCAGACAAAGTGGGTCGGGTTCAGTATCGGATTAGTGCGCTAGATACTGATCCGGCTAAGAGGATCAAGATTCGAAGCAACTTGATGCGGGGCCCAATCAGTGGCACCCGAGCAGACATACCCGCCCGAGAACTTTAGCGGTCGGGGATCACCGGTCGGGGAAGTTTAGTCGGGATAAAGCAGAAGCGTTTTGCCATATCTCTTCACGAGTGTTCGGTAAGTAATAGACCTCCCAGGCGGGGTCTCTCGGCAGGGTGGCCGACCCCGACTGGCCGATCCCGAGTGGCCGACCCAGGGTGGCCGACCCAGAGTGACAGGGTGGCCGACCCCGACTGGCCGACCCCGAGTGACAGGGTGGCCGACCTCGACTAGCAGGGTGGCCGACCCAGGGTGGCCGACCCCGAGTGACAGGGTGGCCGACCCCGAGTGACAGGGTGGCCGACCCCGAGTGGCCGACCCAGAGTGACAGGGTGGCCGACCCCGACTGGCCGACCCGAGTGACAGGGTGGCCGACCCCGACTGGCAGGGTGGCCGACCCAGGGTGGCCGACCCAGAGTGACAGGGTGGCCGACCCCGAGTGGCCGACCCCGAGTGACAGGGTGGCCGACCCCGACTGGCAGGGTGGCCGACCCCGAGTGGCCGATCCAGAGTGACAGGGTGGCCGACCCCGACTGGCAGGGTGGCCGACCCCGACTGGCCGACCCAGAGTGACAGGGTGGCCGACCCCGGAGTGACAGGGTGGCCGACCCCGAGTGGCCGACCCAGAGTGACAGGGTGGCCGACCCCGACTGGCCGACCCCGAGTGACAGGGTGGCCGACCCCGACTGGCAGGGTGGCCGACCCAGGGTGGCCGACCCAGAGTGACAGGGTGGCCGACCCCGAGTGACAGGGTGGCCGACCCCGACTGGCCGACCCCGAGTGACAGGGTGGCCGACCTCGACTAGCAGGGTGGCCGACCCAGGGTGGCCGACCCAGAGTGACAGGGTGGCCGACCCCGAATGACAGGGTGGCCGACGCCGAGTGGCCGACCCCGAGTGACAGGGTGGCCGACCCCGACTGGCCGACCCAGAGTGACAGGGTGGCCGACCTCGACTGACAGAGTGGCCGACCCCGAGTGGCCGACCCAGAGTGACAGGGTGGCCAACCCAGGGTGGCAGACCCAGGGTGGTCGACCCTAGAGTAAGTGAAGGGTCGTAGCAGTAGTAAAGGTCATCCGAATCTCCCCATTGTCAGAAGAGGATCCTTGACATACTCATGACCTGACAAGAGCCGCCAACATTAATGGGGGCAGAGGGGACAACCTAGACAGACTGTCAGGCGGCTGTGTCAGCCTCATAAAGTTACCAGAGCTGCCGATTATGCAGTCTGACAACTGACTCATCCTTAATGAGATGGGACGTCTCTGACATAGCAGAGGGCTTTCCTTCCCCTATATAAACCCCTCTTGGGGCTCCAAGGAAAAGGGGCTGCCATTTTGCAACCACAACACTACTTTGTGAGCTCCATTTCGGTCCGAGCCGAGCGATGTCAGTCTCTACCCTCGTCTAAGCCCGACTCCTATTCAGCCCGAGTCCGACCCCCCGAGTCATAGCAGACCGGGTCGTCTTGGTCAGACCGTGTTATCCGAGTTAGAGCCGGTCTTCGCTTGTCGACAGGATCACCAACCATCCGGATCATGGAGAGCCACAAAAAGTATATTTTCTACAATTCTCTTTCTCAAGAACAAAAAAAAACAACAACAATAATAATAAAGTTGCCCAATGAATTGTGCATCGCGAAAAAGGAAGCGTTCAATGCCTCACAATGGGGAAAGCCCAAGGAAATCGCGAAAAAGGAAGCGTTCAATGCCTCACAATGGGGAAACACGACGCATGATCTCGTGACAATGTCAATTCTAAGTCCCATCAACAACCATGACAAATATCAACAGTTTCTTAGACCCATGAACACAACTGAGATGGACAACTAGAAGTCATATCTAAAAAACATTTCAAGCATAAAAGATCAGATCATATCTTATCTCAATTAAACCGTGTTGTAGATTTTATCGATACGACGCGAAACCCTGCATCGATGAAGAGATGGAAGAATGCGGTAGATCCAACTCACCTGATCTGGCCAGGAAAGATCCAACGGTGGCTCCGTGGATCCGCAGCCGGAGAAGGCAGTGAGATCGGGAGGAAGGTGAAGCGAGGCGATGGTGGCGATCGCAATGTAGTGTGGACGAATGCCGTGGGTGAGACGGAGGAGGAGAGGAAGCTGCTCCCCTACGCTTGGTTCGGTTTCGCTTCCTTTTGGTTGGAAGCGGAGGAGCACACGGGACACGAGATGGGGCACGAGGCCCATTTTTTGGGACTCATATTCCGCTAATTTATTAGGAGGCGAATGATCGAGAGCGACGGTTACTTAGCACTCCTCATGGCAACGGTAACAGTAACGGCGCAAAGAAATATTTAACGGAGGGTAAAAAGTTAACGGTTAATGATTTTCTTTTAAAAACAATTTTTATAATTTATTTATATTTGGCTTTTTACCTAATCAGGCATATAAAATTCTGAAATATCAAATCAGTATCTTAATTTCAAAATTATTAAATTATATATCTAATTTATTTTTCCCTTTGATACTATTCTCAGTCGACTGTTGTAACGTAGCAGTCAATTGCTACAGTAATGAGTAATAAATAATTATTTTTTCAAAAAAATTGATAATTTTCGCATTAAGGTTAAATTGATATATGAAAACAGTTTGTATCATTTCGAGATATCTAAATTCATCATTCTATTTTAGTAAAAATCAATTGAGGGACCTACATATAGGTATGATAATTTCCTACAACTCGAATGGAGAATGATATAGAGGAACTATCAATACTCGATATCCGACCCAAATATCTGATTAAATAAAATGTATATATATATATTAAAGAAAAAAAATTTCTTAAACTCACTAACTATTTTTGTTGATATTAAAAATAGGTTATAAGATGTTTAATCTATTTTTTTAATTATTATATATATATATATAATATGATATGATATTAGTTTAATATATTTTTTTGTGTGAATGATGATAGTTAAATAAAAATAAAAAAATTTATTAGTGTAGAATATATCTCATTCTTTAATGAGTATGAGTATAAAAATGAATATTCGATATCCAATTATATGAGTATGGAGAATATAAAAATCCTATCCGAACTCGATGCATTATCATCCCTACCCAAAGATCTTGGAATAAAATGAAACTAATTCCTACATGTCCATTTAGTATACCTAATTCTATAAATATTCTTAGGGCAGTCTTAAGATTACTTGAGGCCATAAGCCTAAAAAAAATTAGGCCTTTAATATTTGATAATGGCGGATTTATTTATTTTTAAATAAAATAATAATTTTTAAAAATAAATTTTTATGTAAAATTAAGTTTTCTTTTTTTTAGATGCAAAAATATTAATTAAATTTTTATATTCAAGTTTTAATAAGTTTTTTTTTCAATAGATAAAATTACTAAATTATTTAATCTTCTAGTAAAAATTTAATTAGTTTTTTATTTAAATTTTTAATTATATTATTTTCTGTGTTTTTATTTTGAATATCAGTAATAAATCTATCAAGTGTACCTTTTTGAGATTAAATAAACTATTTTATTTTTCTTTTTTTTATTTTTATATATCCAGAATTATATTTTTTGATATATTTATACTCAAATAATAATCAAAAAGAAAATATAAGTCTTTTTAATTTTATCAAAATAAAATTACTTAAAATTAATAAAAACCTGATTTATACAATTTCAATTTGATGATATTTTAAAATTTTATTATTACCTTCACAAGTATAATAAAAATAAATAAATATCAAATTTTATAATAATTCGATATTTAAAAAGGCTAGTATTCTATTTTACATTTGTATAGATAAAAAAAATTCTTAATTTAAGTTCTTATTTCTTATAGTGGAAAAAAAATGAGGGAAAAATAGTACGGATGAAAAAAAGGCTATTTTGCCTTTTTTTTAAGAATGTCACTAGAGGATCTAAGGAAGAACATCAGGAAAAATACAGTAGAATGAAATTAATACAGAATTATTGATCAACTAGGATTTTATCAAGTTGTAAAAAATACTTAAAAAATATTATGAAAAAGTAATAAAATTTTGTTTCAAATGGTGGAAGGGAATGTAATTAAATGTATTTAATTGATAAGAGAATATAATTAAATGTGAAAAAAATACAATTAGGGAAGGGAATACAATTAATAAGGAAACAAATCAATAAGAGTGTTAATCGAAATAATAATTTGCTGATAATATTAATGGTAGATTTTATAAAATATTAATATTTAATATTTTTATAAAATTATCAATGCCTAATAAATTAAGGGCTTTATGCATAAGCTTTAATAGTGTATGCCTTGAGCGGCCCCCACGTGCTGAATTGGATAGTAACGCGCCTTATCGTTTGCTTCGGGGTCACAGGTTCGAGGGTCGTCAGTTGTGCACGGGGATAAAATTCTGGTCTGCTGACTTTAATCCTCTCGACCCCAGACGCCTCACCATAACAGTGATAACTGTGGTTTGTCTCCCTCTGGATTTTTATGGGGTCTAGGTCAGGAGCCGCTAAGATGACGGTTCTATTTTTCACTTAACCTAATATATTAAAAATAATATTTTTCGATAGGACCCTATTATTTTTTTTAAAAATAATCCTTTACTATTAACTACTTTGCAGTCAAAAAAAAAAAAAAAAAAACTACTTTGCAGTCAACTGATACAGTTGACCGAGAAAAATAATATGGATAAAAATGGAATTGGATTTATATTTAGTAATTTTGAAATTAAAATATATGATTTAGATATTTCAAAATTTTAAATGGTTCCGACTTATAATGATGTAATATCGTCGCCCACTTTATAAAAAAAAATTGATTAATGAAATTTTTTCAATCTCGGCGATTGATTCGACCCCATAAAAATTTTCCATCGGTCGTTAAATCGGAAAGTGCTCATGGTGGGCGGTCTAGAAGTCTAGCGTCTCAGAATTCACGCCCCATTTGAAAGAAAAATTATTACAAATACATCATAACTGAGAATTAAATCACGAATACCTAAAATAGCAACTAATCATTCTACCACTTACCACTGTATCATAACCCCCGGGCGCGCCCTCTTTATTACTAACACGCACATCAAGTGATGCACCTGCAGTTCTACAAATAACATCACGCATCATCTCTCCCTCCATTTACTGCTGCTGCTGCTGCTGCTACCAATTTTCATTGGTTAAAATAAATAAATAAATAAATAATTCACTGATACAGGCCAAAATTTCGCCTTAATTTATAAACAAAAAAACCGATACAATGCTACAACGAGGAGCCACAACGCAACAAATTTAAGTAACGGCCGCCTCCAACGAAAAAAACGGCACAAAGTAGCGGAGTTACAAAGAGTTTAATTTTAGAATATAGCGGGGAGCGGTTCGAGCGGGATGAGATCGCCGATCCCGTGGAAGTAATCGTTCTCTTCCCGCGCCGGCGAATCGGTCGCCGAGTAGTCCTGCGGCGCCGCGGCGAAGGCGATCCGGGATGTTGTTGTGTCCTTCTCGTAGAGGCTTGGCCGAGTCGACTGCCACAGAGCTGAACACGAAAGATCGCTGTTTAAGGGCGATGGAATCGGTAGGAACTCCGGTGACCAAAGACCGGCGTCGTGGTCTTCTGCGGGCGTTTCTTTCAGGGAGCAGGAGGGGAATGGCCATAGAACGGAGGTGGGGGAGAGGGCGTGGGAGTCGTCGCCGGAGCCATAGGCGGTGGAGACTGATGTGGGAACGGGCTCGTCTCGGGCGGCGGCGGCGGCGGCGGAGGAGGAGAAGTTAGTGGCGGCGCCGGGGCCGCGGAGTTGCAACGCGGCGGAGTCGTAGACAAATGCCGCCTCCTCGGCGGTGTCGAAGGTGCCGAGCCACACGCGGACGCCGCGCGAGGGGTCGCGGATCTCCGCCGCGTACTTCCCCCATGGCCGCCGCCGGACGCCGCGGAACTTTGTGCTCCCGCAGCTCGCCACCTTCCTCCTCGCTCTCCCTCCCTTTCTTTCGCAGCGCTCGAAAGCAATCTCCTTTATCCGACGGCAACCAGAGAAGCCGTGATGTTCTTCGTCGCCGGAGGAGTCGGTGGCGTCGGGGTCGTTCCAGAAGACCCGCAAGGTGCGAGCTTTCTTCATAGCCCGCAGCCGTTTCCTTCCACTGATCCTCTGTTTCCCCTTTCCACGGTGCAGTGCAGACAACCGGCGGCTGTTTCCCCTTTCCACGGTGCAGTGCAGACAACCGGCGGCGGCGGCCAAGGTGAAATCTTTTGAACGGGAGACAAAGAAGCAAGATCTTACAGGGGAATAAAGGGGCAAAGATAAGTTCAAAGGGAGAAAGATGAGAACTTTGGAGGAAAGGAGGAAGCTTGTGTGCTTCACACGGCGCCGTACTCTGTGCGATGTAGTAGCAAGGAGGAAGATGGTAATATTGTTGTTTTATGATCCCTCTGCTGCCGCCGCTGCTACTATCCCCAGGAGAACAGAGAAGGGCTAGCTTGTGGGAGAGAGAAAGAGAGAGAGACAGAGAGAGAGAGAGAGAGAGGTCGTGCTTGATGTCTTTAATGGCGGAAGGTGAGGAGGATTTTGGAGCAGGCGAGCTCGCTCGGAACCCTCGCCGGATTATTTAAAGAAGGGAATTAGAGGGCAGATCCTATGTCCCACAAAAATCCTCTATCCCACTTGTCTCATTTTCCGGCAACGATTGACGAATCATCCGATCGTCGATCAGACATCATCAATTATCGTTTTGAACAAAATTATATCCTCGGAGGTACAATGAACCTGTCGGGATCATCACAATTGCGATCTCGTCGGATTCACCGTCGAATACGACGAGATTGCAATTGCAACAATTCCGACCGATTCATCGTCCTTTCAAGATATCATTTGAATCGGTACAACGATCAAAATACATCGATGGTGTCCGATCGACGATCGGACAACTCGCCGACCGTCGCCGGAGAGTGAGACAGGCGAGACGGGGGCTTTGTGGGATAGAGAATCCCGTCTGAGAGAATTAAGAGGAAAGCTCGCATTAAATTCCCAACTTAGTTGCTCACTTCCAACTGTACAAATTGTATTTGAAGGAGATCGAGACTTTAATTTAATTTAATTTAATTTAATTTAATTTAGGAATAATTAAAAACATACTTTTAAAGATTTAACATATTTGGAAAAGGTATTGATATAAAATAAACTGTATTAAAAGTGTTTTATTTCAGAGATATTTGATTATTTTTTGTTTTTGATATTTTGGGTTTATGAAGGAGGAGCAAAATAGCCTAAGGAGGGAAGCAGCTTTTTGGTGGAGCCCACGAGTCGTCCTCGTGCAGCGGGCCAGCGTCACGTGAGGGAGCCGACCGTGGCCTGAGCCGCCCGCTCACCGCCAGGCTAAAGAAAGGCGGTCAATTCATCGGCTTGCGGGCATTTGACCGGGTCCAGTTAATTAAATTTTTCTCCAGGAAAAAATTTCATCGTTTATAAAATAAAAACAAATAAAATGATTAATTAAAATATCTAATATATTTATATATATATATATATAAGATTTTATTATCTAAGAATTTTATATAAATTTTATCGAATTGAATTTTTTTTATATTTAATATTATAATTAATCTCTAAATTTTAAAAATAAAATTTAATTGACATAATAAAAAATTTAGAAAAATAATAAATAAAAATCTAAAAAAAAAAAATTTAAAACAACGTTAAAAATAAATCTAGGCTCACCCGCTTGGATTAGACGCGGACCAGTTTGCTTGAACGAGTATATATAACCCAAATGTTATTTTTAGGACCAACTGGCAGGATCTTCCGACAGTGCATTTCAAAAATTTATTATTATTTTTTTATTTATAATTATATCAGTTAATATTTTAATTTTAGAATTTAAAGATTTTTATAATAGGAACAGCTAAAAAAAATTAAATAGAAAAATATATTAAATTTACGTGACAGTTGCCCGATAAAAATTTTTTTGACTAGCACACAAATATGAGATGACCGATTCGATCTCATAAAAATTTCTTATTAATCATCAAGATAAATCGAAAAGTGCTGGCGGTAAACGATCTAGAAAATTTCCAAGATTCACACTCTATTTGAAAGAATTTTTTTTATAAAATATATCGTAATTAGGGATCGAATCACAAATGCTTAAAATACGACTATTGCTGCAACATAGCCCGACTACTTTGTTCATTCAATAAAAAAATGATTAACGAGAATTTTTCAATCTCGGGCGACCGACTCAGTCCCACGAAAATTTCTCACCGGCCGCTAGGATAAATCGGGAAGCGTTCGCGGTGGACGGTCTAGAAGCAAAGCGTTTCAGGATTCGCTCCCATTTGAAGAAAAAATTCTTACAAATACGTCATAGTTGGGGATCAAATCGATGTCTGAAATAGCGACTAATCGTCTTACCACTTAACTATAGCCGGAGGCACTTTGTCCATTCGATAAGATCCTTAGACCATCTCCAACCATAAACACCATTTTAGTGCTTCTACAACACCAATTTGATGTCACTTCAACACCAATTTTTTTTTCCACTCCAACCAAGAGACACCATTTCTTACACTAAAAAGAATATTCCTTAGAATATTCTATTTTTCCATCTTATAATTTATTATTCAACATACATATTAATTTTAACATATATATTAATATGTTAAATATTTTTATTATGATCATAATTATTAATAAAATTAATATTTTTATGGTACATAATCATTAATTTTAATTATGATCGTAATATTTTATTTTTAATTAAAAAAATAAATATTAATACTTTCTTCTTAATTTTGGTGGAAATAATTTAATAGACATACTATTATTTAAAGATAATACGTAATCATAAACAATTAAGATAAAATATTTTAAATATTAATTTGAAGATCCTGTGAATGGCTCCGGTCGATTCCAAGATTATTTCAGTAGTTTTGGAGGAAGTGATTTACCAGAATATTAAATATTCAATGGCTCTGGTCCATTTCTGAAGATCCTTTTAGAATTATATTAGGAAGTTAT